>CAJRST010017779.1:2933550-3008878 GCA_907169785.1 Menidia menidia | reverse complement strand
TCTGAAGACTTAAATGATAATCTTTCAACAAATAATTATACATTTGGTCAGTCTTACATTTTCTTTCATGAATAGTCTTAAGAAAAAAATATAGGAAAGATTGATGAAATAACATAGAATTTAAACCAAGAATGAAGCTTTTTAACATTAGCACTGATCGAATAACAGTACACAGTGTTTTAATTATATCCTATTAAAAGTGTAAAACCCTCTTTAAAACAAGGGGAATGAGAAAAAAAATCATAAAATTTAACTGGAGCACGGTAAATATTGACATTTATGCACTTAGCAGCTGCTTCTATAAGGGACTTGTGCAGAAAGAAGATCTTCAGTCTGCTTAAGTGCAGTTTGAGATGTAGTAAGAATAAGAGATAGGAAAGTAATTTCCATCAAGAAGAAGTTCCTTCAAGGAATGAGGGACTCTAGGGTTAACCCGGGTCTGGTGTGAGAGTATTGAGGTAAGTGGGGGCACACCCAGAAATCACTTTGTGATCCAGTGTGAGTGACTTCTACTTGACCCGAACAGCTACAGGTAGCCAGTGTAGCTGGATGAATCTAGTGGTAAATTATGTCCTTTAAGAGAGGATGGAGACCAGTTGGATCATCACTTTCTGGACCATCTGAAATGGCTCTGACCACACAGGCTGGATGGCCAGTTGGGGGGGTGTTGCACAAGTCAAGGCAACTTAACTCCTAGAACAGTGGCCAGTTTTAAAAGCCACACAAATATGTAGGAAATACTACCTCTGAGGTAGATGAAATCCTTATTCAATTTTTTTTTTTACATTTTCTTTTTTGTTTCTTGACAACCTATAAGTATATTAACATTCAATGATTTTGCCTATTAAAAGCATGATCAGAATTGAAAGAATAGACGGACAAAAGCAAAGAAAAAATATCAACAAAAAATTAAAAATCAAGGCAAGTAAAAAGAAAAAAAGAAAATTGAAGTCAAACAGATCCAATTACAAGTTAGTATTTACACTGAAAAGAAACTTAAACATAATGTTATATAATCATGTCCTCGTTGACAATTTAACCAATTTTGTTTTTATAGTTTTAAGTGGTATGTCCGTTTATATTCAAATATAATTATTAAAAAAACAAACAAGACCATTTTTTTCATAAGAAGAAATGGAAAATTTAAGTCAACATTGCATTATGCTTAATTATGCATTATTTTATGCCAAATTCTGCAGAGTACTGGTGGGAAGCGATTAAAAATGTATTCAATGATAACTAGAGTTAAGCGAGTAAAATGTACTTCAAGAGCATTGTTGGTTCCCTACGCTATATATATTTATGTAAATGCATGCATTATATGTGTGTGTGCTGCTGATGTGTAATCAATAATGTTTTTTTTTTTTCACTGGTTCAGTGAGAAACGATTGAGAAAACTTGTCCCTGTCTTTTCTGTTTTCTCATCAGTCTGATTGAGCCACACCTGGGCCTGATTTAAAAAAAAGCTCCTTTCCTGCTACTTAATGGGTTCTAATTGACCTGGTAGAGCGACTGCTGTTTCTTCTGTTTTCTTCTGATTCTGACACGTCCACACATCCATACACCGCTGAATACCGACTTTCATGTTTCCTTAGCTTAGCTGATTTGGTTAAAAAAACAAAAACATTGAAAACCTCAACTGCCAACCTTCATCGCTGCCTCAGATCTGAGCTATGACATGACTCTTCGAATCATGAGCAGAATAGTACTAGTAGTACAACCAAACTTTGCGTTAGTTATTTGACTATGTGACTGTCAAAAGGTACTTGTAGCTCATTTCTTAGCATTGATGAATTTTGGATATTCTCCATTCTGCTTAACTGGCTTTTTTAACACATACATAGACTCCCATGTCATACCCTTTATCTTATTATGGCGTATATAACCTTTTCTACAACTTTAGAGTTTACACAGATGACACATTTGGTAAATATAAAATCATTCTATACTAGATAATTATCGCGGGATACGAGGTTATTGTAACAAAATATAAGGACTCCGTCCACTTTTATTTTTCTCAGTGCCATGTGCCAACTAGAACCAAAACTTACTCCTACACAAGTTGATTATCTTGATTATCTATATCGCTGCTTTCACAACTCTGCACCAGAGTTGTTAAGGAGGACTCGAAATCGGTGTTTTTCTGCAGTGGCTATCTGCACAAGTACTTCACAGCAGGAGGCTTTCTGCTTGAGACGCTCTCTCCCAGCTGGATATGTGGTGGGAATGGGTTTTTAGAGAACCAGTATCAAGAGTGCCCAAAAGGCAGTAGATGATGCTGAAATTACGATGTGGAAAAACACGGTGATGTCATTACAACACATTAAAAATGGTAAATTAAACTCCTCATTGTGTTTATGTGAAAACCAAATGGTCTAAATGGTATACATCCACATTAGCAGGGAGTGAGCAGAAAGCAGATTACAGGTTGTGGGAAGGAAAACCTGGCAGGCCTATACAGTATCTCACTTCCACGCCGCGTGCAAATTCTCTAACACTTGTAAGTTACGGATGGCTTCACCTCCTAGCTTTACTAGAGGTAAGTAATTCACAATTACTTTAAATTCATTTGTCTTTTAATGACTTTTCATCATGACGATAGTAAAAACGCCTAAATAAAAGTGCATCTGTGCATGCGAGGAAACATTTTGGGTAGCAAAAAATTAAATGAAGAAGAAGACATGCAAAGCAACACAAAGCAGCAGTGTGTATAAATGTTATTTTGTATTGTTTGCAGGGTCCAACAACAGGGATTTAGCAGGTGTTGTGGAAGCAAAAATGATTTTCCCCACATGTTTAAAGGAATTTCGGTCAGAATTAGATGAAGGTTAGATGAAAAGAGAGGCAAAACATTCACTTAGGTGGTTGTGGTTAGGGAGCTGGAGATTACTTTGTAAGCAGTGAAGCATTGTGAAAAAATAAAGTGTGTGTGTGTTTGGATACTCACCTTGTCTGTTATAGTCATCCTGTTCACGATGAACCACATCTTTATGTCCCTTGGTTGTACCGTACAGTAATCTGCAAAGAACAATGAGCAAAACATCTCCCTGTGTGTTAGTAAAAGACAGTGGGATTTGACACCATGTTTTTTACTTTGTGTGTGTGGAGCACACAGCAATGACCATAACTATTACAAAGCAAACAGAAGGAGATCCTGAGTCAGGGTGATACTTTATCATCTGGCCCTCTCACAAAACTGAGTTTTAATATCATTATGGTAGTGTCACTCGATTACTTATTTAACGAGCTATTCTTTTTTGAAAATCTAAATCATTTTTTTACGGTCTTATAGTATTATGCAAAAATGTGCGGTCATGATCAGTCCAAGTCTGTCTAAGTCCTGACCTGGTCTGGTCTTGGTGCTGGTCAAAGGCTCTTAGTGTTTCACTTGATGAGTAGGACTTCTGAGTGGGGACCCGGAGACCGTGGGAGCCGACAGCACACTCTTCACTGTCCCCAGATGAGCCTGACAAGTTTGTTGGCACAGACAGACATAGTTCATACGTTTGACAAAGTAAGTGTTTTACAGAGTTTTCAATAGTTAGGAGAAAAACTACTTCCTGCAGCCACAGGTAAATTGAAGAACCTCAGTCAATCTCAGGATGGCATGTACTGAAATCGTGGAAAGTGGGAAAAATGATGCAAAAATGTACAAGTCCTGCTCTGGTGTGGAACTAAAACAAATGAGCCAGCCTTTGTTAACTGTCTGATCCGTATGTCTGATCAGGTAGAAGACAAAAGTAGTCTGCATGGCTCTGCTGCTGCCTTTTTGAGTTATATCTTGAGTAGGTTGTTCTTACTTTTGATCAGCAGTCATTCTCTGCATTTTTGTCTGTTTCCCATCTGTGCCCACTGAACATGTGTGGTTGTCAGCGACACATACAGTTTCAGGAAATACATTTAAAAAACAAATCCTTGCACAAAAACAGAATCCATCTGAGATTAGTCTAATTATCTGTTTAAATGATTTCTACAAATGTGAAGGTTGACACTGATGTTTTTTTTATTTTTTTTAGCATTTTGATATGAAAGTGATGGAATATGTGATGGCATCGGCTAAGCTGTATTCAAGCTAAAAAGCATTTGCATGTCTTAAGGCAGGCAAACCTTGTGTATACTCGTAGCCCTATAGAAGTCATTTTGTGACTGTTTTTTTTTTCATCTGCGGAAAATGATGACTTCCAGAATCAGGGTCATGTTTCCAGAGATCAGATGCATATGTCTGTGTGCACAAGTGTAGAATTCCATGGACAGCAGGTTGCTCTCTTTTTTTTAAAAAACATTTTAGAACATTTTAACTTAAAAATCTATTCAGAGTTTCTTTTCTTTTTTTGTTTTACTTATTCACTAAAGCAAACACTTTTTGTGATTACTTTAAACCAAAATGCAATCTCATCTTAATTATTAGGGATTTAGTTTAAATGTGGGAGATCTTAAAATCATGTCTACTTCCAGTGTCTTTTGACTGACGAGCCAGAGCAACCAGAAAGAGAGCCAGAGCAAGCGACCAGAAAGAGAGAAAAGAAAGCCAAGTTTAAAGTTGTATCTATATCACCTTGGAGCCATGGCTGTTTCTCTAGCCACCTTACTTCGGACTTTTGTCTGCATACATTCTTGAAGAGACCTGGCTCCATCTCCATACTGATGGGAGGACCATGTGAGCTGATAAAGCATGGGGCTCTGGTAAGAAACAAGGAGGAGGACTCTGTTTTTCTCTTGTTGCTTGGTGCTCAGATGAGGTCAGTGGCTGTCAAGTCCATTGTTGTTACTGATTATTTCAATCAGAAAGAAAATATGACCTCTGATACCTTCAAAGTACTGTAGCTTAATTTGAACGGGCGTCTCCATTTGTTTTCAGTACGAGACCCTGCTTTCATACCTTGTTTGGATAAGCCAGCATTCATTAGCTGCTGGTGTTCCACTCCGAACTTTGGTATGAATCTTTGAGGATGTTTTTCAGGCACAAAACAAGCAGCATCAAATACAGCTTCCTGAAAGCAACACTTGTTGTTCAGATTTCTCTGGTATCGTATTCCCTCAAACGCTTACTTAATTTTCACCAGAAGGGCTTTTGCTGTGCTATTACATTTTTCCTAAAGTCATTTCCGTAAATGAACCAAACTATTGACTTTGTTTTGCTGTTTGTTAGGCTATGTGTTGTGCACTGAAAGTCTTCGAATATCAATTTTCTGATTTGAAGATGCTGCTGTACCACCAAAGTCAGGCCTGAAATGTTGAGCATCTAAAAATATGCCAAAAAAAACAATGAGAAATAATAAGATGTACCCTTTCAAAATGAGACCAGTGCAAGAGGGGGAAAATGGATAAATAAGCAAATGTACTAATTACTTTGGAGGCTGTTAGCGCAATAGTTGATTACTGAGCAGGTCTCCCCGCTGCCCAAATAATGTCATGTTAAAAAGCGAAATTAGCAACGAGACCTGTTGTGAAGCCATGATTAAGAAGCATGTCAGACTCCATGACAATATACCTCAATCAGCACTGGATTTGGCATGAAAACACCCCTACAAAAGATTATTCACACAATAAAAATCCACGCCTGCTGATGTTCTGTACCCATACAAGCTGCCCTGATGAAATATAATGGCTTTACTATTGAGTATTATATATTATTATTTTCTATCATAGACAGCCAGCATATATTACTTTCTAAATTTAAGGTCATCAAAAGAGTGACTCAATTATTGTGTCACCTAATGAAAGACATGAGGTAAAACAAGTGAGGAAATGAGTGACTGATTGCACGTGTGATGGGCCGCGCTCATTGGATCAGCTCACCGATGTACTGGCCATCCTTTTCCCTCCGGCCCTTGGTAAGTGAGCAATATGGACGTCGCTCTTTCACTTCCATAATGCTTCTGCTCGTGGCGCTGGCAAACATGCAGGCATGCTGTTGTACAGCTGGGACGAAGACAAACAAACACACAGAGCGGAAGACAGAATGCGGGGTGACAAAGCGCACAACAAAAATGACTGTGAGAGTAAGACAAAAGGACCGAGGTGTCGATGGACTCCACCTACAAAAACAGATTAGGAGAAAAAAAGGGTCAATAAATAACAGAGTCTGCTCTGACTGTCTGTTCCTCTTACAAGGAAGTTCCACCTTGGAAAAAGTACGTTTTCATCTGTTTGTTGTTTCAACAGTTTGTTTTTGTTAGCAAGATTCCGTGTGCATACAAACACACGCACTCACAAACACAAACGTGCACATACACTTACTCACAAACACAGACGGTGGTTTGTTGCCAAGGAAAGAGCCCATTATATTTTGGAGTAAAACTGCTATTAAAGTCATTATCTTTGGCCCAGAAATGTTTCCCATAAGTCAACTTTTTCTTAAATACAACGCCAACAATAAGTCATTGTAAATGAAGAACAATCACAGCAACACTGTGGGACGACGACACACATTTCTGACTTGACTTTAAAAAAAAAAGGCCTGTGTTGTGTATAAGTTGTGTGTTTGCTCTGCCCGTTTGACATGGATATTGAGACGAAGCTTTCTCTGTGCCTTAGACATCCCGCTGGCTCATACAAATAAGCAAGTACTGTATGTGGGAAGACAAGTTAATTTGTAGTTAGAGGGAAGTATTGATTTAGCATCATTTAATTGGGTAGGAGAAATTCACATCTTGTAAACTGTTTATTTAGTTTAGTTGTGCTTTTTTATATATTGATTGTTCATTCACGAACTTAATGTATTTACTTACTCAGATAAAAAGAATGAATACAATTTTCATCCCTATAAAGGTCACACAGCTATTTTCATCCTAATCAGTCTTAACCAGAAAAACCAAATGGACATCCATTACTGTTACATCTGTTTAATTTCATTGCAGCATTCAGCTGCATTTGGAAATATACAAACACTCATAATGAAGCTGACAAGTTCCGGTAAAACCAAGGTTTTTATTTGACCGAGGCCTAATTAAAAAAAATGAACCAGATAATAAACTGATACATTAATTTAAATGCTCAGAAAAGCATATTAATTGCCAAGGCCAGAGTTCAAAATTGAAAGATGACTTTTTAAAGGGTCTGAAAGACAAAACTAAATATATCAAAACCAAAAGCTCACAGGCATCTCAATATATAAAAAATATAACCTTTTTTTAAAATGTTGTGTGGATGGAATCACCTGGTGATATGTGGCTCATAATTACATATTTTCTTAGTTTGTGGTTCTGTAGCTCCAATCATTTATAGTATTACATCATTTATAATATCAATGCAGGTGGCTTGATGTTACAATTTAACTGCAGCAAAAATCCTCACTGCGTTCTTTCAGGACCTCTGCATTATCATTCCAACCAAATTTATCAAAACTATAATCCTGTTCAGGAAATCCAATGAACTGCCCAGACAGTATGTCCATAAGATTAATGTAAACTTTAACGCCTCCATTTATCTGTTTAATATTTATGGCATTCCTTTCATGCTTTGTTTAAAGTGAAATGAACATATTTGGATATGGCCCTACTTAAAAACTATTAACAAGTCACACTTCTGTCATTTCTACAATATGTGGGTAAAAGTTTCTAACAAACATATTTGATCAAATATATCATTATGCCAGACGGTTATGTTCTGTGCACTACATTCTACAAGTTTTGCTTAATGAATGTATGAGTGTGTGTAGATTACAGCATTGATTTCAGAAGTGCAAAGGTTGTCTTTTTTAATGTTGCTCCTGATTTAGGGAATTAATTGTACGTCACAAGTAAATTAAAGTGTTCAGTTTTATTTTCAATAGATTTAACAATTCCACATTCTTTAAAACCAGATCTTTTAAAGATTTTACCCTAAAAAAACCCCAACTGTCTAGAGACCTATTGATAAGCCTTAAATATTGCTTCTCTATGTCAGGGTGGTAATTTCACATTGGCTATGCACGTTGTGCAAAAAAAAAAAAAAAAAAGGCTGCATAATTACCATAATGATCACAATGTGAACTCGCGTAGGCACTGTTAATTTGCAGTGGACAGGACCCGAGTCCAATCAGATATGCCAGAGAGAATGAGGATCAACATGAGATAAGAAAAACACAAAGCTGATATCTGTGTGATAGGGGGAGGTGAAGACTGCCAGTAGTGGTCAGAAAGCTTTTCAAACCATCAACTTAATCTGAGACACTGATCCTTAAATCCCCCCATCTTTTGTGTGTGTGTGTGTGTGTGTGTGTGAGTACTATTAATAGATGTATTTGTTGATGTGCTCAGGTTTTCATGCACTTTGTTGTTTACAGTTCACGACTTGTGTATACCTTTGTGTTATTAAAAAAAAAGAACGGATAACTTTAGAAAATAGTCGAAAATGAGTTCTGATGACGCAAATATTTTATGCCGCGCTCGTTAATTGCTATTCAGTGTAATCTAGCGGTGCAGGCACGGATATATGCTGAATCTTTAAAAGCCAGTCTCCATTTCAAACGACCTACATGACCTTGAATTCTAAGACACGAGAAATGCTGAAAAAAAAAGCCCCGGCAGACATGTCAACAGCATGCAAAGTGTAGAGGAATGCTAACACGTAGACACCATTGTAGTGCATAATAATCAGGTACATGATCTAAATATATTAACCGCTGATTTACATTGGGCTGGATAATCAGTGTTTCATGTAGCGAGCAGCGGCCATGTTAGCGGGGGGGGGGGTCCTGAATGATTCAAAAGAACGGGATGAGCTGTACATAATTATTCTCAAAAATCTGTCAATAGATACGTTGTCTTTTTTGCGGAAATCAAACCCCGGACGAGAAAAAGTATTCGTCTACTTTTACATCTCATTTTCAGTTACAGTATAATGTGGTATTTACTGATACCCTTAAAAGACCTCCGATCAGTCAGTATGGACCAAATCCTTAAGCGTGTGGGTGTGTCTCTGAGCGTGTGTCTCTGGGATGTTAGTAATGGATAATTTAGACCCTGTGGTATCTGAGGATCTTAAAGGTGGAATGAGCACCTTCGACTTTTGCTCTGCACGCTCTCTGAGCCAGTTTCGCAGGACTGCCGGGTTTGGGCATTGACTGAAGGGGAGAGGATGACGATAACAAGTGGAAAAGATGGTCTGAGTTGGTGGGAAAGCCTCTATAGCGAAGACATGAATGACAAGTTTTCTTAAAGTATCCTTTAAACGAGATGAGTTGTATTACACAGACTTGTCAGATATGTCCATAATAACATGCACTTTAGAATCTAGATAGTATCCATCTAAAGTTTGTAATGTATGCTAAGAGTATTGTCATCAGTGCTTTGGCTGGAGATTTCTGCTTTTAAGCAGCACCTCCTACAGTCTTAATGAAGCAATATCAAGCTGTGCATGGGGCAGAGAACAGGAGCCAATAGTTGCATCCTGTAATATAAGAGAAAATGTGTCCATTTTCTTATGCAAGAATGTCAAATAACAATAAAAGTTGTCAGAATGTATTTATTTGGAGATATATAGTGTCTGTTTGACACAACACTATATACATGTAAATATATGTAGCCTATATGCTTACTGAATGTGTGCAGTAATTGTGCAGCCTGCTGAACATATCCTTTTTCTAATACTGTTGAGAGCGACAGAGAGAAGTCAAATAGAATTCCATGTGAATTCCACAATGTTCAAATCAATTCCTTCCTACTAATCGCTCTCGGTTTTCGGCATGCTCCGGTGAATTACCACGCTATTTGTAGTTTTCATTGCAAGGCATGTAAGGGAAAGAACATATCAGTTTTATTTTCTGGGAAATGGATCAGAGGTGTGAGATGTGAATGGCCCACACTTGGATAACCTTTTTAAATTTCTTTTAATGAAAAACTTTATAGTTTCTAATTCACTTATTCACACATAGATTTAGTGCAAGACATTTCCACCTTTCAGAATTACGCTGGCTCAGTGAAAAGAAATCCTTTCGCATTGTTACAAAACAGTACAATGTGTGCACTTACACTGCAGGTTTTGCGTTACTTTATGTTGATTATTTTACAGGTTCCTCTACATTTGACAATGTGACAAACCCATGTCAAAATGTGTAAAATAGGACTGCATCACAACTGGGAACCAAAAAAGAAATACGTTTAAATGTGACAAACACACTCAAATGCTTACCATTTACCGGATTAATGACAAAATGTGAGATTTCTGTGAATGTGTGAACATACACTGGATACAAAGGTGAGCTGGAACCTTTCAGGAGGCATTTTATATCAGTCCAGGCTCTCGTAGTTTTAATCTGTTGAATTGTGTTACTTTGAGGTGTCCCAATATTTCAGATAATGTGCTCTCACAAACCCTTTTCTTCCTTCTGTCCTCTATCTCTTATTTTTTCTTATAAGTTATCCCTCTCTCTACTCCCCCTATAAGTTATCTATTACGAAAGATGATGGAACATTTTGGGATAGAGGGATCAATAGATGGATGGATGGAAGGATTGATAGAGGTGAATATTTAATTCCGACATGTCCTTTTTGATTATTTCTTTCTAATAACGTAGCTCTATGTCTGCCTACATCAAATCCTGAGTGAGTCTTAATCAAGCATGAATTACAAGTGATGTAAATGCCACCGGATGTTGAAACACAGGTGCACAGTGAATCTGAGATATCCCCAAGGAAGCGTTTGATTGGTCCCAACAGGTGAGGCAGCTGTTGTGTAGCTCCGATTTTGACAAATGCTACAAATTCAATCATCTTGTCGTTGTTGAGGAGGTTCTTGTATAGTGCTCAAATTAAGCATCCCCTCGGCTTTTAAATGGAAGCTTTGTTCCAGGTAGCTATACTTAGTCATTCAACGGACGGCTGTCTGAGCCTTTTATGCAAAGCCACTCCCAGCTCAAAAACAACAGCTGCTTCACAGTTTTCTTATGGATAAAATAAAAAAAACAAAACACAACACCAAGCCGGGGTTAGTAATTCTGTCGGATGACACACTCTTAACAGGTTCATGGTGTAGGAGTTTTACAGATCATCAACTTTGCACTCTCCTCCAGAGATAAAAAAAAAGAAAAGGTCTTGAAGCGATTCTTTGAAAAAGAGGTTTTCAAAGGGTCTATTACCTGAGGACAGATTGATGCCCATCTTGACTTGAACTTAAAAGAAACATAGCTAATTAAAAATCTACTGGTACCTTCTTCTCTTTTTAAAAATATGATCTGTGAGGCATTTTTTATGATGCGAACATGGTGTGTTTAGTTGAAGTACTTAAAAAGACTTTGAGCAGCTGGAAGTATTTCAAAGAATCATTTGGACATTCAATTGAAATTGCATTACAGACCAGCCCAATAAATATATGGAAAAGTCCCTCAGCATCACTTTGTGTCAGAAAGTTCTTAATTTTTCAGAACATTCTGTAAATGAATGAAGACTGCAAAACATACGTGTTTAGTTTAGGCAAATCTCGCTAAATAATGGCTAAAAATTTCTCAATTTGGAAGCCAAGATAATGCCGTCTGAATAAACTGTCTGGTTGGATATTATCTGTCTGACATGTAAAGGGACAAAGACAACTACTTTAAGTTATGAAAGTAATTCAAAAGTCATTTCTCAGTCTGGGTCTACATGAAATATGTTATTGGTAAAAGAAAGTAACTCTTCACTGCCATCTCAGGCAGAGGAGAGAGACCAATTCAAAGAGATGCTCCAATGGATTTCTTTTCTTTTTCTGAGCTAGGATTATTCCACTGGTAATACAGGTGATGGACTGGTTTGGATTTTAATTATATTTCAATTTAATTTGATTGGATAACAGAGAATTACACTACAACTGCCTTGAATTCAATTCTATCTTGGTGTGTCGATTAGAGATATTGGAGACTCTACAACTAACACAGAATGTAATGAACCTGCAGTATTAAGCTGCCACTTAAGCAACTACTTAGCTTAGTCAATTTCTATAGGTAAACAGAGCTGGGATTCATTAGTACAACAATGGAAATGCCAACAATTTTTCTGATGATATTGCTCAAAAATTAAATCTATTGAGATAAAAATGCGTTAAAGTCCGGAACTCTTGGAACACTATAGCTAAATCAATAACAGAATGCAAACATACATGTGCAAACTCATATCTATTTATAAACACTATTATATGGTCAATCTGTGTTTGAGGATGGTCTGGTTAACGGCGTAAAATGAGATCTGGGAGGACCAGCAACGAGACAAAGAGGCAATTGCCAGAGACAATCAGAGGGTCATTTCTTACAAATGGAGTTTCAGCAGGTGTATTCTACACTGAGACTCAAACTCTCCATATTATTCCACCTGTGGCCTTTTTTTTTTTCTTGCTCAACCTTTTCAAGGATTATGGAGATAAAGGGAGGGTTAGATTTACGTGTCTAATTGGATAAAACATCAGGAGAGAGGTCTTTTAAATCCATGATTTCATTACCGCGGCCACAAAGGTACATAGCCAGTTAACAGAGATGGATTTTTTCTCAGCAAGCACAGAGATGTTGATAAGGGGCCGAACATCCTTGAGCAGTTTCTGAAACATTCAGTCCAAAAGGTCAATGGGAGAATATTTGTGCAAATAGGAGTCTAAATCAGGTTTTATACTGTTTTTTAAAATCCGTTGCCAGGCCAAAAGACTTGTTTTAATCATGCAAAGAAAAAGAAAGAAATGTTTAATGGTGCAATGAATTCTTTTGAATCTAAATTTAATTAAGATCTATTCTTAATTTCTATAATTAGCACAGAATGATATGCAGTAATAGTCTAGCTCTTTTTTAGAAACGTACGTATCATTACCCAGTGCTCATGGAAAGATATTTTCTTTCCAATTTTCGATATATATATATATATTTTTTTTTTTCAAACGGAAAAAAACAGTCAACGGAGACCTATTCTGGCTAAATATTTTCTGCTTAAGAGGAGCGGTAGTGTCTGGTGTTGGGCTTAAACGCTGCAATACTGTCAATCAGAGAAAAATCTATTTTAGACTGCCCTCATCAGCATTTTCACATGAAATGATCATAGCATTGTCAAGATAAGATATCTTTTAAACCAGGTCGTCAATGGCCTTGGATTGTAGTATTAAATGTATTAAGAGGTGATCAAACAAAACATGAATTCAAGATAATCCTCGATCCCTATTTAGGAAATTTTCATTGTCCTAAGTCTAGCTTGTATTTGCAGCTTTGGATGGGTTTGGAAACCATATGGCAAAAACAACTGTCTCCAATAAGGAACAGAAAGAACTGAGACGTGAGAGAATCTCTGTTTCAAGCCAAGTATGCAACCGGAATATTGTAGTCATCATTATGAACTTGTCTGTACTCTTTCTGAAAAACAAAACAACACCACCAAAAACTAAATAAATAGGAGAGCCAGACTCCAGCCCCCTCACCACCGTGAAAGCAGGAACAGAAAATGGACGGACGGATGGAAATCGGACAAAAACTAGAATGCAGGCTTGGGGGGCGCTCCTGATGAGACCAGCAACATCAGATCTTTGTCAAATGTTGGGAGCAAAATTAACCCTCTCAACCTGGCTTCTAACAGTTGAACAATCTGAGCAGAAAGTGTCACATCGACCACTTCCTTATTGGTCCATTTTAAGCACCATCCAACCCCCATGGATGTCTATTATGGCTTGTTATAAATGCTTGTTACCTTTTAGTTTGCCGGAGTTTCAACCTGAGCGCTCTTACAAACTATGTCCTTGAGGGTAAACTTTGCTCACTCGAATCACGCTGACCGACTGCACTGGCCTCTTCCTCATCGCTTGATTTAATTTAAGCCTGGTCCATCAGTGTCCATCATTACTTTGACTGAAAGTTATCACTGCAGGAGCCACAGACCAGTGTTAGGTTTTAACCAGTGAATTGAAAAAGAAAAAAAAAAATATTGTGTGTGAGATTACTACTTGATAAGAATGATAATAGTGAAGATTAATTGACAACAAAGCCTCTAATTAATCACAATCTTTTTTAAATCATGTCTCACCACTAAAAACTCCACATTTGCATATCTGTGAGTGGTAACCTTCTTTCAAGTTGCCTACATCTTACACCCCCTTTCATGTGCTGGACTGTGAAAAGACTCCAGTCTGGTGTAATAGACCCTTACCTCTATTTTATTTTTTTTGTATTCAGGGCATGTTCTTGAGCTGCCATGATTGATGCTACCCCACTGTCTTTCAGGCTAGCCTCCTCTAGCCAGTTTCCATGCAAATGCCATGCAGAGGCTCATCCTCCATATTGTCTGGAAACTGGGCAGAAAGGTATTAAAGATAAATACCTGTTTCTGCAGCCATGTCTCATTGAAACGCATATCACTGCGTTCCTTTGTTGTGCCCCTGAAATAAACTCAGAACTGATTTATTTAAAAAGCAAAAAAGAAAAGTTTACGGTGAGTCACTGAAAAGCAAAATAAATAAATAAAAATAAGGTGCAAAAAAAATCTTGCTGCCATCTGGAACAATTTAGAACGTTATAATAATAATTCACTACCTCCTTCACCTGCACACCCACACTATATCTGCACAACCTAAACAAATAAACTAACCACAACAACAACTTATATCCAAACAAAGCCAGTATGTACACATATTGTACACGTATACTTTAAAAACATAGAGACAAGTAAATAAGCACAAAGCCTACAAGAATACAAGGAATTATAAAATAGTTCAGAATGTAGCTACATAATAAATCTACACAACATATAATAAATAAATGAGATACTAATTAAATAATGTCATTCAATTACTCAAATTGGGATGTATAAATCTTTATAGAATTTACTGTGTCTTAAATCTTTACATTCTCAACTTTGATTTTTAGATGTTGGATAACAAATTCTACAGGAGTGATGCCCAGTGGGAGCAGACCTTGCCGTATATTCTTTTCATCGCTTTGGGAAGACCCAACCCACCTCCAGAAGATGTTATCTACTAGCTACCATTAATGATTCCAAGTAGTAAAAAGTCTAAAATTCACATGTCAGAAAGGCCTTTTCTATTCTATTCAAAACCATTTTATCAAAAAAGTGCAGTTGCATTTCTTTTGAAATGATGTGGACAGAGATATGAGCAACGGCGTCAGACACTGGGAGAAGCCTTGGGGCAAACAATGAACCTACTGGAAATGTAGGATTTCTCCGCTGGCTTTGGATAACCTCTGAATCCCTCTAACAGAGGTAGAGGTTTTGGGAGATCTGCGAACTGTGTCCGTGAGCCGCTGCCACTCCCCAGTCAGTGGCTTCAAATTAATGGATGGATAGATGGATGGACACTGGGACACATAATCAAGCCAACGCCGGCCTTTTCCAACGACAGCCATCCTAAATGGGACTGTTTACTGCTGGGCATATGTTTTGAAACCAACGTATTTCAGAACTATTGCCCCCATCTGCAGATGTTCCAGCTTTAAGTCAGTCAGGCTTAGGCCACCTTTGGAATGGCTTTAAGAATTAGAGATGTCTTTAAAAGTACTCTTGAAAATCCCTTTTAATAGATGAATTCATATGGCTGTATTTTATATTTATTAATATATTTACTTTGTTTTTTCTACCTTAAAGTTTTATCCAGTGTTTCTTTCTTTAACCCTTATCTTATCTTTCACTTGTCATAGGGTTATTTTGGGGTAATAAGTCCCTCTATCTAGTCTGTTAAATCACTTTGTAACCTCCTTTTTAGGTCCAAAAAAGGTTTAGAATACACAGATAACAAGTAAACAGTAAAACTAATCAAAATTTAAGACAGTTTTGTCACATAAGCCCAATAAATGGTGACCAAGTTCACATCATTACCACTGAAAATCAGAATGACTTATAATACATTTCTTTGTTATGATGATACAATTCAATGCTTCAGAATCTCATCTGGCTCTGAGTGGCTCAGCGTATTTCAGTTTTCTCCCTTAGATTTCACATCTTTGTAGCATAAGTATAAAATGCACAGCTCTGACTTCAGACAAACAGAACAGTTCATTCCTTTACCTACCTCATTCCTTCCTGTTCTCTTTTTGTTTGCGGCGCTCATGACATTTCATCCTCCAGCCCCCCCTGTCCTCCTTTCTGCCCATGTAAATATCTTTTTCTTTTCATTTGCCTCTTTCTCTCCCATGTTATCTGAGCAGCTCCACTGAGCTCACAAGTGAAAATCTACTGGGATAATCTCCCTCTCTTACCTTTCCCTGTTTTCCACCTAATCCTCCCGCTCTCTACTCAGATTAGAAAAGAGAGAGGGATGATAAAAAAGAAAGACTCTTGGCACTCTTGAGAAAAAACAGACAGAAATCCGAGTGAAGATATCACATGATAGAAGAGTGAGCACATGTTCACATAAAGTAAAAATGTAAAGAATTAGTCAGGAATAATAGAGAAAGAGTAAGACAAGAACTGTGAGAAGGTTGAATGCGTGTGTTTATCTGGGTATGGAGAGTTGTTTTTTTATCATACGTAGGACAAAATTAACTGAATAAATATATAAACCTGGAAAAGTTACTTATGTTTTCTGGAACTGCGTTATGCTTTGCATTGCATTGTCAAGTCTTAAAGTAATTGTTTCCATTGTTTAGATCACTTAACTGATAGATGATTTTTTTTTTATTTTAATGAAGTTTGAATAGATAAAATTTGAGCTATTTGTTTAAAACAAAGATGGCACCTATTGTTGAACTGTATTGTTATGCCATCATTATAACTATATTGCAGTAAAGATAATTGTATCTGTAATTTTTCTCTTTATCTCAGCTTGTAAATATATATAATCTAAAACGGCTCAGGTCTGCCTTAAACCTTAATGTACTCTTAGACATTTATTGTCCATATTTCAGCCTTATCATGGCACTAAAAAGTTATTAAAAGTCAGATTATTTATGATCTACACAAAATGGAACACCGGCTACCATTTTCAAATACACATACCCAAAACATAATTAAGAAGGAAGGAGATAATCAACATCGCCCATGGTTGGTAAAATACTAAACTTGCGGGTACGGTGCTGCTTTTAGTATCACACAGCCAAACAAAGACGATCCAATCCAACAGCGAGCATGAAACAAAGCAATATAAATTCGCCATAGAAACAGCCCAAAGGTGAACAGTTAGAAATTAAGCAAAGAGATAATTATCCTCCCCTCTGAAGAATTATCACCTTGGTGGAAGCGTTTGAAGGGTTATCCCTTTAAACCACGATGACAGCTGTGTTGTCAGTAGAGAGGGTTTCTGATCCCCATTGGTTTTTAGGGTAGGGGTTTGAATAAGAATGAATCAAAGACTTCTATGGAGACAATTACCTAGCTAAAAAAAGAGGGAAACCATGCCACTTTGGTTCCAGGGGCCCGTTTCTCCGAACACCTCATCGTTGGTCCCTGGCTGATACCTTTAGTTTCGGAGTTCTCCTCCCTTGAGCAAAGGCTTCCATACTGATTACCCAATGTTTTAGGAATCTCTGGTTGGTGTTGGGGCCTAATGCATGAAGGATTGCATTGGCATTGCCGGTCTCTCTCTGGTGTAAATAGTCAAAGAAAATATGTTAAGGTGAAATGTGTGACCAAGGCTGTAAACGCGGCAGCACTTCAGTCAAAAGAAAGAAAAATGGTTTGACATCAAAGCTTCTGTAAAGAAAAGTAAGGTTCCTCTCCATTGATAGTGTTGAAGCCCCAGAAGGAAGCCGAGGGATCTCCGAGCTGATCCTTGTGAGGAGTGAGTGGCCTTCATCATTTAAAAAACAAAACAAAAGAGCACTTTTAACATATTTTAAGTTTTTAGTAAAGTTCTCAACACAGTCCACAGGATGAATGATTCCTGAGCAGGATTCAGCCAATCGCAGATCATCTGCGTGTCACAGATAACTAAAAGGTTGATATAGTAAAAATACTTTTAATTTACATATGCAAGTGAATTCTCTCAAGAAATTTGAGCACTTCTGGTCACTCAGTTTGTGTACTGTTTACAGTAGTAAGTGAGGGAAAATTTGAATAGGAGATGGATGGGGCTTCTTTAGCTGTAATGAGGGCGTCCTGCCAATATGTCATGATTAAAAAAAGAAGAAGCTGAGCCAAAAAGCAAAATCTTCAATTTACAGGACCATGTTTGTTCCTAATGTTTCTGAAACCTCTGAATTATGTGTCCTTCAGAGGGTCCCTGAACCTGAGGGGCTTTATCACATTCAGAGAGCCGAGAATAGAGCCGGTATTCCTCTGTATTGCAATAAATCAGACCAGGAAATTATCAAATCTGATCAGGATGTCTTCATCATTTTGATTTAGATTTTATTTATTTATTTTTAATACAGCTCAAGAATCGACTAAGAACTCGCTGGCAGGATTTTTTAATTCTTTTTTGTCTTTAAAATGTTTTAGAATTCAGGAAGTGACACCAGGGTTTTACTCTTGGACTTGTTGCCTCAACGATCAGTACTTAGATGAGTAGAAGATAGATGGATGGATACAAGGCAAACAGTTTTCTAATTTAGTGATTTAAATAGATAAAACATAGCATGTTTATGCTGTTCCTTCTGTCTGATCTACAAATCAGAGCATGACATATTTTTTTTAACATATGTTCATTTTTCCAAGAAAAACAATTAACAGAACACCTGCCAGAAAGTTATATAATTATGTCTTTTAAAACTGTATTCAAGTTTATTCAAGCTGAAATTTCAAGCTGAAATTAAATCAAGGTGTTCCACAAGATTTAAAAAGAAATACAATGAATGAACCCTTTTCATCTACTGTGCTTTTATGGAAGAACATGGAGGGTTCATTGAGTCATCTGTTTATCTCAATGAGCACACTTCAAATATCATAGTGGTAAAAACGTACTTTTCAGAAAATGTGTTGAACCCCTCGCCCTGCCTCCAGTACAAAAGCTGCATTTTTGCTAAATGTCAGCTATGCGACAAATAACTCACTCGCACTCAAGATCCTCGACTATCACAATGGCAAAATCAAGATAACAAAGTATTTTGAATTTGTTTGAAAACTAAGCGGTCCTCCCAAGGGAGGTATTTCCCACAGACAGCCACTATTAGCTGAAATCTGAAGTGGCTTTTAGATAGGGGACCCAATACATAAAAAGATATCCTGAGTAGTAAAGTAAGGGGTGAAGGGGAGGGGCCACCATCTTATGTTGAGAGAGAAGGGGAGGGTCGGTTTTTGTTAACAACGACTTCATTGATTCCAAGTTCCTAACCTCCTCTCAGCCCTTCATTCCCTTGTTCCTCCATCGTATCATCCATCTCTTCTTTCAAGCTATTTTCTCATCTTTTGTTCATCACCTCTAACAAACCTCTCTTTTATCAAGTTAATGTTCTACCTCCCCAAAAATGTCAAATGCCTTTGAATTGATCATAACAGTTTTTTTATTCATTGAAACAGAATTTGAATTCATCCTGAGTATTTTTTTCTATGAAAATAAAAACCCCGCCACAAGTTCAAGTATCAGTAAGTATCAACTAGACCAGCACAAAGAACCAATTGTTTCATATTTTGCGAGCATGCGGCTCATTTTTCACTGGTGTGTTTCTGTGAACAGCATAATTAATTTGTACGATTTCTGTTTGAACAGAACTATCTGGATAAGCATTTTATAGTGGAATGCTGCAATAAGAGCGTAGAAGTTTGTTTAAACAAAAAAACGAAAGTTAATGTGAGACTTTTTGTTTGGTTTGTTTTCAACAGCAAGATCTACTTTGTTTCACTCTGCATTTCTCTTCATATTACTAAACTAGCACCTGACTCGTAAATATGATTGCGTCAGACAGTTTGACCATTTTGGCTGTAACCTGAGCACAGCGACCTCTATGAGTAAAATGAGCTCAGAATACAGTATCACAACAGGCGTCATCACTGGAAAGGAGGACACTAAAAATGTGACAAAAGATAACATCACAGAACCTGATAATATACGAAAAAGACTGAAGAAGAAAAATATAGCATCATTCTACAAGTCAATAGGCTTCCTGAGTGACCAGGTAGGAAATCTACAGAAAAAAAGCTGTACTCTTGCTCCCACAAACACCCCAATGGGCTGTGATGCAGTAGTTTCATCTCCAGTTTTTACATCACTGTCTGTGATATAAAAAGTGACTTGAACTGAATTCAATTTGAAAAATATATTTTTTCACACGATGCTATGTGTTCTAGAGATATTTTTTAAAGGTGCATGCAATTACATAGACTAGGAAGAAATTAATCTGAAAAAGGGAAAATAAATCTGTTTTAGAAAAACATTAGCATGCATATACTAAAGAAAATGAATCTCAATACTATGAACTATAACTGAGTTACTGTCTACAACTGACATTCCAATGTACTACATTACCCTCACAAAATTCTACTCTGCCTCACTTACACCTACCCGTCTTCCGCAACTGCCATAATTCAAATCACTTGGAAAGTCCACTGACGCTGTAAAAGAACAAGAACAAGGTAAAATGCAACATTGCTTGTGCAATTTGCTTGTTTTCCACTGACTAAACTACCGTATTTAATTTCCTAAACAGTCCTCAAGTGAAAACTTATTTTATTTTTTTTTTAGATTTTTTGGCTCTAGTGGCCTTTAATGACAGTAGGTTGACAGGAAAGGGGGCAGAGATAGAGAGAGGGAGACCTGCGGGAAAGGGCCGTGGGCCGGATTCGAACCCAGGCCGCCCGCTTACGAGCGGAGGCTCTGTATATGGGCCGCCCGCTCTAGCCATTAGGCTACGGCTGCGGCCCAAGTGAAAACTTTTAATTTTTGGCTTCTTTAAATTGTCTGTCGCACTTAGCAAGCAGACGAATGATTTCTATCTGAGGCTGCGCTCTCACACCAGATTTGATTGACACAGCCAGTGGGCTCTTTTCTTAGTTCTAGAGGCCTTGAAGCAAAGCGTTTGCGCAACTCTCCAGGTTTTGGCACAAAAAACTCCCAAATCTTTGTATTCTCTGATAAAGGTATTTAAGGCAACAAAAATCCAACCAAGACTGCTTGGTTTGATTTTTTTTTTCTTGCTGGGTATTCTTCCCATGTACCAAGGCAGGTACGAGTACATATACATCAACATAAATCATACCATCTTTTATTAAATCTCAGACAGAAAACAATCATTTCAGCTAATCGGCCAATTAGGCACATGACAATATTGACTTGCCTGTTTGGTTGTCTTACTAGAAAAAGAAAAATGCAGGTTTCAAGGTTGATCAATAGTTATATACATCTTCATTTTTTCTCTGCACTCCTTGACTACTGCGACATCCAGGAAGAGGAGCTTGCCAAAAGGGGCAAACCAGACTACTTCTTATCAAACATTTGTTAATTGCTGTTACCAAAATCAAGTCACTCGTGCTTGCCAAAAGATTGATTTTTGGTACTTACCTAAACTTACTCATAAAAGCTCATGGTGACTCTCAACCTTTGCTCGCTTTAGGATTTACATCCATTACTCATTTACATGGGAGTGAGTCCAATCTGTTCTTAATTTTGGTTCCAATTTCATCCATGGTATTAGAAAAGGAGCATAAGGATCACTTGGTTTGCCATTTCTTCCTGAAACACCACCTCTCTCTTAACATCTCAGCAAGCCCTATTTCAAAATGGGTTCTTCTGTTTGTGCTCAGCCTTCTTAAGGGAAAAACGCCTTTAAAAAGTAATGTGAGCGTTTATTACGACTGTGCAGCTTGATTTGGAAGCCCGTTTGGATAAAGTAATCTGTAAAATGACTATATTTGAATATAAACACAGGCGTCAAAAGCTTTTCAAAGCATCCGTGTCACAAAGGAGTTCCTTTCAGGTGCGGTCCACATGCAGTGAAATTTCAAACGCTGGAATTGTGCGTACAGTTCGGTGGTCTGCTTGTGTGTGTGGAGATTACTGGATGTCAGGAAGTCTAGTGTTTCAGCAGTGTTTTCCACGTTTTTTTTTCTTTCTCTATTCGCCAGCACAAGACATTACATTTATACCGGCCTATGTGGCGTTTACTGATACGAGAGAGGCCCATTCTCGCTCAGATGACACACAAACACACAGACACACACATAACAGGAAAAAACAAATGCTTATAGAAAAGGAAACTGTGTTCATCTGGATTATTTTACCCTTAAGTCATTTTTTTTGTGCGCTAATGAAAGTTAAGCTTGTGTTTTCTAGTAAACCCTGCAGCTGTAAAAAACTTGTGATGTTGACTTTGTTGGTCACAGAGACCCCAGCGCAAACACAGCAAAGTTAAGAGGCTGCAAGATATGGAGCACTATAAGTTAATGACACATTTATAATGATGGTGCTTGGGTTTATTTTTGAAAGAAACGAAACATAAAAAAATAAAAAAAATGAGTGAGATTCCCCAAAGATGTTTTTTTTTAAACGATTACAATTATTCACAAATACAGTTTTTTTTTTTTACCCTCATCTTCAAAGCCAAACAAAAATAAGCTAATCAATGAAAACTGTTTCCTAGTTCTCTTTTTATAACACAAAATTTACAGAGATGAAAAGAAAAAAAAAGCCCAATATCAATCAAATAAACGGAAGAAAATACACATTACAAAGGGGAATGGAAGATAGTAACATGAGACGTGTGGAGGCAGAAAAAATGGATTATAGTGGCACCTACCAACTTCTTCAGTGATGTAGAATTTGAATGGTCCTGTTATGCTGTCAGATCATGCCATTATCTTCTTTGCTTCCAAAACTAAAGAGAGGGAGAGGAAAAACACTTTCGATCAAATGAAACTCAGAACATCAGACATGAATTTTGCATGGATGTGGTCTCGTCACAATTCTTACAACTACAATTAAAATGAGAGAGTGGAACAGAGGATAAATGTCGCTTCACCTCCATGCTTTTGGGAGTTAATAACTCAAGAGGCTGACCTGAGATCGGTGGATTGACTCAGTGAAAACCAGCCAACGGCACAGTCAGAAAGTGCCTGGAGGGAACAACTGTTTTCAGTAAAACTATATAGGTATATTTAAGGATAATTGGTGTTTTTTTTCTATTGAAACTCCACCAGCTCAAAATCATTTAAGATATTTCTGAGCAACTGGTCAGAGGTGACTAAACATGTCAAAATTCAACTGAAGAAACACAGAACAGCCTACGGATTTGGGTACAAACACCAGTACAGTGGGACCAGGTCAGAGCTAAAAAGGTGGCCCAAAAGAAGCAGGTCCAGCATGCAGGAGGCTCGAGTAACTTCAATAACTTAGACACTTGACGGGTTTGGTCAGGGTTCAACCCACCGACCGAGAAGCTTAACCAGGTCTGGAAACATTACCATGTCACTGACCGCAAACACAGCCAATCGGGTACCCACTCCACAGACTGCTGAGATCCGCCGTCCGTTCTGACAGGTAAAGATAAGCAAAGCTGCAGGCCGCAGATGGCGTCCGAGGAGGGGCGTTCGGGGACTGTGCGAACGAACTGCCAGATGTGTTCACTGGCATTTTTCATACATCTCTGTCGCCGCGCTCTGTACCCACGCTACAACAGACCCGCGGCCCTAACGACGGTCATGATCGAGTGCTTGGAGTGACCGGTTCTGAAACGCATCGAGTCTGCTTTAACACACACGTTGGACCCCTACCAATTATCTTACAGACCAAATAGATCCACAGATGATGGCCCCACACTACGCAGTATGCTTCTCCACCAAGAAAAATAGGAACACATCCAAAGGCTGTTATTTGTGGCTTACACTTCTGCTTTTGATACGACCCTGCTAAGCAAGACTCTCTAAAAGATGCCGGACCTTGGCGTCCAGCACAATTTTTTTGACCAGCTGGCAATAGTTAATACCGATGGGTTCTCACTTCAACCCTCCAACTCTCTGTCTCCGATGACAGGATACTCAAGGCTGTGTGTACATATGGCCGTACACCCACCCACAACACCAGCGTAGTCATCTGGTTTGCAGGTGACAGTACGGGTTTGATCAGCAGAGGACTTGAAACAGCAGGCAGGGAGGAGGTGTAAAGGCTTACTCATTGGTGTGAGCCAAACAACCTTACATCGGCGACCGGGAATACAAAGGAAACTATCATCAACTTCAAGAGGAACACTGATCACCATTTACTGGACCCCAATGGGGAAAAAGTGCAGTCAGTCTTAAAAGAACCCCCATTAAGAATGCCATATTTCTGAGGATGGACACCCGTCACCCACTTCCTGGTGAAGGAGGCACAACTAGGACTGCCCTCTCTACAGACTCTTTTGGAGGTCAATCGGTCCCAGCACCCACTGCCGTCCTTTTACCACTGCACAGTGGAAAGTGTCCTGACACCAATGGTCTGTTTGCGCGCTCTCGTAACAGCTCGGCGGCAGACAAAAGGGTCCTGCCGAGAATCATCAGTGCTGCTCAGAAGACCATAAATACAACTATGTCTGCTCTGGAAGAAAAAGAAAAGGGAGATCCTGAAAGGCTCCCTCTAATCTAGCCCATCATCTAGGCGGACATTACTGAAACTGCAACTTTCAATCAGCATATGTGGAATACGGATCATGATAAACCTCTGCCTTTCAAAAGCATTATTTGGATGTCTTTATTGTGCCCGAATCAATGTTTGCTTTTTTACGTATGATACTAATTAAGCATCACCATAATCAAAAAATCAAAATACAGTTTTTGATTTAAGTTCCCTGGTCTATATAAGAGTGCTTAACTCTAAGATGTTCTTAACCTTTTTTTTGTTATAGAATCCATGGTGTTGCCTTTTCTGTTCTTATTCAGCCTCATTTCCCCTTAAACTCTCTAATAAATAATTGTGGAGATGTGTGTAATAGGCTAATTTGATTATATTCAACTGCCATAACAAATGAAGAAATCCCAATACATTTTAGTGAAAACTGGCAATTACACAAATAAATTAAAAAAATCAATAAATGTTTTAAAAGGGGATACTCCCAAAGTATACTTCTCTTTATATAAAAGTAACTTTCTCTGTACACTTTTCACATAGGATAAGCACAAACCGTATGATAAAGTATGAAAGTGAATACCATCACTTAACCAGAAACTTTTTTAATTGGCTCTGTATTTATTTATTTAGAAATAAATTAACTTAAATCAATTATATTTTGATTGTATTACAATTAATTGAATAGGCCTGAACTGGTATGCATCTTAGAATTGCCAAGAGATGACACTTGGTGTGATTTGACACTATATAAATAAAACAGATTTAAATTAAATTAATTTTAATTCCAGGAATGAAAAAACAAGTAATCCACTTAAATGCTAAAATTAAGCTGCTGCCATGTCTCTGGTCTTTTTTCACCTTTTTAGAGGGGATTTAAAGTGTACAGATGCCACTTTTCCCCCAAGGCCACCACTAGACAGCTTATTTTGACAGAACCTTTGTTGGCTTATATATTGATCCTCTGATGCTGTGGTCACTTTTGGTCTACTAATCCAGTTCCCACAAAGTGCTTTACAGTTCTCTGGACTTCCCTCTTGAAATCCATCAGTTTAGCCATGATGTGAGCTCTAGAAAGGTTCTGATAATCTGATTTTGGCTATAACTCATAACTGTTTTATAGATAAAAAGCATAATTTCTGAAAGGATCACTTTCATGTCATTAATTTAAATGTTAATAAATAACTTAATCACAAAGATAATTACATAACCATTAGCAAAAAAGTTGAAGTTACTGAAATATGTAAAATTATCAAAATTATTAGATCACATGACTAAAAAAGACTTTTTTTTTTCAAAATTTTACAAAAACCTCTAACAATTGAATGACTAAATTGTATTCAATAGCCTGAAAAAGGTATTTTGTAAGGTCCCCATTGTTTTTCTCTACTTTCTGACAGTTTCTCTTATTAAATTGCAAACAGTTTGTAGTTATTCACACAGACTTGCTTTGGACTTATGTGATCAGTCTTTGAATCTCCTAAATCCCACAATGACTTTGAATAGGATTCTCCATCAGTTCCAGTATACCAGGTGTTTCTGGATGCCTGCAAGCCTCAGTAATGACTATTCTACCCTTTAAGCCATCTTCGATCAGCCATCTGCTTATATGATTGTCAAGAATTTTTCAAATTCTGAAGCATTCATCTCTGCCTGAAAATCAGCAGTGGTTTTCCTTCGGTCTCCTGCCTCGTGTTGGAAATAGTACACTGGCCACAATGAGAGCAATTTATGTCTTTTCCTTTGAGATTGTGAAATGTTCACCACTCAATGATCAATGTTTAACCATTCTGAACTAATTATGATTTCAAACTGAATCCATCCATCCATTTGTATACCCTTCTCTTAGAGTATCTCACACCCGATATCTGAGAATAGTCAGAGACATCTCCGACTAATCTCAGCAATCAGTCACTCAGCCACACGGTCACCAAAAAATTAAGTCATGGAACCATCCAACCCTTTTTCTTCCCCTTTTGTTAAAGCCAAAAAAAAACCAAAACCCTGCTCTTGTACCACCTCAGTTTAGTTTCACACATCCTTTATCTGGATTCCGGCTCTGAAGCCAGACTGTTCAGTCCTCTCTCTTGCAAAACCTTGGAAGTTTGAGGCCTGAATGCTGTTTTAGTCCAGGCTAATCAAGCACAAGGTCCATGCCACTAAAACCAATCTAGGGATCGAGTTCGTCTCATATTCTAATGAGAGACAAAACTCTTTCTGACGAGACATGAGATAACAACTTTATCCAAAGCAAGATCACCTCTTTAGGACTTATGGTGGTACTCCGAAAACACATCTCAACACAATGCAAATGGTCGATCTGACCACAAAAAGTAATGTTACATGGGATGCCCTGTAAGAAATGGGCAATGGGCTTACATTACTTTTGACACCTGGCCGCTACACAAACTCAGTGGTTCTTTTCGAGGAACTTAAAGTCATGGAGAAGTATCACACTGCTGAATGTTTTAAACTTGAGGTACTAAAAGAGAAAAGCAACAATTTGCCATTATATTAGCAAGAGAGAACTATGGGCATTTCCATATCAGAGCTAAGGTTATTGTAAAGTCTTGCATAAAGCATGAATCACATTCAAGTAATACATTTTCTGGTTCCCTTGGTTTCACTAAACTAAACAAATCATCATTGACACTATCCACCTCTAATTTTGACCTACATATACACATATAGTTTCTTATGTATATATCTAGCTATATTTATGAGGAATTTTGTATATATATATGTATATATGTATAGACATGTACATATGTATATGCCTTTGTTTTATTTTGCTTATGGAGCCTGTAACAAAAATAATTTCCCTCTGGGATTATTAAAGTATTTCTGATTCTGATTCTGATTCTGATTTGTTTTGTTTAAATGTGATTTTTTTTTATGGTTCAGGACATTGCATTGGTTATTGCCAGTGAAATTGTGGACAACTTCCCAACAACTGTAATGGTGAATATCCAAACATCTTCAGAAAAAGAGGGATTGAAAAAGAGGCATTCAAGACAAAGGTATCCAGGTCATTTCAGAGTCTTTTTGAGTGAACTAACAATGGACCAGATTATGTTCAGAGGCCATCTTCTTCTGGCATCCAGGATGAATTCTCAAGATGGATTATTTTCTGGGTTTTACTGTTGTGTGGTGGTTTGCACTGTTACCTCAAAGCTAGAGGACTCCTGGATCACATCCCAGCTGGGGTCTATCTGTGTGGAGTTTGCATTTCTCTCTGTGGCTTCTCTTTGGCTACTCTGGCTTCCGTCCACCATTCAAAAACAAACATTTCAAATTAACTGGTGTCTCTAAATTAACCCTAGGAGTGTGAATGCACGGTTGTTTTTTCGTGCGATGATGGACAGGTGAACTGTCACGGGTGTACCTCTCAACCAATGCTGGGATGGGCTCCAGTCCCCCCACAATGCTGAATTGGATTAGGTAGGAACAGAAATTGGATTTCTTCCTTTTCACGCATAGTTCTCGTGTAAGTGTAGCAATACAATTATGCCTCCCCTGTTGGAGAATTTGGAGGTACATAGTTCCACAGTAAACAATGGCACTGCCCATACCTCAGCATAGTCACAATGTTGTACTCTTTGAAACACAACTCCCGCAAATGCATAGGCAACAAAGCCACGTGCAAGGATCAAACCACAACATAACATGCAGCTAGGTAGACAATACAAACAGTAAAAACCTGATGCAAAAGCAGAGCTTATAATGTTCCAACCCATTGTAAAAAGGTCTTCACATGACAAAACTATAGATTTTAAATGTTTAAATTCATCATATTGTAGTGTTTAAACCTTTCAGTGGGATGAATATGCCATCTATTTATTCTATTTGAACAAAAACATTTATTAAACATATACACACAGACAGGGATTTGCAGTAATTAATGCTAATAATCAACTCACTCCTTTAATATGCTCATTTACCCCTAACTACTCCTTCCACAAAGATAAGAAACATCGGTTCAATAAGATCCATGGCCATACAAAGGAATATGCTGGATACAATTGATATATGAGGCGTGCAAAAGAAGCCAAAATGATCAGAACACAGTTTTGAAATTGATTATGTAAATATATCTGCAAGCAGGGCACTCGATTGATTTGAATATACCATAATACTGCTCCATATTCAGGGTTTCAGTGTTTTGCATCACACTGCATTGTATATATATTCCACGTGACAATTCCATGTCAGCAGTGTAAACACTGGAGTAGGTCTTCACAATAGAGATCATGCCACATGCCAGCATTGGGCTTAATCAGCTGAGTGAACAGTATTTCACATTAGCCCACATACCGAAAGCTCCACTTTGTTGTGTGTGTGTGTGTGTGTGTGTGTGTGTGTGTGTGTGTGTGTGTGTGTGTGCATTCTTGCAGTGGCTGTATTTATCATCTTGAACAACCCCGGAGCATCCTGGGGAGCATCGGCTTCTGCTTTCTTCTCCCTTATCTGTGAAAGTGCTACAGTCTGGCAGTGAGCCACGCTTGCCAAGTTTAAGCTCGGCTCCCAAAGAGTAAGTTTACATCTAAGTGCCCCTAAAAAATCAAAGGACAGCAGACTTTAGGTCAAGATTGGACTTGTGAAATCAGCAGTGGCTTGTTCATGTGCATTTTCAATAGGACCCATTTCAGTTTCCGTCTCTGTCGTGCTGTCTGACGACAAAAAAGAAAAGCATGTAAAGAACAGAGATGATCTCTTTTCAAAAGCAATATATCAAAGAGATAGGACAGAAGAAAGAATGACGTGTGGGCAACTCTGGGGACCTCATTCAGATAAAATGGATCTCTTGTAAAGATGGTCAACTTCTGGACAGGACTGCTGATTTTATGATGTTCTTTTATATCTAAATAATACAGTAATCTTTGTTGTGCTGTGTTATTTATTATGTAATTGTGTTTTACATTAACCTTAAGGAATTTTAAGCATGGGCTGCTGTATTTTTATTGTCATGGGTGACAAAGCAGAGCTAATTGGGGTTGAAGTTGATCCACCATTGATGTGCTTCTGGGCTGGAAAGGGAGGTAGCAACCAGCGACACAGCCTGGGTGAGAGCATCAAGCTGGCATCCAGGAACTTGCCATCCTCATGAACAGAGCTGTCTCCACGCAACTGACTCCATGACACTGACTTGACGTGTGTGAGCGGGCACCCCGATGCCAGGCCGAGCGACCACTGTCCTCAACGTGTGAATTACAGCTCGCTCACAAGGGTTATTCTAAGACACAACTGTCATGTGATAATTAGCTCAAAATCTGTTTAATTTTGCACATACACTGAATGATTTTATCCTTTGTGGTCATCAGCACGCCAATGTTTGAGCCTGAGTAGGGCAGAAAAAAAGTGATGTAATTTTGCATTTCTTTGTAAATGCTGTTAGACATGCAAATGATGGCACAACGCATGTTTCTATTGATTCAGTAAATTTAAGGCCTGAACTTCCTTTTGTTTAGTCCTGGTCTACTACTTGGAAGGGAACATTTTCGAGCAATAGAACTGTACCTTAATAAAAAAAAAAAGGAACTAAAAAAAATATATATTGATAAAATGACAGAGTAAGAATATGTAATACCATTACTTTCTGCTTAAAGTTACATCTCAACCATTTATCATATATGTTACGTGATTCATTTAAACTACAAGGATGTAGTAATATTACCCAAAGAAATATTTTCCATATTTATTTCTATAAGTGAGGAAAATATTCTATTTATTTATATTTTATTCCTCAGTCACAACAAGAACCTGTGTCAGTTGAAACCAAATGAAAGCATTCGGTTTAACGTCAGTAACGTTCAGTTACAACGTTTTGGCCGTGAGCTGTGGTGAAAGCATGAACCGGGGCTGTCAGCAGGAACATTTAACCCTTCAACTCAGTGTAGTACGGCATGTTTTTGATTTATTAGCATTATATTTTTAAATTTTTTTCCTCCAGGATTTGGGTCTTGGTATGGAGATCAACCATCACACACAGGAATCTAAGACATAGAAAGAGACTAGACATAAAGGAATGAAATACGGTGATGATTTCCTCTGACGATTTCAACCTAGCCTTTCTTTCTTCTCTAACTTTCCGAGAACTTTTCATTTATTCATTTGGTTGGGTGTTTGTTTCCTCTGTTTTACACAGCAACAATGCCTTCTCCCTTTGGTTACTAATCAGGATTTTTCCATCCCATTGAAACGAAACACTGATCCACTATAATTGTTCAAATTTTAACATATGTTTAAAAAAAGAGACAAAAAAAGATCTTCAACATCGGCCTTGATATTTACTGAATCCTATTAATGGGCTTGCCATCTGGGAACTCAACAGAAGCAGGGTGCCAAGCAATAAGTAATGAATCACAGATCTACAGCAGACATGTAGATCTGTCCCTGTACATCAGAGCAGTCTACATGCTTCTCCACAGCTAATTAGCACTCAGCCTCCGACTAGTATATGTTCATGGGCTCAAACAGCCTGAGAGCTGCAATCTGTCTGTCTGGTTTCCAGAAGGAAACAATATATACGGATGCATTTTAATTCATCTGTGCATTCACATGAAAACGATTCCAACCCTACACAAGACCCTGTAAAGATTGTGATATTTAAACACACTTTCCAGCCCCGTGCCAGGTTGCACACGTCCAAATTGATTACAAATATAGTAACTGACGGATAATTCTGAAATTTTTCAATTTAAAGACTTCTAAGATGGAGTCATCGTCATCAACAATTAAACAGTGAATAATAGAGTTTAGACAATCAACAAAGAGGTATCCAGAAGAGACTGACTTTTTAACACTTTGCATTTTTGACAGTTTCCATATATATGTATTTTATTACATATTATTCCATAATAATTACATCTAATCATTGAAAAGTGAACATGGTTACTGGTGTTCCGCAAATTTCTGGTACCTGGATATACCCTTAGATTCTTCTTTAGAAAATGTCCCTTTGTTTCTAAATTCGAGCACAAATAATTGATCACTTACTAATATATTACTTTTTTTTTAAACACCTGCTACTGAGTTGTACCTACAATTAAGATCTAATCATTTTATGTGATGCCAAAATTCCTTTCAGATTCACTCCTTTTTTTTTCTTCCTTTGTATAATTTATTTCCTCTCATTTCCTTGTTGGAAGTCACATCAAAGTTACATTGATATTGGTCCAAAATCCATTCTTTAGACACTCTACCAGTGGTTGTCTCAACCTTTGATAAGATTCACTTTACACAGAAATCCACCACAGGTAGCACCATCATGAAGTAGCCACTAGTTTGCACAGCTGGCATTAAGACATAATTCCAAACGTTCTACTGTTTTATATAAAACAGCAGAAATTAGAATTGTGTTCTGTACAAAAGTAATGGTGGCTCCACTGAGGATGACCTCAGGATTGAAAATAACAACTTTCAGAAGGTCCAAAAACCTGCATGTTAAGTTCATTGGACATGAATGTGAGTGTGTGTGGCTGTTCGTCTCTGTGTCACCCTGTGATGGAAAAGATTAACAAGGACAAGAACTATAGTGCTGAATTTTTTATATCCCTATTTGAAAGTGTGTCAAACTGTAGACAACTAAAGAACATTTAGTTATTAGTTGTTTCACTATGGTTTGCAGAAAAACAATACAAAAAACAACACAAAAACGGAAGAAGAGCGGAAAAGGACAGCAATGAGAATACATGAGTGAAACAACAGGATGTAGGCAGCAGATAATGTTGCAGGGGTGACACAGGGTTATTTGCTGATGACAAGTGGTTCCTCATCACAACCACTCCTGTTGAGAAACCAACAACAAATACTTCAACGCTCAGTTAATTCCCCCCGGACACAGCCCAAGTGGGGAAGACTAGAAATAACCAAAGCCAGTCAGTCACACTCTTTTACACTTCTTTGATCGCTTCACTTACAAAACTATTCTTTTTTTTCCAATTTTAAATAGATCAAACCCACACTGAATAGATAAAACTAAAAGTAAGGCTTCATATAATCTAGTCCTCCCTTAAAAAGAAAAAAGTATTATATTGTTTACTGAAAGTACATGACAACACACAATTAATAGCAATTAAGCCCAAAATATTCCTCCCATTACATTTCAAAAGCTGACATAAAATTAATGGTAATCTTATATTTTGTAGAAAATATATTTGATAAAGCGTATTGTGCTGAATTTGTACTGCAATCCTAAAAAAATGCAGATTTTTTCTGTTTCTGTTTCTGTTTCTGGCATGAAAAAAAAAGATCAAATGGATGGATAGTTTGAAGAGACATAAATGGAACGGATCCAGGAAAAATAATCCTCCTGGAAACGAGAAACCAGTGCACTCAACTAGGAAACCTAAGTATTCCGGCCCATCTTATCTTCACGACATTAAAATTAATGTCTTAATGAATTTTCAAACTTTTCTTGTTGTAAGAATAAATTGCCAAGTAATCCAAACTACAAAAGTCGGCATTTGTTTTATGCACAGCTTATTTTAGAGGAATATATCAGAAACTTTCTCAACTAATTCAAGCCAAAGAAATAGTTTTTTTCAGTGAGAAATTAGTTTAATCCTGCGTGCAGACAGATGTAATGTAAAAGAGTTTGGAGTGTGACGTCCCCACCGATTTGCTTCCTGATTCAAATGACCAAGAAATGTAATGACTGAACAGTCCTGTGTTAAACAAAAATGTGAAAGCGTGAATTCAGGCAAAGCCTGAAGAGTGTAAGTGTACTAACTGCCTACTGAAGATCTAACATCATTCCTTAATATAAGTGAGCTGCCTATTAAATAAGATGGGAAAAAAAACATATTAATTTGAGTTCCATAAACTGTAAAGATAGTGGATTATAGTCTTTATCAAAGAGGAACATACTTGTTTGAATAATGTTATTTATTTTTATTTTACAAGCAAATCTGCAGGGCTTATTTGCCCTAATATCACATAGAGATGCACCGGCACATGTGTGAGTCATTGAAATTCATCTCTACTTATGTTTTCTTTTTACCACCTGCTGCGCGTGTGTGTGTTTGTATTATAGCTGCGAGCCACGATCGCTGATAACCTTTCTCAGTATCTGCTCGCTAACTCTATTAAACTCACTCCCAATCTGTCTGTGTGTGTCCAGATGCTGCGACGAGATGCTTTCCATCAGACTGCAGGCACCTCTGATATGACACAGAGCGGGCGCACACAAGGTTATTGGCAACACACACACAGACACACACACAGATATGCACACTGTAACACGCGGGAAGTTTTCATTATCACAGGTGTTAACGTCATGTCCCATCACACATCTTATATTATTTTAAAATAATCAGCACTTTCCTAATGGCCAGATGACCTTTTTCTGAGCAGTCATTTGGAAATGAAGTTTCTTTAGAGTTTTACTTTTGACTGTGTTTTACTGAAATGTATACACTGCACCATTATGTACAACAGCAACTATGTTGGAAAGTTGCCTGCATTTAAACTAATTTCCTATTTCCTCTTAAGATGTATTTTTGCTGTGATGGAAAAACATTGAACCAGTTTTAAAATTATGTGAAATTATCATTACAATTCCTCTCCGCAATGATTACAGTTAGCAATCTTACTACTATCCACTAATACTCTTGGATGGAGTAAATGTGAGGATACATTTTTTGATTCAACTATTTATTCTCCATTCCCCCTCCTTTTAGAGATCCATAGAACCACACCTCTAAATATGTATACATACATATAGATGTGTGTGTGTGTAACACCCATAAAAATGTAAAATGGGAAAGTCAAGCGAGAATATGCTTCAGCTTTATAAATGCCTGCGAGTCTCCCGTTTTCAGGAACATGTAAAGCATATTCACACAGGGAAACAAAACCCTGCCTTATACGCGCACTTTCACACATGCACACAGACACATAGTTTCTTCAAAGTGAACAAATCATAAATAAAATATGTCGTTCATCAGTGAAACAGGAGCCCACTGTTGTCGAAACGAGAATAACGCCGCCATGACAACCTACAGGGTCATGTGAGGTCACCTGCGTGGCTCCATCATACAGTCACTTCTCCCGCTGTAGGATTCTACGGGGGGATGGATGGTTGTGTGTTTATTCTTTGAACATTGCAGTTTGCATTATTTTCACCCTGTGAAATCCTACATGTGTATGGATGAGCTGGTATGAAAACAACAACAAAGAAAACAACAACAAATAAACAAAAACACTATGCCTGTGATTATACAGAATCTTTATCTCTTATTCAGAAGCCCTTTACTGTTTAAAATGCAGGCCATACAATGAGGGTAAAAGTCAAATTAAACAAAACACCATTCATGTTTTCCATTGAATATGTTTGCTTTGCACTAAAGTTATTTTAAGCCATGTCATTCAAAATGATCTACTTTTATTGATTAGGAAGAGGTTTGAGCAAAATGTGCTTAAAACCGTGGCAAAGCTGTAAATGTAACATCTTTTTATAAAACTGGACCATAGTTCTGAGGACTAGCTTCTAGAATCCCAGCATCCATTACTGTTATACAAAACTTTTTTTGTTTTAGAAATCGTTATAGTCCGTCTACATAGCTTGATTTAAAATAAGACAGCCCAGAAATTGCAATACTATGCATAGTCTGTTACTGTTATGAAAGGGAAATTAACAAAAAAAAAAATGTAATGACTGTTAGGACAGTAATCATGTCTCAAACTAGAATAATATCAGACCTGAGATCATTTGAGCTATATGTGCAAACAACAAATGTGGCATTTGTGGTAACAAATGCTCTTGCTTCACTTTGTTTTTTAGTATGCATGTCACTTGCAGGGAATGAGAAATGGTTGGGACTGGGTGCTATGATACCTCCTTTCCTCCACACTCCACCTGAGATGTCATCAAAGCATCAGCATTTGCGGGATTGCTGCTTGAGCACAATTTGTCCACGTGAAAAACAGCCTGAGCCACAAAAGTGAACCCAAGAAAAATGTTTTTTGCTGAGAAAACCGCATAAGGTTGTGTTTGTTACTTTTTTTTTAATGACTTTAATCAATAATTCATCACTTGATTTTGTTTGAGGTTTTCTTAAGTTAAAAAAAAAACGTCAAGCTTTGTCTTTTCACTCTTTATCTTTTTGTGAGTATCAGGAGCACATGCACACGTTAGACGTTTTTGAAATCAAGTCGAAGATTATTGTTCGCTGATGAACAATTACAGCAAAGGGGTCTTTTAAGCGTTGTGACAATCACCCATCTATTATCATAATCAACTTCACACGAGGAGATGCTGCCTTGAAAGTGAATGACAGACAAACGTAGGGAAAGAGGGAAAATAGTGGTGAGGAGAGGATGGGAAACAGTTGTTACATTTATTTGGTATTCAGACCACAGGAGCATCCATAAAGATTTGTAAGGAAGAGATCTTATCCAAAACATTACCATGATAGTGATGAAGTGATTAAATACACAGAAATTCATATTAATATATATGTGTATGTTTGCATATGTATATTAACTCTATCTATCTATCTATCTATCTATCTATCTATCTATCTATCTATCTATCTATCTATCTATCTATCTATCTATCTATCTATCTATCTACACACACATAGTCTGTCACAGTGCTAGGATCTGAGTATTTCAGCTCATTTTTAGAGTCTATTTCTTTTTTTTTCTCAATTTTTAAGAAACTTGTTGCAATAATTCTTCCCCTGAACGGTATTTAGTCACCGCAGAAAATAACTGCCAGACTCCCAGACTCCAGATCTGCACAGACTCCCTGTGGGCAGCAGGTACGGCGTTATAGCCAGCGCACTTGACGCCAGCCATCTTAGAGTTGCCGGTCCCAAAACCGGGGCCTTGGACTTTTAGAATGAGTCACAATACCAGTGGGAGATCAAAGCATGCCTGCAGTTTGAGATGGATCGTGCTGGAGCTGCCGACGTAAAGCTGTCAACTAGTTTATCTTCTCTGATCTCTATTTTTAAAAGACAAGATATTGTGTTGAAGTAACCCTTGAGGCGCATCCCAACTCTTACACAGCTTTTTATTCTGGGATCACAAAGGATGGGGCTGACAAGTTAAAATAAATATTGAAGTAACAGCCACGGCAAACTTTCTGTCGCAGCAAAACAACTTGGAAACGCATCCAAAGAGCGCGCTGCCTATTCAGCAGCTTTTCAATAGCCATTCAAGGCTCTCAGCAACACAAACTGACAGTGCACTGAACAGAATGTGCCGTTCGGCCGTTTGGACGCGGTGCCAGTCAACAGCATAAGCTGTCCGGTTAGTCACGCTCGCCACCCGGTGGGTCCGTCAATATGGCCGTCTGTCCAGGTGATCCACAAAAGCTGCAGCGCCGGTTCGATCGTGTGACTTTAAAAAAAAATGTTTTTTATCAATAACAATTTTTCTAAATCGTGACAATGTGAGCATGAGTTCATGCAGCTGTCCACGGGTAATAATGATACTGATTGGAAAATCAGGATTTCATGAGGGCAGGTGTTTTGAATTCGGACAGCCTTTTGATTTTATGCTATCTGCTGGTTTCTTTAACTGACACATTTGTTAACAGAAATTTGTGGAATAATTGTGATTAATTTGCGATTGCAGTGAATTGGACTTCATTTGGATTGAAATAGAGTAACTTTGAAGTGTTGATAAATGTAATGATGTAACTTGGAAGAATATGAATAAAATTTAATTCAAAAGATAATTTTCCGTTTGGTTTCATATATGTTTGTGCTTTACTGATTTGACAGAAATTTGGGCCGTATGAGACCATTTGGTGAGGATGGGGGGGAAAGTGGGGAGGGACGAGCAGGATGCATAAACCCACGCTGGGCATCATGTCATGAAACCATTTGATTTGGAAGCACCTATAATTTCTGTCTGGCTTTTACACATCAAACATCCTGAAGGCTTGTTCAGTCCAATTTTTCTAGAGTCTCTGATATGGAATAATACGAGTTAAATGTTTGGGAACTTGCTTTGACAAATGGAGTCTTATACAGTGAGGTTAAAATTAATGGATTTTGCTGTTGTTATTGGTCACACTGTGAACGATTGGTTTTTAATGCGGCTTCCGACTTATTTGACAAAATATGTTGGTGTCTGTCACATCTAGTTTTGTGTGCTGTTATCCTTCACAATAGTTCTCATTGTGAAATGCATGAGGTTTTTCACAAACTCTGCAGTGTGTGGTTACTGACAGGCTGCCATCCTTAATACTGGTAAATGTAACTCGGGCTGTCAAAGTGGAAAAACAGGACAGCCATTTCAAATTGAATCAAACACAAAAAAAAACCACCCAACTATCATGTGACACAGCTGCTTTAGTGGAGTAATTTCATTTTGTCAATATATCCCAAAAGGGAAAAAAAATGTCTGCAAACGAATGAAGTGGGTACCAAATTCCAAAGTGCTGGACGGTATTTAAACATTCCTGCCCTTTATTATTCCTTATGAGGAAGTTTCCTCTAAGGTGAATACCAGAAGAGAACGATGTTTGCACTAACAATGAAGCACTCATGTGAGTCATATTTGAAGAAGCAGCGAACGGGAATGGTTGTTTTTTTTTTCTGACATGTACCTCTTACACCCATAAAGCTGCTCGTGTAGAGCCTGTCCCCACGGTCATATTTATTGACTGGATAACTTGTTGCTTTGCTCACAAGCTCCTCTGCTGGCTCTCTCAGCAGAAAGTGATGGGGTGGTCTGATGTGTCCTACCGACAAGTCTCAGTCCCTGTGCTCTCCTTTAACAAATCGTAATTAAGAGGAAAGGGAAGGCTGCAGAGTGTGTGTGCTGAGAGAGGGGGGATGAGGCAGAGTTCCATTTCTGCTGAAAGCTTCCACAAACATCCATTCCACACACTCTCATTCCAGATTAAAGGACCTGCATTGGTGGTTCCCAAATAAATGCACAAGTGGTATTTCTCTGCTGCTCGATGCAGAGAAAATAAATACATTTCAATTTGAATTCCAAATATTCTCCTTTATCCTGTTTTATAGACAATATGACTCACTTTGGACTTGCTTCTCCCATTAGGGTTTAAATGTCTTTTTAAGTGTAGACCATCACATGTGCAAATCTATTTCTTGATAACTCATTCACATAAACACTCGTACAACGCTTAATGCCCAATGTCTGACCAATAACACTTTGATCCATGAAGGAAACACCACCAGTCAATCTGACAACTCTTCCCATATGTTATGACGGCATGCTTGGTGGTTTGTTAGTCAGCATTGGAAGTCTGATGCCAGTCGCTTAAATGCCTCAAACCTCTTAGCTCTCGAATAAGGTTCTTTTTCATAACCATTTTTCTATCTTATGAAAAAATACAGAGCAACAAATCTGAGACTGGATAAAAACTTGAAAACGACGTAATGCCCTCAACTTTTCTGCATAGCGGCAAAAACTCACAGATCACGAGGTAGTACGGAAAGGCAGACAGCTGAATAGATGGTTGGAGGATGGAGACAGGAAGTGGGAGGGGGTGCGGAAGCAATTCCTTGCACATCTCTCAGTCATAAATATGGAAAAAGAACAGCATGGCTCAGCCAGCCCTCCTACGTGCAGAATGTTATCCTGCTTCCTTGGCAGAGTAAAAAAAAAGCTTCCAGTTAAAAGGAATGCAGAATCCAAGTAAATAGATGAAACACAAACTAATTTATCAATATTATTAAGCAGTTCTGGAGCTCATATAGGTGCTTAGTGGAACTGAGATATTTTCTAAATTAACCTGGAATGACAATAGCAAATAATTTAAACAGAGTAGTAATTGATTTTTGGTTAAGGCATTGAGGAAACCGCTGAATAAAGCGAAACAAAAACAGACTAGAAAACTGGAAGCCTTCAGGAGCTCATAGCAGCCAACAACATGTGCTGTGTTCTTCACTCCTTCGAGGGAAGGGTTACAACCACAACTCTGGATGAAAAAAAATCCAAGTTTGCTCGTAATGCTGTACTCTGCAAAAGAGGTGTCATTTATGAAAACATGCCATATCCCAGCATGGTGTGCAACAAGACGTCGCAAAAAATAGAAATAAAGGAAACTGTACAGAGTGCAGAGGACAACAAAAGGGAAGAAGAAATGACTGCCTTCACTCATCAACAGCCAAACTTGAAAACGACTTCCTTAAGAGAAACAAATTCGATGTATTCGCGGCTTCGGCTGATCACAAGTATTTTTCAGAAGCTTTTTCTTGAGGATGAATTCTCCCCAGTGCCCGGGCATCGTCATTATGGAAGCAGTGTGGGGAAGAGAACAAAAGACAGCAGTGCAGCACCAGAGGAACGCTGTTCTCCGAGCGCTCGGGCTCTGTCGAGAAATGAAAGGGGTCACGCAGAACGCGTCGCTCAAAACTGGTTAGAATTGTGCACATGCTGTTTTTGCATCATAAGCAGTATTTCCGTTTATATTAATCACATAAATCCTTGCACATGTTTCCTGGAAAGGCGATTTTCCTAGAAAAAATGCACTGTAGTCTGTCACATGTAATCTAAAATACGGCTAATGAGGGTACTTTTAGACTTGGCTGATTATGCATGATAACTAAACTCAAGCTTTCAAAGAGTAAAGAGCAGTTTTTATCTTCCTTATTTGCATGTTGGCGAGCTTGAATCAAGAGACGCATACACACGCCACATGCTGTGTGCTGCAGTTAGTGTGTGTGTATGCATTGATGCCTACAGATTGGTTCATGTGCAGTGTCATCACAGTGATGTGTTGCAGTGAGGGGGAAGAAAAGCAGCGCTCAACCAGGTTGCGAATACATGAGGGCCCCAGGAGTTCCGAAGGCAGCGAAGTCTGCTCTGCGCTCATCTCTCACTCCGTGTCTAAAAATATACAGCTCTAATTTGGAGGTATAAGACCAATTTTTACTATAAATTCACTCAATGACATGTGCGATGATGTGTGTCAGCTATACATTCACGGATGATACGGCTAACTTAAAGTAGGACAGTGGCTGGACCCCGGTACATTGTGACGTTACATTAATTAATGTGTTGTAACCAGCTCTTTCAACTACTGCACTGAAACAAAAACAGCTAAATCTACTTCATATACACTATACCATACAGTTAATCTTTTTAATCACATTGTGTTTTCTCACATGTCAATGATTATTTATTTTCCAGCTTGCAGAAATGTTTGTGTGTCACTGGAGTTTATTGAACAAAGTCAAATGTTTTCGTTATTATTTGAGGCCAGAGTCATTCTTTGTTACCATATTTAGTTTTCAAATTGTTTGGTCTTTGGCTTTCTGCTTTAATAATTGGTAATACAGTGCTCACGGAGCAAGAGATTAGGTTGTATCGGTTGCTATTTATGGCAGTTTGGTATTATCAAGTGATTCCGAGCAGTGAACCCAAATCGATGTTCATGATGAAAGCTCGGGCAATCGTCATTCCGACTACTTCTAAAGCACTCACACAATTACGAGAGCATGCTAATTCATTTCAGTGGAAATGGTCGCCTCTACATTAAAAAAATCAAATATTTCTGTGTAGTTTCAGCTAGCATAATTTAATTAAACGTTTTTAAAACAGATGCAAATGTATCTTTCCATTCGTTTTCCAATAGCCGCTTATTCCGAGGCAGGTGGGCTGGAGTTGGGGACACCCTGGACAGCAACACAGACAAAGGAACAAAACACGAATAACCAACGGTAAAGCAACTATTTCAACAGTGCTTCCATCATAAAAGCCGAGATATGCCGCTCAGACAAGTCTGAGGCCAGAAAGTTTGAAAAAGGTCGAAGGTCTGGGCTCCTCTGATGTGAAAAGACAAACTCTCCCGATGATCGGGAGCCGCGAGCAAGAGGGGTTTATCTTTTAACCTGGATCTAAGGGCATCCAAGAGCAAATGACTCATACACCTCACGGCTCTGGACGGGGTAGGAGGCTGGAACATTTCAGACAGGTAACGTAGGGCCATGACTTTGAGGCTTTTAGAAACGCGTCATCTAATTTTTTCTAGCTCGAAGCCGTTTAGTCACTCACCAATCCACTGATTCATCCAGTCACTCATTTGTCAACTAAAGTTCGTCTATCTGTAACCAAGATGTGTGCAGTTTGGGGGTGATCTGTGGCCTTCATATTTCACCTCAGAGCTTTAGCTTGACCATGTCGACCACCACACTGAGACAGAGCGACGGAGGAGAATAATTATTAGAAACGGCATGCTGCTCTGGTTTGAGTTACAAACTCCATATAAAAAGAGCCTGAGTGTGAAGCCGCTGGTAAACTGGGATGGACCCGGGTTTATAAGTTCTCCTTTATCCAGCGTGGATTTTACCCAGGTTTAAATCAACTGTAAAACCCTTCCCATCTATTTTTTTTTTTAAATTATGACCGGATACACTTTTTAATTGAATTGTTTTATAATCTACCATTTGTTTTTGAACAAGCATTGTTTCTTAGAAATGCAGTTTCTTAGAAATACAGTGGTGTCTCCTTTCATGTCTAAGTGTTAAAAACAGTCAATATGCATTTTGCCCTGAAATGTTCATTTGTCTGGTTTGCTCCTTAGCTTATTATATCTGCAATTATTTTTGCAAAGTTCAGGGTCAGCACGCAAAACCTATTAATAAAATTTAGAGACTACAGCGCTGCAATGAAAACAACTAAATATGTTTAAATTGCCTAATTGCAGCCACTGCAAAGGGTTCCCAACTCTGCCTGAATGGGGAAATTAACACAAAAACAGTGGGAAAACTGTCATGGCAGAAACTCTTGGGCTCTGATGTTTGAGAGGTTTGTAGCTTCTGCAGACTCTACTCCCCCTATGCGCTCTTATTGCCAGTGACCCTCAGATTAGGGATAATAGTTAAAAAGCTGTCCTTTGTAATTGGGATGATTATTACCATTATTATCATCAGTAGTAAAGGATAATGGTAAATGGACTATACCAATATGGTATGCACACAAAACACACACACCATAGCAAAATGTAACAAATAAACCTTTTTTAAATAACATTTTTTTCTAAAATATCTTCTCTGCTCTAAACCACCTTATTTTGTGACAGTTGAATTAAGTTTTTTTAATAATTATTATCAAATAATGGTTCGCATGCCTCTAAAGCACTCTGACAAACTTTTGCGTCACCATTTTACATTCATTTTAAAACTGACGTTCTTAAAGTATGATGGCATTATTCAAAATTCCAGCTTAAAAAAAAAAACTTGCCCATGCCTTTCAAATGTCAGCTTTTCAAATGTATTTTAATAATTCTGTGTTCTACTCAGGCAAAAAACAAGGTTCATGTTGTAAAACTAATAAATATGGAAATCAAATTGCCAGGTAATCCGATATGTGTTTGGACTTTGAGAAGAGGCCAGTGCCACAGAAAAACCTCACTTAGTCACAACATGTTAACTCTACATACAAAAAAGCACCACACAACATGAATTAAGGCCAACAAAATGAAGGGTTGTGAAGGTACACAAAATGCATGTTGTTCGTATCAATTTGGTGTGTATGGCTCAATGTGACTGTGTGTGTGTACCCAATGATATAATTCCAACTGAAACTGAGTGAGTTTGAAATTGAAGGTGAGAGAGAAAACAGGAAGAAAAGTAATAACAAGAATAATTAAATCACTTACTTCATATGATAATAATATCAATAACAATAATAATGTGTGTATTTCTTTCAATTTATTATTAATGCTGTTTTAATTTCTATTCGTATCGTTACAAGTATTGTGTGTGTGTAAGAATGCAGCCTTGTGATGTGTGTTTAAGTAACAGTGGAGGAATGCTAAAATGTTTCTGGGCTTTTAATGTGTGATTTTCTGAAATTCTGGCTCAATATCGTCTTTGCAGGAAATTTAATTTAAAGATACGGCCACAGTTGCAACAACATCAGTTCGACACAGCCTCATTCAAAGCCTCGTTTTTTTTTTCTTTCTCTCTTCTACACAGTTGTCTGCTGACAGAAGCACGTTAGGTTCATTGAAAATTCTATAATGTGAGCATTCTTGTTCATCTGTGTCGGCTAAGCAATTGTGCAACAACCTGTTGGGGGTGTGCCCTGTTACTCGTCCGGTGGCATCTCGGATGGCCTCGTGTATGAATTATGCACGAGTACCAAAAGGCTACATACAGTTTGGAATCGATGCGGCTGTACGTGGTGTTAAGAGTTTGCGAGCGACACGGCGAGGTTGCGAGGAGCCATCCTGCACCATTTTGTTGGCTCGAGGCAAATCATGACGCGGGCCTTTTCATTTGAAGCTTTCAAAATAACTTTTTCACAATCGTTCCTAATTAGTCTGATTTAATCTAATATCAGAATCCATCTGCAACATTATTTCTGGTCTCTTTGACTGTACCAAAAAACCTGTTAGGCGTCTTTTATTCTCTCTTTTTTTCAGCAAAGCTTCCAGGTCGTTTTGCCACTTTCACGACTACAAGAGCATTCATTTTTCATGTGATATGTTAGAGAGGCCTGCACAGTTGCCAAGGTGAAGTGGAATGAATAACAGGAGGCAGAATGCGCAGTTCAACAGCCCCGAGCAGTGTCACCAGGAACAAGCGTGACAAATTTGCCCCCAAAAAAAAAATACTGGTAGGTTAAGACTTGGCACGTAGTGGTTCTTCCTTTTAACTTCGGTGTCTGTTAGCCGTCTGCATTCACTGTGGTGATAGGACTCCGAAATTTAAATGTTCATCGTTGTTGCTAATTCAAAAGAAGCAAAAATAAACAATTTTGTACAGTTTGCGCACAGTTTCAAATGTGTAGCCTTTCTCTTGGCGTGGATACTTCTTTTTTTTGGCATCTCTCTTTTGCATACTTGAGCGCAGGAGTACCGACCCTGAAGTGGATGTGGAAAATGCACACATGGATGCTCACTCTCTTCAGATCCCATGCACAGGATTTGCTAAATGGCCATTCAGTAACTCTTGCCATGTGTAAAGGTGTCAAATCAACTATTACTGTAAAAGAAAATACAAAACCCCCGTACAGATGTTGAAATTATATTTATGAAAGAGTTTCACGCTGGTTAATGTCAACGACACACTATGCTAGTCGGGTCGAAAGTATATCATTACTTTAGCTAATTAAAGGAAAGTATCTGTAAAGGTTCTCCAGCAGCTGGTGGGTGACATGTTTGACAGACCAGGTGAATTATGATGATACAGAAAACTAAAACAAAGACTATTTATATCCTGTCATGCAGAAGAACCACACAACGCTGGTGAAATAAAAAAAACATGACATGCGTCAGCTTATGTTTAAATAAGTAAGTTAAGTCATTTTCTAATCACACAAGTTTGGACTATTTACCATTTCCTACTACGGCACAACGGATTGTTTTCCTGCAAATGTTTGTAATACGCTGTCATTTTTAAGTTTGCTTAAAGAAGTGATTACTCAAGAGACAGATGTTATTTTGTACGTTTGTCGCTCTGATTTAGGACATTATAAAAACAGTATAACAGATGCGATTAGCAGTATTGTCCTCATCTAAGAGCTACACTGAACTAGCATCAGTTAAATTACTGTATCGCAGCTTTGTTTACTCCCAGCTAATAAAATAAATTGTAAGTTGTAAGTAAATTTGTTGATGTAATATTTTTTTTCTTTTCTTTTTCCTTTTGCCTCCCATTGAGTAGCTCTAACCTTTGCTAAAGCCACAACCAACACATTGGTCCAGTGTTTTGGTCAGTCTGTAATTCATTTGCCTCCTCTGCAATCGGGATCTCCAAAAAAGCGATTTTCATCAAATTTTTTAAATTTGATTTTTTTTTTTAACATCGTCAACATCCATAGGCTGAAGACAAAAGTAATACCAGCTAATCGGAATGGCACAGAAATTGCACCCTGATAATGCGAGATAATTTGCCAATAAGCCAGCGAGCTTACACAGAGATAGATGGCTCAACACTCCCAGTCTGTAGTTCCATCTGTCAGCCGCAATCTCCAGAAGGTGCTCTGTTCTACACATGGTAAACAAAGAGTGTCCCGAGTCTTCTTTTAACAGTCACTATTTACTGACATGGCTGATTCCCCCCCCTTTAAATGGTGTTGATCAAAGTTGAACTAAAAAATCAGAAATACATCTTAAAAGAACAACATTGGGAGAGAGGTTTTTTTTTTTTTTTTTTAATTCGCGGTGTCCAAAGTTCAGAGGTGCATGTCACAGATAAAGACCTAATTTGTCTTGCACCTGCCCTGCTGATTGATTATCCCTCAGCCCTTCACAGCCACCACTACTTTCACTTCTGGCTTGCTGTGAAGATTTTATTTTAATCTGGTAGTCTGCAGGTGGAGAGCAGCTCAGCCAAGTAGGGCTCCCCTCTTCTCACTTAAAACAGTTCAGTTCAGGTTTGATACATTTGGCTGCATGTGAGCGCACAAACCAGGAAGCGGATACACATCGTGGTGTTTGGTTTACTTTGTCAGCTTAAAGCACCTTTTTCAGCATCAACGTTCAGTGTGTGGAATGCTGCACAAGTTGCTTCTCTCAGCCATTTGTTAAGCCCTCAGACTTCTGTTTTAATGCCAGACCTTTGTGTTTGTGAAGATTAGCATGCCGTTTTCTATATTAAACTTTTTTGGGACAGCCGATTCTTTTAGTTGAATTATCCAATTTGTTTTTTTTGGCATTTTTTTAACCTCCGTCATATCGAATTTGATACAGAAAATTCTTTTTACAATGTAAAAATCCTCTATTAAGCACGTTTATTTCAGTTTTTTTTAAACAAACACGAATGTTAAACAATTTTTTGTGTGAAATAAAATGTTGTCAAATTATGCGACCAATTAGTGGACTTTTTTTTTTGTCAAAGCAGTTTTAATGTCATCGTTCGAAAACAGAAATTCTTCCGACTACGCATAAACTGTGAGGAATAATGGATTAATGTAAGTATCTTTAAGTCAATGCAAATATTTTTGTATTGCAGTTCTTGCTGCAATTTTACTTTTGACCAGAGTATTGGTACTTCTATAAATAAATACGTTTTCTTTTTTATAATTGTTTCTTTTTAAAGAGTCGTTATAGATGTTAAAAACTATATATAACTATATAATTACATCATACTTGGGGTAAAAGATAGGAGCAGACAATTGCCAGTTCATATAAGCTGACATTTGGCCTCAATTTGAATAAACCTTTATGTGTGACCGCAATATGTCTGTCCCAACTCTATGAAAGCAAGATAAAATAATCTAAATAGTAAATCAACTGTACTTACGTAGTAAATATAGAATCCAACTGACCACTAACTTTGTATTTACACTGAAAATAAAATTCACACACACACTCATACTGCACTTGTTTTTCCAGTGGACCCTTTTTTCATCACGCACATCCACACACTGATGCCTCTGAGGCATCACAGGGCACCGAGTTTTTTCCAAGGACACTGTTCCGTGTTTAGCCGTGGTCTGAGGGAGCTGGGAATCAAACCACTGACCTTGCAATTGACAGATGACCACAACTCTAAATGACTTCCAATTCCAGCTGTGTATCGTAACAGTTTAGACAGAATAAGTTTAACATGTGTGTTTGTGCACCGATACAAATCCCAGAGTAATATCATTAAATACATTAAGTTAAAAGGGAAATTTAGAAAACATAGAAACATAGGGGAAATAATATTATTAAAAAAACATATAACCTCCTGAGTAACAAGCTTCACAAACTAATGTCACTTGTCATGTGAGAGAACTTTTCTTTTTCTAATTCACACTATCGTAAAACAAGGATATTATGGACATATGTACCTTAAAATAGCCTGATATTATTAATATTAATATTGCATAATCCACAAAAGCTCTTTCCTTTTCAAATACTGTAAATGCTGTTTAATTTAGCTTTGTCGAAAATTATAATACGTGTAGCATAAAGGAAAAAGACTGTAGGTCATGAAGAAGAACAGTCCTCTACTAGTTATTGGGGGTTTGACTGCCACATTTCCATTTGTCCTTGGGCAAGACACTGAACCTCACGTTGCCTTCTGATGCATATATTGCTCTACGAATCTGTGTGTGTGTGTGTGACGGAGGATAAAAGCACTGCGTATGAAAACACTGTACTGACATGCTGCATGTGTGAAATGGTGAATGTGGAATGTAGTGTAAAAAGTGCTTTGAGTGGTAAACTCGACCAGAAAAGCCCTCTCTAAGTACAGTCCATTTGCCATTCCCCCTAGAATGCACTTGAAAGGCGCACACTTGCACAAACTTATGCACTCACTTTTTCTCACAAACCAAAACTTTCAGTTTAGTTCTGATGAAATAGCCGAAAATTCAAACTGAGAATCTGCACTCAAAGCCTGTATTCTGAATCACATGTCCGTGTGTTTTTGGTAAAGGGCTGAATAAATTAGCAATCGTTCCAATGTCCAAATATTTATCAACCCGAGTTATTGGATTTTTTTTTTCCTGCTTGGTTAACTGAAATTACAAAATTTCTGCTGAATATTTCATGGATCATATCATTAGAGTCGCCAGTTGTTTTGACATTTTCAGCAAGTTTCCCGTCGTCCATCACATTCAGGGGGGCTGACATTGGGCAAAAGACCGGGCACACCCTGGAGATGTTGCCAGTCCATATGCATGCGTATAATGAATTTGTTTCTATACTTGTTTCTATACCAATGTATTTAGCTGTCTTTGGCTTATTTTATTTTATTTCACTATTCTCTCCAGTATTTTAGTTTCCCCAATACTGTCACTGAGGGTTAAGACAAGGTTTTTTTAGGGTAAAAATGAGTCAGTAATCATGCATGTGGTCTCTGCAGTGGATGGGCACATGGCATTTGTTTAGATTTTTCCCGATTATTTTCTGATTTTCTTTGTAAAAAAATGAAACCTATATAAAGCACTTATGTACATATATATATTAAAGTATTTTTTTTTTCAGACAAATATATTTAGTCTGAAAAGTGCTTTACAAATAAAGATTGATTGTTGTATTTGTTTGTGAAGAATTTTGGTCTAATATCGACTGTGCAATCAGCACTGTTTGTAAGGCTTCGTAACGCTCTATTTTGTCGAGAATCATAAGAACCTCAGTTTAAATGTGTAAATCCGTATTACACAAATAGATTGCAATAGTTCTAAATTTATTGATATTACATTTTCTTACTTAATACTATTACTGCCATTCTAAAAATAATACTGTGTGAAAAATGTATTATGATCATTAAAATTATCATTTTACTTTTTAATATTTAATACACAAAAAAATGCAACTTAATGAGTCAAAAATATAAACGATCGCTCACGATGTGAGGCGTCGCTCGTTATCAAAGTTGTTTTCGCTAATTTGCACTACGCGGGGAACTTCATACCACTGAAAAATAAGTTGTGATATGATTATTTATTTCACTGGTTTAGTATTTGGGTTAGTACTAAAATGCAGTTCGGGATGATTTTCCGATTGGTACCGTTTGGGGGGGGGGGCGTAATTTATTTACCTACATTTATTAAGTAAATACATTTTATTTACATTTCATTTACTGAATAGAAAATGTAAATGAAAGTTTGTAACGGTTCACGCCAAAAATTCCATCTGCGAGTGCACTGCTTTAATAAAGTCGACCACGGCTTCATTTGTCCATCAGTGCAGCCAATGCTGATCAAGATTTGTAATCATATTCAAACTGAACCCTTCAGATTTTCATATCAAGCTCTTCGATAACGAATCATATGATATTTCTGCTTTGGAAGGTAAAAATAACAAGGTCAGATGATCCTCTGCACACCAGCACACCACTACTAGAACAAACTCATATCACATTCACAGCAACATTCACAGATGTGTGTTTTTTTTTCTTCCATAATGATCAAAACCACTGCTGAGAAGAAAAAAAACTTGATCTAAAGAAGCAGATGGCATGCATGCAAAAAGCGTAACCACACGATGGTCGAAAAGAAATACCGGAGTGAAAAGCTGGTGGACTGGAAACCGGTACAAGGTGTGCCGCCACTCGCCCCATGTATGCCGGGTTCGGACGAACAGATCAGACCAGATGACCCTGATCCTATCGTCTACCATTTGTCAAATTTTTAAATCTGTGACTTTTTGTACTTGTTGAAGGACACTGGGCTGAGTCGTTCATCCCTTGATGGTCAAGTCTGTACATCAAAGTCTGTGTATGGACACTAACATTGATTTCAGTAGCTAGAAGTATGCCTAAGCAGAGCACATTATGCATTTTCATTTTCAAACTTGATTTCAATTCACTGATTTCTATAAACCAATGCAGAAGACCCCTTACCCCCCCCAAAAAAAGAAAAAAAAGCTATTTTTATTTTATTTTGGAGGTTATCAAAAGTTATTCACATTCTCTTGCGGGGGAGCAAGAGAGGGCGAGTTAGGAGGGACAAAACAGGCTAAAAAGTGTTCATTTTCTATACCCACTTATCCAAGTCCGGGCAGTGGGGAGGCTGGAATCTATCCCAGCTGTCATTGGGCGATGTGTGGGGTACAAGCTGGACAGGCTGCCAGTAAACCACAGGGCCACTTAGGGACGAATGTGAAGAACAGCCACGCATGCTCACTCTCACTCCGAAGGTCAATTTAGAGTCGCCAGTGAACCCAAGTTGTTGTTTTTTTTGTTTTGTTTTTTGTACAGTAGGTTGGAGCCAGAGTACCTGAGAGAACATGAAAAGTTCACACGGAAAGCCCCCAGGAAGCCTTTCATAGATGGTGACAGTGCTAACAACAACACCATGCCCTTAAAAAAAAAGAAAAAAAGAAAGATTGCTGTCCTATTGCCAACTTCGAATTGACCCCATTGATTAATCTGTGTGCAGTTACACAAATGGAGACTGGCTTATAGAAAACTTTTCTAACAATATGAAGTCTTTAGGTTAAAATTATTTTTCCCATTAATTTTGAAATGCATGTTATTGTTTTTCTAAAGCTTTAATGTAAGTTAAACCTTACATTATATATCTACAGGAGGGATAAGTAGAGCTATTGGTCCAGATATTCAATGGCTTTGTCCTTCACGCTGAAGTTTCCTAAAGTATTGAAAGAGAGGTGGCACTGTTGCTTAATCTAGCTGCGCACCAAAAGCTTTTTTCCCAACTCAGTGGTGAATAAAGACAGTGGCCACGGCAGCACCATAGAGCGTGCTGCTTTCTCTAAGGGTTGTTAGTAAAAACTCTTGGACTTTGCTATAATCAGTAACACGTTGTCAGTTCATCTCTGAGGAGCAATGTTAATCTTCCTGGAGGAAAAATAAAACAATAACAAAAGAAAAAGAATCAGACCCCCGAGAATGCCTAACCCCCAATTGTAAAATTCAACGAAAACCATTTTTGTGCATAGGATAAGTTATAAAGAGACCGGCAACTTTTCCCTTTTGTGAGTCTAAATAGACCCACAAAACGAATCACCTCGGTAATAGTTATAAGTTTGAAAAACTTGCTGATTATGTTAAAAGGAAATTATTACATTAAATAATTTAATCTATATTTTCTTCATTTATTAAATTGTATTATCCAATGTTGGTGTACGTGGATATATTTTACCCTAATGATTTTGATCTTAAATACTGAGTAAAGTACTCTACATAAATGAATATACTACATTTTCTGGTGTTTTTGTCAGAGTCCTCTTGTTAATACTCAGAGTATACAGATTAACTGATGCAAAGCAATGTTTGATGCTAAAAAATCAAGCGCTTCTGACTTGATTAGATTGACAGAGACCGTCAATATGCTGGACAGTGAAGCCTACTTTGAGTGTGTGGGACATTACAAGACAACACTTTGGATTCAGGCCCAACGGCGCATCATTCAGTTTTACAGACGCTTATTTTTAATAATCATGTATAAAACAGATGACGGCATCTCTGTGGTCTTTTCCCATCTGGGGTGGGTTGTTCTGGGTTGTTGTGGGTTTTTATTATTTTTTTTAAAGGCAGCAGCAGTACATTGTAAAACCAATTTTACCAATTTATGACGGCTTGAAATGTGAGTCATTTTACAATTTTCTGAACCTCAATTGTGAAACTGTGATTGTGACGCTTTCCCGCCACATTGTTGACAGTAAGCAGCAGAGAGAGGTTGGCTTTTGTCATCTTAAAAGCCAAAATTTTGCCATATGCATTTACTGCTGTGCGTAAAAGACTTGGGATTGGGTATCCTTAATAACTATTTAAAAATGGCACTGTATGAATTTGAGCAATGTGTGATTTAAATAACCGGAATTAAAAAGGTTATTATTGAATCACAACTAGTTGGGCTGAATTGAACAAAATCTTTTGAGGTGCCTATAGATGACATCTGTTGTGCGTTGGCGTGAAATGAATTCTCATTGAATCCAAATGAATTCTTTGAAAATCGGTGAAACTCTCATTTAAATGATTTGCTTCTGGAATGATCTAAGCTGGTTAGTCAGACAGGTGGCGATAAAGAAAAATTCAAATTCAAACATGGACTGGCTTACAGTGCTGAGAGACACAAAGAAAGAACGTCCTGGTAGGAATATATTTAAGACTCTGAGCAGCTCTGAGGCAGCATGGAAGGGCAAAAACTCACATAAAACTAGTAACAGTGAAGAAGGTGGTTTTCAGGTGGTTTAATCCCAGGTATATTACTGCGACCTCGCCTCCACGACCGTTGTTTCATGCGTAAAAAGGTTGAGCGGCGTTTGACTTTGACCTGCCATTACTAGACCTATGCGCGTAGTAAGGGACGCCGATCAGTTAGGAAGCATGAAAGGCCTTCCAGGCTTCCATCCTGTGAACCATAAGTACCACAAAGTGAAATGACACATGATGTCATTAGCTAAAGTTGCAAAAGCTAAAACCAAATTTGCAAAGGGATTCTAGAGACTCTAATCACACTGTACTGGCTGCTACATTTCAACTTCAGGCGGTGCTTTACTGTATATTTTTGTTTAAATACATTTCTTTAATTTAATTTTATGTTTTAAATGAAAAATAATTTTCTCAACTACATATACTTCCATGATTTGATTTTCCTCTAAGGACGTAGAAAAGCACATCTTAATTAAATTCAATCGACTTAGAATAAGATGATTGGAACTATATATTTACTATAGAATTTTTCTCATTCATTCTAAATAAAGATGAACATTTATCAGCACATAAATAGCAGTCTATGTTACAGAAGAGAATTATGAAAAAAAGAAGTAAAAAGGGTTGGATGAGAGATTCAGATCACTTGCAGAATTTGTGACAAAGCAAAATGATATTGTTCTAATTCCGGCACAGGTAGAGAAAAAGGCCCTGCTGTTGGACAGGGATTTGTTTACAGAGCACCAGTTAGCTTTCATCCCCTAGATCTAAGGTAGGCACTCCGTGGAAAATGTGCACATGCTCAAACACGTACACACACACACGCTGGAGATAAATCTGCAATTTAGGATTTCTCATGGTAATTACTGAAAACGTACACACAACAAGCCCCTTTAGGCATATGGCCGCATGGAAATTTCACACTAGCATATACACGCAAATCTGTAGACAATCATACAGGCACACACACACACAATCGTTGACCTATCTGTGGTAACAAGCATGCAGCTAAAGCACGCATTGGTGAGTGGCGCCACATAGCTCCACTACTGAAAAACACTCATCTGACCAGTTTAAATTGTGGCCCTAGACCCTTTCCTCAGTCAGAACGTAGCACAGATACTTACTAGCACTGACAACCCTCGGAGTACGTGTGTGTTACTGACTAAAAGAATGGCGATAAAGTAAAAAAAAATGCACTATTGATTGGTGGCAGCATGTGATTTAAATAAACACACATCAACACAGGGATGCAGAAGCCTGCACAGCCACACGAACCGAGATATTACATTTCTCTCCAGTCACTGTGTATAACCTAAAGCTAAAGTTACTGTCCTTCTTTAAAGTGTCCGTGTTATGAAGAGTTTTTCACTCTTAACGGCTAAATGGAATGGAGTGTTGTTATATCTAATTTGTCCCTGTGGGCGGGTCAACACACCCTAAACACATGGCTGTCGAAGTTGAGAGGAGGATTACAGCGAGGCTTTTTAACTATCACATCTGGACGCGAAGCCCGACAATCAATGGAACTGTTGGTTGAATAGTCAAAATCCTTCTGGTCGAGAGAGGAACATGCATATGGTAGTGGCCCAGAACCCATTTACATTAAGAAAGAGCTGGATTAAGGAAATGGTTCTTCAGTGTTCAACCTCTCATCGATGGAACAGGCTATTCTGTGTATGTGGGATGCAGTGGCATCTAGCAGTATAAATTACACAATGCTACCGAATGATCGTCCCCCCACTGCCTTTGAAAAAAAATATATAATAGGAAAAAAAATTCTCATTGAAGATTGGTGCTTTCCTTGCCCCATGTGGTCTGATATAGTCACAAGATGCATCACGTCAGAGGATAAGGACGGGATCTTTAAGCTAAGTCTGAATTAAAATAGCTGACTCAAAGATGATGAAAACATTCCAGTACTTATTTCCCAAAATGAAAATATATATAATAAAAGGATGTGTTTTATGATATTATTTATTATTAAATGTATAGAATCTGAAATAACAAATAAAAACAAATATTGAATAAGACCAGAAACTCCAACTTTCAGCTATCAATTTCAAGAGTTGTATTATATATGTAACATCTTTCGAAAAGTGAATGATATTAGATAGTAACTAAATGTGTTTACAGACCTACATTAAAGTCAACATTATATTTCAGACCATTTAATTTCTGTGCTGCATAAAATCAGAGACAAACTAAAATCGATTGATTTGTCTGATTTACTAAACATTCCATTACATAGATTTAGATTTAGCATCGTCAGATTATCACAATTTCAAATAAGTCAAAGCTAATGGGCTACATTGTCCTTGCAGGACCCTGCTGGCACATTTATCTGTGTGTAGCCCCATTTCTGAGGAGGAGCACTACAACTTGGCTGAAGAAATCCACAGAAAAGAAGAAAAAAAAAGTAAGTTCAGTGGGTTAGAAGGTCATCGTAGTGGGATAATGCCCAGAAAAATGTTAGAGTATGATGAATAAATGCTTCAATGAAAACACAACAGAAGGGAAGAGAAGGTGTTTTTTTTTTGTTCTAATTCATAGAGTAAGTTTGTTCAAATATTCTAAACCAATTGCTTTACAATACAAAAAATCTTCTGACACACATTCCCAACACTCACAGGGCTGCACAAGTCTCTGGACGTTTCTGCTTGGAAATTTACAACAGACCTCATCCTTCAAAGAGGTGCTTTTTTGGAAAAATATACATTTAAATGAGGCTTAACTTCATTCGCAAACAGTCTCAGCAACAGTATTTCTTCCTTCATCCTCATCTTAAACGTGATAATTAGTACTATTATGTCTATGCTCACTATTCAATAATGTGAGTCTTTCCTCCGTTTTATTTATTTATTTTTAATTTTTTGGGGCGTTTAAACCAGTCAGAAAGTACACTGTTTGGACTTGACTCCAGCCATACTGAAGAACGACGTAAAGAAAGGAGAAAGTTATTTTCCGTCATTAGTTTGGTTTGGTCGGACGTTGTGTTACATTGTGATGGTCTTACGTGAACATCTCTACACACCGACTCTTGTAATGTGGTGTGTGTGTGTATATACTTATATACATACACAAACACACACACACGCGTGTATCTGTGTTCACTGTATATACGTGTATTTATATATATTTTTTCCCTATAATTGTGTGTGTGAGTGTGTGAGTGAGTGTGTGTGTGTGTGTGTGTGTGTGTGTGTGTGTGTGTGTGTGTGTGTGTCTACTTTCAAATGGCGCTCTTGCTCGCGCGCACCTCCTTTTTTCAGGACGGTGTAAATAAAACACGGAGCACTTACAAAAAAAGTAACAGTGATGTCAGTTGCGCGTTTCTACGTGCGCTGAACGACAGCTAACATATTTTCTAAAGCAGTCAGCCTCACGAGGAGGAAAGTCTGGGCACTTGATTGGCAGAAATGCCCTAAAATCATCTTTTGGGAGAGGCGGGATGGGGGCATTGTAGACACAAAAGGTTAACAGCTGAAAGCTACCAGAGAGGAAAAAAACTGCCATAGGTATTATTTCAAATACATGTATTCTTCTTTTGTCACTGGGTGTGTTTTTATATTAAAGTCGGACTTCAGATAAATGCTACTGTCCTACCTGTCATTTGTTGGGAGGCGCTGAGGGGTCCGCTCCTCTTTCTAACCACGGCCGTTTTCTTCTTCCTTTGTTAGAAAAAAACAAAAAACTTCCGTCGCCTCTTCAGCTGGCCTCATCGGCAATAGACTGATGACGGTACCGATAATTTAAAAAAAAGTAAAGCTGAAAAAAATTCAAGCAAACAAGCAAAAAAACTTGTAGTTTCTCAAAAAAAAAAAAAAAAATCAAACGTCGTTTCCACAACTTCACTCGCGTCTCTAAAGGGTGTTTCTTTTCTTTAAAGGAACATAATTCGTATTGCTTTATTGGTTGTTTCCTGCCTTGTTCCTTCTCGCCGGAGGATAACAAACACAGCCCGGCGCGCGCAGCTCAGCGCACGTGAAGTAATTGCCGCTCGACTCGAACCCGAACCAGCTCCCAGAGTTCTCACCAAGCTAGGTTTTCTTTATCGTCCAACTCGCTCCTTTCTTTTTTGTGGGAAATATCCTAAAATCACCGAGGGGGCTCGAACCCGCTTCTGACTCCCACTCTCTAGCCCCGCAGTTAAGCGGGCGCGCGGCGTAAGCGGCGGCTCGTGCAACCGGTCCGTCGTGGACGCGGGAAGGGAGGGAGAGAGCGCGCGCGCGAAGTGTGGCGAGCGCCGTCCAGCGCTCCTGCTCTTTTCAACAAGCCTCCTCCTGGTAAAAAAAAAAAAAGATTACGGTTCGCCCAAGCCAGTCAGAGACGGAATACTGGGGATCCCCCGCTGCGTCCAATCCTGACGTCTCAACCGGCGCGCTCGCGCCAGTGCGCGCGCTCGGCCCAGAACGCGTAGCGCTCCATCAAAACGCGGGAAGGGGATAGATGGATGTGGCGAGGTGGTCGGGGGTCAGACGTGACTTTGAACCGAAGCTCTGCCCCGACCGTGACAGGTGACGTTAGCGTGAGAAGTGGAAGAGTGAGAACACACTTCCTCCACCGGCGTGGGGAAGCGGTGTTGCTCCCTTTTGCTGTCAGTCCTCCCGTGTAGATACATTTATGAACTTCATTCCCAAAGACGTGGGCTGACCCCTACATCTAACAGCTCTATGGTCAGACGTGGGCTGAAACTAAGTTGAAGGTGTTTTGGGAAATGTCTCAAATGGGGAAAATGTTAGTGTCTGTTGTCAAACACTACCAGTGAAACAGGATGTTACAAGAAGACTTGTGCAGTGGGCTGAGCACAAAGCGTTTGCAGGGATCCGCCATTGCTGATGGCTTTTCTGCAATATCAAACAGCACGTGCATGTAAAACATAGTTTCTGAAGTTCTTAAAACTGTTAAAACATAATGCACATAAACCAATCACTGTGTAAGACAGGCAAGATATCATGGGGGCATTTCCATCTTTGATCACAACCTCATTTGCTGTCAGTGAGGGTGTAGACTTTTATTCGAAAAAGGGAAGCTTCTCCTCAAACTCACACTTGTATGTTAATTTTGCCCTGATTGCCACCAACTGCATTTAAATGTTGTATTTTATCATTTTATTTATAAGAAGCTGTCTTTAAAAAAAAGAGATACTAATTTTAACAGCCACTTTGAAAACAATTCACACAAACGATGCTGCAAGAATCCATAATCACCTAATGTAAATTTGTGTTTACATATTTATGAATGGTTTTATATTCACCAGTCTAAAAGTAATAAGGGGTATTATTAAGACCAGAAAACCACAGAAACTAAAAATATCAAACAAAATATGAAGTCTAACAATATCTATATTAAAATAGGCTGTATTGTTATTGTATTGAAATATGATATCCTAAATTAAAAAGGTTCTCATAATAAAATAATATGGAAAGGCAAATATAAAAATAAAAAAATCAGTGGCAAAAAAAGAGAGAGGTTGACCTTGAGAGCTATTGTATTTAGACAGTAATGCAAACTAATGATCTTTTTAATAAAAGTGCCCGAAAGCAATGATAAACATTGACTGATTAAAAAAAAAGAAGTGTTGGGAGATCACATAAAATTCAAAAGAAATAAAAAGACTAACTCAAATAGTGGGCAGCCAGCTGGAGTTCTTGTTTAGTCTCCTGCAGGGGTCCTCCCAAGATGGAGAGAGCATAAAAGAGGCATTTGTTGTAGCCGTTCTTCATAAACGAAGCGGAAATATGAACTATAATCAAAGTTCTTGAGCTATCAAAAAGTACTGTTACCCTGTATCGTATGGTCATGGCAGAGAATATGAGACGGCCGCTTTGGAGGGATGCAGACATTAAGTGTTTCCACTGGAACTGAACAGGTCTGCAGATACAAGTGATACAGCCCCCTTGTGAATGTAGATTCAGATGTTGTTTACAGATATGACCACAAAAAAGGAGCTGGTAACAAACTCCCATGGGACCAAAAACAGAGAGAGGGGACATTCGGTCTTTCAAAGATTTTATTGGGAAAACCCAGCTCTGAGCGGATGAGTTGCTATCAGGTGCTATGGACAGTGTGCCTGGACTGGTCAGCTTGCTTTAATGCATTTATGGTTGACTACAGGGGGAATGCCCCTAGTTACCACTTCATAATACACCAACAATCACTGAGAATCATGCACTTGGCAAAAAAGATTGCCTGTTCCATTCAAGCTGGATGGCTGCAAAGAGGGCTGTTCTGTCAAGAAAGTAGTTTTTCCTTATTGCTACACATGCGCAATACAATAAACTAAATGACGCCCAGTCCTTTTGAGACTTTGTGGTTTTAACTAATCTAACGATTTGAATGAGCTTGATTCAGAACGGTATGGAAAAAAAAAAAACAGTTCCAAATATAATGAGCTCAGGTAATGGTCAAACAAAATCTTCAACATCTGTTGTTTGAGGAGCTTCCAAAGCCTTCACACTCAACGAAGGCGCGTGTGGACTGGACGGTGCATGCTACACAGAGCGGATTGACCACCGCCAGTCAAAGTTTGACAGACGCTTTCAACACCTGCTTAACTGGCGGTGGTCTCTATTCATGTTTATAGGAAAGAAGACGAGGCTGGTTTTCTGATACTACAAGCTCACATTCGACTGGAGTCCAGGGCTCATGGAGCTAAATCAGAGAGGAAAACTACTCAAACATGAGGCAGTGTGCTACTTCTTTGACTGCATGAATCACTTATCAATGTGAGTGGGATTTTCCCCACATAACGATTACGAAGTCCAAATACCGCTATAACTGATGTTCATTTGGAGGTGTTTGGAAGTTGTGCCTCTGTAAAAAAAAAAAAAAAAGGAGAAGCTGAGACCTTGCGTCACATGGGCACATCGTTTGATCAATTGATTCCCACCTATGCCATTCTGTAATGGAGCCTACAAATACCAGTTACTATTAAAACATCACTTGTTTTGGGCTGTTGATAAAACATTTTTTACACTGCAGTCAAAAATCAGATGGTTCTAGATATTTTCACCAATATTAAAGGGCCTTTAAGAAACTCTGGCATACACATTAACTTGTTAACAGATGTAAATTAGCTCTAAATTGTCTAAATATGGCACATTTACAAGCCTCGACAAGTCTATTAATGTGCCCTGTCTATTCTAAATGAATATATGAATACATTACTACAGCTTTTAAAATCTAACAGACTACAAGTCGAAAAAATAAGGAGTAAAACAGGTGCAAATTGACTGTTTTAGGTTACTAGGAGAAAGGACATTCTAGTGAAAGATTAGCATTCATGATTTTTGTGAGCACAGAGAGGGACACCCCTGCTTGCATTGTGCCTATTGGCTTGTTGTAACATTGTGAAACCACAAATGAAAGAAGTGTGCATTGACACTGTTGTGGGCATAGAGATGAAACAGTGACTGCACCCCCAAGGATATCCAGGTCAAACTTCTTCCAACTGTGATTTCTTTTAGTCTCTGATTTGACAATAGCAGCAAGAGTTTATTTTTCTCTTTTAGAAAATCCATTCACATATGTGGACAATGAGTTATCTGGGTTAATGAAGCACTGTCTGAATATCACTAAAATACAAATCCCTTCGTCAAAGTTTATATTAGCACTGAAACCATCTTTCACTTTATAATATCTGCACAGATTGAAATAAAATCTCACTTTCCATTTGACACACCAACTTGACCCAAAAATGATGCGCTAACAATTCAAATGACAACATAGTGAAAATATGTTTACATTTTGTATTGCATTAAACTTTCACAAATGCATTATTTTATAATTGATAGAAGACCATCATGTGAAAGACTGAATGATGTCCAATTTTCATATTGTGGCCATTGTGTCTTTTCCAAGGATAGTAAAAAACAGGATAGGGCTATCAAACAAAAATAACATTATGTTAAGAAAATCTCTAAAAAAAATGTACTGTCTTTCAAATCATGACACCCTTACCAAAACACTGACACGAGATAGACATCTAGATGGATTTAACAAGCAAACATTTTCTGGATTAAATCTGATACTACTTATATATTACTCTGTGGCCTGAGATAAAAGGATCATAGATAGCCTTGGCAAACATCAACATTGGTTCCAAGTATCTAGGCTGAGAGACAAAGGATCTCCTGAAGGTCTGTAAAATGATCTTTGTGCCACTATGGAATATATTCAGAGATTAACAATCTGATGTACACCAAATCTGCAGTGATTCTAGAGATGCTTGGCTACAAGATGGACGATGACCAGAAATAGGCCGTAGAGCCCATGGAGAGGGTGGAGATCATGACAAAGGCAACATAGATAGAGGTTAGCCAGACATGAAAGCTACAGAAAGGTGGAATAAAGTATGAACTCTGCAACAGATGCTAGAAACTCCATACCCAAGACCCCTAGAGACAGCCAAAAAATCATTCATAGATCTGGCTACCTGAGAAGGCACACCAGAGAAGCTGTAACTCAGAAATTCTCCTCTAAGCCGCCCCAACATGTACTCTTAGTGACAGAGCGATAAGATGAAAATAGACCCACTCAGGGCTCAGATTGTGCAATGCTCGTGGTTGGGAGAAGCATCACATAACGCCAGTGTTCCACGGCTAGCAAATCTGAGAGCTGACCACAGCAATATTTCCTAACAGGAACGATTCACTGTCGTGATGGCAGATATCCAAGAAATAGTCCCAGTGTTATGAGTTGGACTGCACAAGGTACGTACATGCCTACTGGCTAAGGACATTAACCCTCCCCCTAGACCCCTGGGTCAAAAGGGTCTCTAATAGAGACCCTCCCAGACTGATAAAACAGGATAGTTCTGACAGCAAATACTCACATGGTGCTCTGAGGCGTACAACTTCGACACATGCAATCATATTTGTGGGTTTTTGAGTCTGGCCAATGTGCCGATGCACCATACTATGCAGCCGGGAGAGCTGCACTTTTCAGTTTGAAAAGTTTACAGTTATGTTTATTGTTCAATTCATATTTACCTTAGCTCTTAACATGTGTGAATGCTTGTGCACTTGGATGTGACTGCTGCTTTCCTTATTCCTTAACCCAAAATGTACTTTTGAACCCCCGCACTTGCCAGTGGAGTGGTACAGTATTTCTTGTTCGCCCCTTCAGTACATTTATTTACTGGGCAGTTACATTATTAACACTATAACACAGTTGTCCAGTTGTATGATCGCTCATGGATGAATGAATGCTGCTCATTTTGAAATAAAAGTAACTCCAGTAGAGGGCCCATAAGTTCCATGTTGTTAATTTAACACAATGACAGAGCTCCAGTCCACAGTTCTATTCCCTTTGTAACAATAAAGGTGACTAAATCTGTTCGAGCACGTTTGTGGTTGATTTTACCATTGGTCAAGTCAATAAACCAATTCAGCAAAAGTCTCTGTTATGCATGGTGGTCTCAATGTGAGTTATCTATGTTACAGCTCCATTGCATGACAATTACTGTGGTTCAAGCACTGATTGAAGTGTTGGTGTAATTTTTCATAAAGGGGAAAAATGAAGCTGTCTTTGTTTCTCGACACAAATGTCTATGGTTGATTTGGTTTGAATCAAACATTTTCTTCAAAAGACAAGACAAAGTTTGCTATTTTATGAAAAATCACCACTGTTAGATGAAACGTGTTTATTTTGTGAAAACTTGAAAAATACAAAATGGCAAGAATGAGACTTTTCCTACTGCAGTTATAATAATGCTCAATAAGTGTGTGTTCTTTTAATAAATCTAATGTTTGCACTTTCCTCTATTTGATGGTATAATCGATTTCTGAAACAAAAACTAAACCAATAACATTTGTAGGGAATTACACTTAAATTATTCATCATCATTATGTAATTTAGTTATTGACACATTGGTCACAATGATGGTAATTATGCACATAAAACAAGAAACAAACACTCATCATGCATTGGGAGATTGTAAGAAATTTCAGGCATATTAGAAGTTTTAAGCAAGTTTCTAAAATGTGAAGAGGGGACAATTTTAACTAAATATACAATGGAGTGGTGAGCATTGATGACTATAAGTTCTCAAGATTGAGGTATGATGTATATGTATACATATGAAATGGGAAACTAATTAAAATTGACTTAAATATGAGTTTCAATTAATATACACTCATTTGCATTTAGAAATATGGGAAAATATATGTTGCTTGCAGGAATTCAATCAATACAACTTAAACTGAGCAGTCATATTTGTGCCAGCATAATTGAAAATCAAAAAGTGTTTAACATTTAACCGTTTAAATTAAGAAATTAAATTTTTTTAACCGGGTAAATAACCACAATAACCCTTCTTATCTTATTTGAAAACATTCACCTTCACTTCACATGCACACACACATGTTTGCACACGTAAACAGTCAAGTACCCACTGACAGGCCACAGTTTGACTCACTGACACAATGACACCTCTCATCTGGGGACATATCCAAAGGAAAATCATGTAGATTTATTCATCCTATGGGTCAAAAGAAAGAGAACTCGAAGAAAAGAAAGATAGAGGAAATGATGACAGTTTAAAAAAAACATATGCTCTGAAAACTGTGTAAATGGAAACCAAAACCAACACATGAAGCAGCAACTTCTAAAAGCAACCAGAAAAACTGAAAGAAAACAAGTTTAGTCATGACTTTTGAACAGCTAATGGAGCTGTCTGTCTGCATGGATATTTTTGAAGGCCATTTGACACATACAAAGACACACACAAACACGCAAGCTCGTGTATGCAAATTGTCAGACCCACACAAAGGAGAAATTGCTTGGATATACACCTCGTGCTTAAGCTATATGGTTAACAGCACTTAGATTCAAGCCAGGCTATAGAAAGACAAAGTAGGAGGTGAAGCTGTAATCAGGTTAAAAGAAAATCAGAAGAAAACTCTGTATGTATTGTCTTAATTGCATGTAAACCTGTTGGAAATTGTAGTTTGCACATTCTCCCTGTATGTGTGTGTGTGGTTACTCTCCAGGTCTTCACAAATATGTATGTTAGGTTAGAAGGAGATGGTTTTTTATTTCTTGTGATGGAGTGTCCAGGGTATAACTGCCTCTAACACACTGATAGCTGAGACTGGTTCTAGTTTCCCCAATAAGCCGTATAGGTATTGGATCAATGGGATGAAATCACTCCTGGGTGCTTACACTCTCACTCAATTACATTAGTATCTCTGAAAATATGCCAAAGTTGAATCCTTTTTCATCTTTAAATGAAATTAGTGAAGCATCATTACATATTGGTCAAGTAGCATTATTAAGAATTTCCTTATGTCAAAGTCCAGTGTCTGACAATTCTTAGCATGCTAAATTTCCTCCCTGTAAATTTGGACTTGCACAATGTTCCAGTAGAAAAGCCAATGTGCAAGCCTTAGGGATTTATATAACTGTACTGTCATAGTATGAATGGCATTCAAATAGAATAGAAATAGACAATCAGAGGACAAACATTTAGAAAGTGGAGTGCAGCAGAATGAGGTGGTCGGAATCTTTGGGGATTGCCATGAATGGTTTGGTTTGTATTCATAGACATATAAAGGAACGCAACACTTTAACACCAAAGCCTATTGCTCTCTTATGTTTTATGAATGCATTAAACAGAGGGTGCCTTGTAGTGCCTTGTAAGTGAGAGCTTTTACCCATTTGTCAGGAATTTTTATAACTGAAATCTGGTATTTCTTTGCAATGTACTGCGTGTTAAATCATGATGGAAGTGTTTAACTGAAGAAAAAATATGTTTTTATCTAGTGTTGAAATTGTTTCAGTCGAAAAAATCAAAAACAGTAATGCTCTTAAAAAAACAGACTTTCTTTTTTTCTTGAGGTTGATGTGATAAAGTTTAAGGGCAAACAATTTTTTTTCTTTATTTTACAACCGCAGACTACCATAAAATTAACAAAAAAAGTTCATTTCAAGTCTTCTTGAATGATCAGCCTTGGACATAATTGTCAACAGGTTATAGTCCTGAAACAGTTGGTTTTAATGCTAATGATTCAGAAAATAGCCATGGCAATATTGATTAAGTGTAAAGCACTGTGAGGCATGGCACATATAAAGCTATTTATTGTACAGTAGCCATTGATTTTAGCTCAGGTGTATGAAACAGATATTGGTGGATATGAAAAAGCATCTGTTTGCTGTGGTTTAGGCTGGTGCCATACATTTTAGATGTAATTAATATCAACAAATTACAAATGGGCCTTTACTATTGCCTTTGGAAAAAAAAATCAGACACATGAAACCTTTTGTAACAATCTATGGAAGTAATGAAAGGACATTTGTTCAGATCAGAAGCTTGAAATAGAACGGCCGAGTTTTGAAGAGAGATTTTAACTATACATTTTTTATAATGGATGGATGGATGGGACAAGTTTGCTTTTATGTTTGTGGAATATATGCATGGTTTCATGGAAACATATACACGCATATATAAATGTCCTCTGTGTTTGCTCAACTCCTCATTTGTTCAACTGATTAGCAGCCAAAATACAAAGTCCTATTGATTAGTGTGAACAGTATCACTTTGCAGTGGCTGAAAGGCCCAGCCATGGATTTTGAATCAGCACACTGTAAAGAAAATGTGTCACCTAACTGCAAAATAACAATACTCAGAGGAATGCTGTGTAGACCTGAATGCTCATTAACAATTACTAATATAATACTGACAAAGTGGTGAGGATTTTATCCTTTAGTCCTTGTATTTCTACATTTTTTTAGGCACATAAGGCAATATAGTAATCAGTGAACTCAGTCATTTTCCTAATGCTCAGTGTTTTGTTGTAGTATCAGTTAACATTAAAAATGCTATTCATATAAATTAATGAGAAAGGAGATTACTAAAAAGTCATAACACATTTTTTTTGTAACTTAAGTTAGGAAGCGAGATGCTGGGCAAATATAGTCACAGATCGATATGAATGGACTAGTGTGTTGTTTTTGCGGCTTTACACATGCAATGGAAAGTAACACTGGTGACATAAGGCAACATTCCTGTTGTGTTAGGGTCCTTTGTTGGGTCCTTTTGACCCAAACATGCCAGGTTATAAAGTATAAAAACTTTAGATGGCATTTCCTTTTCTTCTAGTAATACAGTGAGGAATACTGGAGTCATTTTATTCTAACATAGTCTGTCCTTGACTCGCATACAAAAAACGTTTAATATAAAGTCTTCCTCTTTTCACCTTTGTAGTATTAGCTAAACCTCTGAATGATATAGAAAAACTTTTTTCTCAGATTAGACACCTGCGTTTCTTTGTGACAAGTCTTTCCCAAAAATGAGCCGAAACGCCTCGGGTAGATCCAGAATGCAGACATAGTGGAATCTTAATGAAAACTAAAATCATAGATCATCACTCTTTCCCTGTTGCATTCAAAATGGAATTTAAAGTTCTGCTCCTCGCATATAAAGGTCTTCACGATCAAACACGATTATATATGAAAGAACCCCTGGCTGGAACGTTAACTCTCAGACTCTAGGTCCTCTTGTGGTTACTAAATTCTCAAAACCTGGAATGGAAGGCAGAGCCTTCAGTTATCAGGTGCCTCTCTCGAGCCTGTATATGTCAGGGAAGAAGACACTCCCTCTACTTTTAGCATTAGGCTTAAAATTGCAGTGGGTTGGCAGAGTTTCTAGCATGAGGAGCTGGGCTGATTCTGTGGGTGGATAGGTCCATGAGTGGAATCCACTGGCCGCTGCCAATTTAACTCACCTGTTCAGCATCTTACAATGAGCGGTAAGATTTGTCTGGACAAAGGCGGCAGATATTTTCGGCCAAATTGACGAACGCAGGCCAGTTACTTAGTAATCTAACTTTTTGTGAGGACCTGTCCTGAGTGCCTGTTCCTGAAAGTTATTGGTTGGGTACCCTGTTCTGGCAGAGAGCCTCTGGTCTGATTGCTTTCCCCTGCCGCTGAGTGAAACACTCATCTAGAATGCCTCACTTGGACGCTGTCAATCTTGCTGTTCAAATTCCACCTGCCTGCCCACTCTCCGCTATCTCAAACATACTTTCTTGAAACCTGCCCAACCCAGTTTTGGAGTTTCCTGTCGGATGACAGAGCTGCTGACTAAAGTAAGAAGCAACATTTTCCTTTGTTCGCCTGTTCATACCCCGGATTCCCAATTCACATTCAAACTATCCTTGCATTCCTTGAAATCTGACACTTTGCAAAAACTAGCTTTAATGTTTGATGATCCCATCTGAGTTATTTGACCATCCATGAAAGTCCTATCTAGCCACAAGAGAAATGCCCAGCAGAAACAAATATATATATATAGAGCTCTATTATAACACGTATGGACTCTTTAGAGCTATGCTGAATACATCAAAATACCTTTTCACTTCAGGGTAGTCAGAGATCAGGTACTTTCATCACAAACAACCAAAAGCCAGGATATGAGACAGCCTCTTTTCTATTTGTGAACCTTTTGTTTCCACACTTAGTCTTTCTTATATTGTTTTTACCAAGGGGGCGGAGATAATTTCTGATCATGTACTTGCTAAAGATGGAGCTAAATATTTGGTATCTTATGCCCAGGTTCTGTTCTCATGCTTAAATTGACATTTAAGACTTTAAATGTGTAATAAGAGTGGCTGGAATGGAAAGGTCCAACAAGAGGCTTTCATGAATCCACTGGAATCTACATTAGCTAACCAGAAAAAAAACAAAAAGAACAACAACTTTGTTTTGCCTTGTCTGTAAAGTGATCAGAGGTTTACTAATCGTATTTCATTTCAGAGGCGTGTTAATATTTTATTCATGAATTTAAGTGTTTAATTGAATACAATTATTCTTCAGTTTTGTTATATGAAGCTAAATACTTTTTCTTTTAATAATGTATACATTTTGAAAGACACAAACACACATAGATAGATAGATAGATAGATAGATAGATAGATAGATAGATAGATAGATAGATAGATAGATAGATAGATAGATATACTGTAGTTAATTACCATCAGTAATCAATAAAAGGCATGTTGAATTGATTGTCCCGATCTTCAATTAATCTGGACAAGCATGTTAAATAGTACATTTCCTAAAGTGTGATGTATTTGGGTAATTTCTCTGTTTTGCTGCAACTGAAAAATAATAGTTTGTTGTGCGTGGTTTAAATCAGGCTGCCTGAGCTTAAAGAACCCTTACGTTTTTTCAGACGTTAATTCCTTTAATTGAGGTTGACAGAAAGGTCATTAACTGACATTATACATTCATGGATACCGGTATTCGAAATCAAATGTGTTCCACTTTGATCTGTGAGTGGTTATTATTATCTTTAATTAATCCAGGAAATTATAATGAATTAGTCTTTATTGTAAGGAAATTAGAGCACCTGTAACAAGTTTGTTGAGATTAATTAAATTCAAAATTAGAACATTTATTTCAAAATGCCTTTCAACACTTAATGAAATTGTGCTTAATAAAATAAAAGAGAAAAAGTTGCTCCAGTGTGTCGTCTTCAATTATGTTTAACTAACAGTGGATAGTTTAGCCTTATAGTCTAATGGAAATATTGATACCTGCGTATTTAATCTTACAATCATAAACTGGGAGAGTGACGTTTGTAGCTTTAAAGTCCCAGACATTGTGTAGCACCGGTAGTAGAATTGAACAGATTTGTGGCCCCTTATAATAGAATAGTAAATCATCTTCATAAAGACAGGGTTTACGGTTTATGTTGGCATCTTGAATTCAATTCTATTACACTGTCTTAATGCACAGCAGATGGTTCAATAAAGATGACAAATACGAATGGAGAGTGGGCTCCCTTACCTACTTACCAGTGATGTGTCCATTTAGGGTTTAATTATATTTGTAGAATGCGAGTTACTGAAAATATCTGGAGTTTGTAAGTCAATTTTTGGGTTGATTATATGCTATGTTCTGTTGAAATGTTAAAAACAATGTCAAAATTATATTCCTATGTGTTGTATCACAAAGGAATTTAAATAAAATAATGGGACAAGTATGGCTCATTGTTCCTCTGCCCATCAAGGTTGATTGAAATGTCTGCTGTGATTGGGTGAGAGATGGGGTACAACCTGGACACTAATAAGACAGTCACACAAAGCAACACTTACAGGTAATTCAAAGTAACCAAATAACGTAACACATGTTTTAACTGTGGGGGGATGCCAGACTACACTGAGAGATCCCATGTAAACAAAGGACCACATGGAAACACCATACAGACAGGCATGGTTTATAGTAACAAATGTAATGACAAATGTTGCCAGTCCTTTAAGTTGTAACTGGTTCAGAGACAACCTGTTTGGGATTTTTGATTAGAGGACCCTTTGTAAATTGTTTAGTTTAGTCATTCTTGTTTAATGATGGATTTGTTTGTTATCATTTATTGCACATAGAAATTGGTAATTGGTTTACATGGCCTGGTGATCTGGATAGACACTGGACAGGTTGCTAGTCCATCACAGGGTCACACAGAGACAAACAACCACACACACACTCACATTCACTTCAGGGCCATTTAGAGTATTCAATTAACCTAATATGCCTGTGTATGGATAGTGGGTGATTACCTGGAGGGAAGGAACACAGACATGAAGAGAACATGCAAACTCCAGACAGAAAGACTGGGGTTCCACAGGGATTCGAACTGGGAACCCTCTCACTGTGAGGCAACAGTACTAACCGCCACACAACCGTGCGCAAAAACAAAATGAAAAATAGCTCAAGAATGAAATTTTTATCAAGGAATGACAGTAGTCTCGTCAGAAGCAACATTGTTTTCCTATCAGTCCATTTTTAGAACTATAAATTATTATTGTTATGTTGCATTTCTCAGCAACTATGGGCCTCTCAATGCAGTGAGTACTGGTACCTTTTCAGTAGGTATAACAATGACATTTTTTTGTAAGATATAGAGAGATATTTTAGCTATAGAATTGTTAGGACTGAGGCATTTCTCAGCTTTGTGGGAAATGGAGCAAGTAGAAGAAAAATTAAGTGCTAGATTTGATGTAGTGCCCGAAAAACAAATTTTTGCCTTCCATTTGATTCAGCCACTTTTTGCTGAGACCTCATCAGAAAGTTTTTTTGCAAGGTTGCCTGTCAAGAAACCTTTCTTTAAGAAGACAAACACTGATAAAAATACTGAAAAAGCCTATTCATATGTATCTAAAAAAAATAATGAGTGTATAAACAGCTGGAACCAAAACACAACAAAGGCAGTCACCATCCAAAGAGAAGCTTTTGAGAAGCTTCTTCAAGAAGCCCAGAGAACTATTTTGATGACTTCTAAATACGGAAATGTATACATACATGCATGTGTGCATACATTCCCTTTTTCTTTTTTTTTCTTGGTCCAGGCCCATCATTAAACCCCTACAGGAATTAGGGCGGCGCAAAAAAGGGATTGAGTTGACTTGAATATCGACATGGAGTAGAGGTCTATTTTCTGTGCGATATAATAAATCCCAAGCCAAGCCATTTGATGGTTGGAGCATTTGAAGAAGCACAGGAGGGGGCTGCTTGAAAATCTCCTACTGTGGCAGCTTTTTAAACTATCTCAGCCCGGGACAGAAACAGAATAAATTTTGCTTCTCCCATGGACTCAAGCTTATTAGGTTGCTCTCTTATTATCTTATTACCAACCAAAAACAGAGAGCATGACCTAGTTTTAGGGATTTCCAATCATAATATGAATAAATACTTCTCTCTTGTGCCCAACAGAAATATTCAAATAAATTCATAAATTGCAGATTTGAAGTTGTTGCAGTGGACCTCTTTCCCTGATCAATACTTGCAAACATAAATGTTCAATGGTCACTAAAAGACATCAGTATTAATACAACATCTTAATCGTGCTATTGTAATTATTAGATGATAGAGGAAGAATTATTGATTGTATTTAAAAAAGAGAAAACAAAACCACAGTTTAAACATTAAAACATATTCATGTATGGGGACTATATATATATATATATATATATATATGCATATGTACACGTGTGTCTATGTGTATGTACCATTATTTTGGAGAAATCTGAACTTGTATTTGTGAATTGCCACTCTGGTAAACGTCACAATAAAATGTACGGGAATTTGAGTATGGCTAATCCATTGATTTGGTAATGGGCTGGCAGTTAACTGATTATTACTATGAAAAGTCAGGATTTATTTGGAGGCTTTTCCACGTGTGTGTTGTTTAAAAATATCTAATTTGTCATCAATATGTAGTCAAACCAAATCAAACCTTATTTATAGAGCCCTTTTCATACAATTCTTTATATAATAATCCTGTAAAAATCATACAAACATAAACATCTGGCTTAATTCTCAGGAGAGGATCTGTCCACACCAGGGCCCAGCCCACAAATGACCCCAGAAGCCATCACCACGGGGAACCGCCCAGATAAGTGAAGGCCAGCATCCACGCTAGAGCCCCGACCAGGGCGATCCCCATAGCAACGGCCCCACATACTCAAAAGTCTTAAGCCCCAAAAGCCCCTTGAGGAAGAACACTGGAGTTGAAAAATGTAAATGTAAAAATATCTTAAAAGCAATTAGAACAACAAAAGGAAACATGAAACGATAAGCAGAAGAACCTTAAAACCAATCCGGAAACGCACAAGGAGCCACAATGCAGCAATCTTAAAACTGGTGTAATGCGTCCCTGCCCTCTGGTTCCTGTCAGCACACAAGCAGCTGAATTCTGAAGTAATTGTAGGTTAGAAATGCTATTTTTGGTGAGGCCAGAGAGCGGGGCATTACAATAGTCTGGTCTCTACTAGAAATGAAGGTATGCTTTAGCACCTCCATGCAGGCAAGAGACAGAGATGGACGGACTGTGGTGAACTCTGGAGTTGTTTCCTTCTCATTCATAGGTCCAGGTACTAATATTTGCATGAACCATGCATTACTGTGACTACTATTTGATCATGATGGAAGCAGAAGAATTCTGAGACGCGATGAAGAGAAGGGGAGATTGAGATTGACAGGTCAGGCTGTATTGTGACTGCTAAGTCCTCGGGGTCCTTCAGAAAAGGCCAGGTCTCCAACACACTGATGTGATTTCCATAGCTATTGGACCAATCATAATATTTGAGACACTACTGGGACCAATTCTTTGATTAAAAGAACTGTCAGAGCGAGAGGCAGCAATAAAAGGAAGAAGATGGTGCCTCAGCATGCGATCACACCGAACATAAGAGAAAAGGCATACAGACCCTGAAAAGAAAAAGGGCTGCTCTAACCTTTACCTCCCAATGCCAACCCCCAAAAGGAGTCTAGAATGGCTTTTACCTGTCCAATTTGTCACCTGCATTGCATACAAAGGTTCTCTGCAATTTGTTCTTTCGTTCATGGTTTCTGTTATAACAGGGTTAGAGACCTGATTCACTGACCACAAAGTATAACAAGAGAGAATCAGCCACAACTCAAAGAAAAAAAGTTGAAATTTGTCCGCTATGTGGAAACATAATGACGAGTTTCCCATGGGAATAAACAATCAAAGAATTTCTCCTTGAGCAGTTCTTACTCAAATTATATTTTTAAATGAATAAAATAAAACTAGCAGATGTCTGAAGGCCTGAACAACAGTCAAGGTCTGGTTTTTGGGAAAGCAGTCCACACTTTATCAGAACCTTACTGATAATATCAAAGACTAATGAAACAGTCAACCTGCACACGTTCTCTTAAACAAGTGTTACTAGCTCTTATGAGACTTTTTGAATGTGATGCCTTTGTGCAGAGTATTTTGTAAAACCGGGTGAGGAAAATTATATCAAATTTGAAGGTTTTTGTGGTAACATTATTGCTTACTTTTGTTGTTTTGCTTGTTTGCTTTTAGCGTGCCAAAACAAAGGGATACAATCGAAAGACGCACAATCGATATTTGCAATTGTGATACAAGGAAAAATAATAGGCCAGTGATCCACCTAACATCAAGTTATATTATCCTCAAAAATTTGGTTTATTTTTTTTCTTTTTCTAGGGGAAGGTGGTAAGGTAAGGGGAAGGTGAGATACAAGCTCCCTAAAAAAATTAACCCATGATGTAAAATGAAAGAAATAAAAACTTGACATTATATGATATTCTGAATAGATCAAAGATGTAAGGCCAAGTCTGGGAATGGAAGTTGCATATGTCTGGACTATGAGCCTTTGGTGTTACCCAACACTAAAACCTGTCATGTGGTCAATACAGCCAAATGGATTTGACATAGAATACCATGTTCACTTAAAATTGCCATCAGTGATTCAATAAATTTCCCAAGGCTGGTTTAGGTTAGAGGGATTCCATATAACTACCAGCAGAAATTCTTATATGTTCATTGTAAGCAAACCGATGTGAGTTTGACGATAAAAGTAGGCAGACATATACATTCATTGGCCTTTTGGAATAAAATGTGCATGTTGTCAGGGTTTATGGAGAAATAGGACCCAAATGCAGCACGGTGATAAGCGTTTGCAGTCTAAAAGATGGTCTTTTTACAGTTAGCAATTGACAACCGAATTTACTGCATGAGCCTAAACCGACAGAATGAAAACCAGGAGTATAAACAGCAGGAACTCCTGACACAATAATCTGTAGTTGACGTAATCAGAAAAGCAGTGTAGGCTATACTCTATTGAATAGAAACAGGTCAAAGTTAACAAGCTAAAACAGAAAACCCACAGTAAAGGAAAATTCTAAACACAATAACCCATGTTTCATTACAAATCTAGCTTGACATGCTGAAGGTAATGGTAAAAAGTACAAAAAATAAATAATATAAAGGGGCACACAAATTGAATAGACTTAACTTTTCTGTTGGGTTAAAAAAAGGCTCCAAAATTTCTGTAGTAATCAATAAAATAATAAAGAAAAGCTGTGGTCACATGAGGGAGGTCAAAGCAAGTGTTTGGCATTTACAAAGCAGGGATTCCAGTAATTCTCTCTTTTCTTCCGCCTCACAACAATACGGACTGTATAAAAGTTCTGTCGTTTTTCCAGCAGATAATTATCTCTTAATTGCTGTTTCTCTCCTACTTTTTTTCCAACTTAGTTTTTTTTCCCCATCTCTCTTCACACTTTATTAAATCTCTCTGTAACAAAAGGTCAGAGAGGACTAAATGTGATTCCACCACCACGTGTGTATGTGTGTGTGAGTGAGGCGGGCCGATCTATAATCGCACTGCTTATGCTCTTTGTTCACATCATTTGCCATGGTAACTGGTAGGCAAATGGAATGTCATGCAGCCAAAAAAAAAAAAAAAGCCAAAAAAAAAAGCAGGGAATGAAAAAAATCTAAGAAAATGCAATGGGCAAAGACTCTGAGACAAGGACAGACGATACATCTGTCACCTTCTAAGCGCTGAAGACAAACATCCACTCATCTCTTTTTGAGACTGAATCATTGTTGACTGGGAAGAAAGAAAAGATAGCTTGTTGAAATGTCTAGCTAAATACACACGTGCTTCAGACTGAAGTGGGCTGCATGCATTTGCTCAAAACTGCAACTAGTGAAAAGGTGCGTGTTCCAAATGTGCGATTTCTCTTTATCTGGGTGGAGTGTCCTCTCTCTCCGTGTCATCTTTACGCCGCTACATTCCCCCTATCATAATCTTTTTTCTCCCCGGGAATTTCGCTCTCCTGCAAGTCCCCGCCATGCTGAGATAAAGTTATCACACTATGTGCGCCATCATGTTTTGTGCTCACTTGTTTGTATGTGTGGATCACACACCGTGTGCCAAACCCTCAACAGTTTTTTTTCCTTATGTTGCTCTTTTTGTGCGCGGGCTTCACGGTTGAGCACCATGGTCCACTGCGTAAGGACACAGTCAATTCTGTTAATACATTTTCAGTGAATGCGCACGAGAAAAATATACACTGTTATGGACACAGTGTCTTACATCTTACATTTAAAATCAGAACACCAGAGAACTGAAATACAGAAATAATACGACTTGGTGCTTAGAAAAAAAAGGAATACACTTGATGATGAAACCTGTGCTTCATTATAAAAGAAGGGACACATTTAATTAATTAATTAATTCATATTCAACTTCTTCAGATTTTAAAGTTAACATTTACAACCACAAAGACTAAAGATATTAGTCTACAAACCACACCCAAAATCTAATGCAACAAACTGGGTGAACATGGAATCAGAATGAACTTGCCTGCTTTTTAAAGTCCTGTAACGGGCTAAAGATTGTAACCTGTCTATTATTTGATCTCATGCCGGCACAAAAACAGAAGTGGAACATAGCAAGTCAATGTCAGAAACACAATGTTCGATCAATAGTCAGCGATTTCATTGATTTATTAGCATTTTTATCCACCGGTGTTTTGCCAGGGAGAAAGCTGCATCTTGTAAAATATCTCTGATTTAGCTACAAGAGTTCCCGAACAACAAGTCAGCACTGGTTCTCTTTCCCTGAACGAATAAAATATTTACAGTTTGCATAATAGAACTGAAGTAGATTATTTATAAGTACATAGCCGTCCCGTTACTATTTACCAAATAATCTATGAAGATGATATTCAAGATATTTGATCCAAAACAAACATAAGGTTATGGAAGTAGCTCAAAAACTGCATCTTTCAAATAGAAAAACTTTCATTTGGAAAAAAATAATTGTCAGAGGTGTGGGTTACTATGACATGGTTGTCTGCATCACGTGAGCATTTTTAGTCATATTGTGATAAATTGTGTTTTCCAAAAAACTTTCAGCACGGTGATGTAGAATTTATACAATAATCTTCATGGTAATTATTTGGTGATGAAAGAAATATTGTTTTCAATTGGTATTTAATTTCAATATGTACTATTTCATGTGTTTAACATCTTAGTTTAACATCTTAGTGTTGCATTAAACTTTTTTTTAAATGTCTAATGCGTCTGAAGCCACAGATCCGTGTTTACTACAAAATACCTGAAAGTTTGCACGAAAACAAATGGCAAAGAATGCTACAACACTGATGTTCAAAGTTTTCCCTGCACATATTTGTACACAGGTTCAGCAAAGTTGAGGTAAAGCCAACTTCTAGATAGGCAGTCATCGACATGGGTCGGCATGGACTAAGATCTCTGCCAAGGTAAAGGATCAATTACAAATGATTTCAGATTTTAAGGAGTTTTCCTTCGGAGGCCATGGAAATATAAAACAGATTTCTTGGACATGTCGATGTGTTTTTTTTTTTTTTAATATATATTGCGATGAAAAGAAGACCCAAACTTGTGTCATAAGACCATTGAAGTTTATTAACACCATTCTTAACTAAAAGTTGAGAAGAGAAAAAGCAGGAAAGACAAATAAAGATAGGAGCAATTTACAGAAAATTCTTGACAAGTTTTAGTGTGGAAAGAAAATAAGTTCCAAATGTTACAAAAATATCATTTATTTGGGTATTTTTGCTATGAATACCAAAAGGTCCCTTTTTTTTTTTTTTAAAGTTGTGGTGTTTAGAAAACACAGAAAAAAAAGAATGCCTATTAAGGCTAACATAACCAAATGAAGCAAACAACATCT
>CAJRST010017779.1:2811865-2933150 GCA_907169785.1 Menidia menidia | reverse complement strand
ATCAAGGGAACTTTGTGAACACCCAGTCAGTAACAGGTATCACTGTTTTCTGCTAATGGAAATTCACCCCAGCCCCCCCCCATAAAAAAATAAATAAATAAAGATTAGTGCATTATTCAGTGTAAGGAATTATGTTATAATTATGGAGCATGTGGTAAGTAAAACCAAGGATTGCAATTTGGTGAGCTAACGAAACTGGTGAGAAGCTGACTGGCTGAACTCCGCTGCAGGTTGCACTTTCATTGGCTACCAAGCTGATGTGGTTGCTAAGGGTTTTTTTTCTTTTTTTTTTTCGGAATGTTCCATGAATACCTAAAACTGAAATTTCTCAAGCAAGATGCTTCTTCATGGCAACGTTGGAGAACCAATGAACGTGAAGAGGTGTGGCGACATCTATCTGTCTAACAGGATTAGCCGGTATAAGCAAAAAGTAACATGAGCAAAGCTTAACCATCTTGTCTTTGCAAATCTTGCAAAAGCCAATGCAACGCAGATATTTTTACAGTGAAATAATTCCAATGAATGACCACCATTTCGGTAACAAGCCATCCAAGAGTCGCGACTGAAATGAGCATTACATCTGACGTTCCACCAGAGGTTATTTTGTTTGTGTCTTGTCTGCGTGTGCCAGTGTTTCGTCTGCTTTCAGATAATTTGATGGCCACTTCACGATAGAGGCATGGAAATACACCAAAAAAAACAGACAGAAATGATTACTACCTTACCCACATGTGAGGATCTTGAGTCATCCAAAGCCAGCCAAGTCTAAGATTGTTGCTGTTTTACACTCAGGCAAGGGCTACTCTTTGCTTCGTCAAAAGACCACGAATCCAGAGTAAAACGCCTACACCTGCAAGACAGAAAGAGGCAGACGACATCAATTTCGAGTTTAGGCATCAGTAATGTGAAAGCAGAAAGAAAAAAAAATGCAACTTTAAATCAATTACAAGCATGATTTTAAAAAACAAGAGAAAAAAGGCACACATTGCCTCTACTTGATCAAATTTCTTTTGTGAGCTTTTAAGTAAAGTTCACAGATATCGACCGGTCTAAGAAAAACAAAAAGCAGAAAAGAAAAAAGTACTTTTAGTGCATGGTGAAGTACTGTATCATCTTTCCTTGATGCGCTTTGTCACGTTTATTGTGCCTCGGCCCTCATGAACCATCATGTTTTCAAGCATTTACAAAATAAATGGTCATGGGAAACGCAGTAGGACGCGTACAGACTCCGCGGGGAAACCCAGCTCTGCTTGACCCCCCAAGGATGAGTAGTGCTTCTTTGTCTGGTTCTCTTCTATGGCAGAGTATCCCAAATGGAGCAGCCGGTTTTGAACTGCTAAAGCATCAGTTTGAGCCTGCGTCAAAAATCTTAGGGAGCTGATGTTCCTTTTTAACATTTTGAACCAGAAATATTTCCGCCATATCACATATGAAGACAAACCTAGCGTTTTTTCGTCTGCATGACGAAGATAGTGTCACCTTAATGTTAGGGCAGCTGAGAGTATTATCTCACATGACATAGAACATTGCGATTGTCAGTGTAAAAGCTACACCCGGCATTTTTTTTTCTCCTCAATTTAATCCATCCACCTGAAGTCTTACACATTTTGACCCCCCACACAGTTAGCCAGTGTCTTTCTGACAAATGTCATTTCATGCCAGAGCCTCTCTGCAGTCGGCCATTTTGTGTCGCAGCAGTAAACCCCCGTGGTGCGGCAGCTTCTCTCTGATCTGGTATTATTCCACCGCGTCCACTTGCGCTACAGGAGGCACATTGTGTCATGGTCACTGAAAGAAGTTTGAGGCATCGCACCCCCAGAGCTTTTTAAATGTCTCTCTGTCCAAACCTATTCCATGCCAGTCTCATGTTTCATGCAGTAAAAAGGATGTGCGGCTAAATTTAACCATTGAAACATTGGATCATGTCATAATCATTTGAATTGTTTTATTTTTGCGAAAAAAGCATTGACAAGGCTACGCTGTGGTGTTGGAGCAGTTGTGTGACGGCAAACAAATTCCTGGTTCAAATCTCAGCTGGGGGCTTGGTGTGAAGGATTTGCATATCGTTGTTGTGTAAATATTCTCTCCAAGTACTGTAACTCAAAATGTTGGTCCAAGGTCTTCTTTGTCTTTGTGACTGGAGACCTGTCCAAAGTGTATCTTGCCTTTCATCCTCTTGACAGTTAGTTATGTAAACCTTCTTTCAAACTAATTTTTTTACAGATGAAAAACTTGACTGTGAACTTGATCAGATTGTGTGAGTCCCCCGAGCAGCGTGTTGTTGTTTAAGCCTATATCGTTCTCCAAGGGCACTCTGCTTTGCTCCCACAGACTAAAAACGTGCACATTGGGTCAGTGGGAGACTAAATGTTGTCCATGGTGTGGTCCAGTGAAGGATGGATGACCCGTCCTAGGTGTCCTGTGACAGGGATAAGCTCCAGCCCCCCCCCCCTACCCCCCAACCATACCGAGAATAATCATCATCAGAAAAATGGATGCTGAGACATCTGTTCCACATTACTCATGGTGACTGTATTTCGATACACAGTTGAATGAGGGATTTCTTTGATGAGGCAAAACCTGTGGAGGGGCCAGGGAGTAAAATCAGTCATAAAAAACCCAGAAAGCGCTGAAGAAGAAAAAGAGCAACAAGGCACCACCAAACTTCCAGAAGAATTAAATACAAGCACAAAAGTTACCATCGACAGGCAAAAAGGAAATTATCTTAAAAGTGGAAACAACAGAGGCATGACAAAAGGTAATAGAAGACCAGATATTAAAAATTAGAGTATAAATACAATCAAAACAGTTTAGCTTCATGCCTAGAAAATACACAATATCGTCTGGAGCTTTAAACAGAGAGGAATAACGTAGAAACTAGGCTTGATTGTCAAGTCCATATAAGATGGTAAAATAAAGGGTAAATGCAATAAAACAGCCTTTGAAATTAGAGTGGGTGTTCATCAAAGTTCATGTCTTAGCCCACTGTAATTTAAAATTGTGCTGGATGAAGCTAGTGAGTCAAAGAGGAGTGCAATGAAATATGCTACATGCTGATGATTTATTTGTGGCTGGAGACGTTGAAGCTCATCTACTGGGTAGTTTTTTAATTTTTTTTATGGAAGGCGATACTTGAGAGTAAAGGCCTGAAAATAATTACTCAGCTTTGTGGTAAATGCCAGTGGAGGTTGTGAAGAAGACGTTAAAAGTCAAATTGGTGCAGCTGGGCAAAAATGGAAGGATTTGGTAGATGAGGTTGGTGAAATAAGGATGCCATTTCATATTAAAGGGAAAGTATATAAAACACTTGTGCTTCCAGTCCTGATTTAAGTAGCTGAGCCATAGACCTTACAGCAGCCACTGGAAAGAACAGAAACATGAAAATAGCATGGATAATTATGGTCATTTTCACTAAGGGCTGGATCCACTAAACAGTTACAACTTTGGAAGTGATTTGGCCGGGGTTCAATCAGGGCTGACTGCCAGGCTCTGATTGGCCAGGGAGTCACATGATTGGGTATCAAGTATGTCATGTCAACCCTATCTATTTTAAAAACGTGACGACAAACTGATTTGGTTATTTCTGTGATATATAAGTGATGGAAATGCTTAACGCAAGAACCAAAACAGAAGTTTAGTCGGCCTATAGTTGCTGCAATGTTCTTTATTTTCATCCCGTGCTCGTGCCGTGTGTAAATGACACCCCGTGCTGGTCAGTCCGGCCTTCTTTTCTGCCATAATTTGTAATAGAAAAAGGCATAAGGAGCTGCGGCGGGCTGAGTATGTACTAATGGAAAAGCGCCATTAGAGTATTTTTCAAAGACAGCTGACAAAATTAAGTTATCAGAAAGACGTTTGGTGTCTCACTGACAAGATACGCCAGTCAAGAACGCAACAATATGGGCATGTAGAACAGAATAAATATGAACACCTGGCAAAAAATGTTTTTAATGCAGAGGTTTTTGGTCAGTGGGGCAGAGGATGCCAGGAAAAACGGATGGATGTTATTATAGAATCGGGAAAACTAAAATTATTCAGGATAGTAAAGGATATTTTTTCTCCTGGGAGTTTGCATGTATATCCCCTTGACTTGACTATATTTACATATATATGTATGTGTGTGTGTTTGAGAGAAAGCTTGTATGAATGTCTGTATATTGCGGTTGAGCGTGTGCATAACCGCAAAAAGTGAGCAAATAATAAAGCTACTTTCAATTGCTAGCAGGTGTGTGAGTAAAACAGAGATGCGGGAGGGTTGCAGGCACCCAACCCTCATTTTGCTCCATTTCTGTCATTCTGCTGTTTGCTTTTCTTGCATCCCGTTTTGCAGGTTGGATCTGTGCCAATTTTCCAGCCCTCTCACGCGCCAGTGTCTCTAAGTTTCGGTTTGGCCAAAAAGAAATACGCCTTACATTACAGTACACAGCGTGCACAAGAAACACCTGACCGGGGTCAGTCGTGTTGCTCATCGGCACTGTCCTGAATTGTGAGAGAAATTACGGTTCGATTGTTGGAAAACAGTTTCTCAAACAGAGAATGGAAAGTCTTTTGCTTTCGCAGTTATTCTGATTCCAAATCTAACTCTGTGTTTTTGAGTTCATGCCCCTTTTGAGCTCAAACACACACATTGTGTCACAGGCAAAAGCACAGAAAAGGTGTCTCTTTGTGTTGAGCACAATAACATTTCCAAGAAGGCGATGGAGAAAACTAAAGAATTCGATTCAAAACATTTGGACGATGGGGTTACGTTTTTTCACTTAACTTATTTGACTAACTATTGCTATAATAGGAATTATCTTCCGGGCCAAAGTGATTAGTTGGAATCCTTATAATGAGTCACTCAAATACAATCTATGTTATCTAATTTGTCTAATTTATTCAACGCAGACCTGATATATTTGACATAAAAAGACTTTTTCAGTTTAAGGCCTTTCTTTCAACGAACATGCCACCCTCCTTATCTGTGTGACACGGTGGCAGGTTGTGTTTTAATACCATGATACAGCCTAGTTCCAGTTCCAGAGTTCCAGAGTCCTCAAAAGGTGGGGAAGGTTAACATAATTTATTTCTCTTGTAAATTAAATCTTTCAAAAGCCCTGAACAGCCTAAAACAGCAGTTCATTTCTAGTGTGTGGCAAATCATAAAATTTTTGTGAATTCATTATTTTGGAGTGTGAAGTTCTGACAAAGAAAAAGTCGATTCAAATTTACATTCATATTTCCCCTGAGCAAACTCAGACTGAAAAAAGGACACCGTTTTTTTATGCTCGAGACCAGGCAGTCATTTATTCTAGTCTTAGAGTTTCAGCTTGGCCAATTTAAAAAACACATATTATCTTGGTTGTATGCTAGACAGATGGTTGAAATGTAAGAAGAGACACTGGGACATATTAGCCTTCTCCACTCCATTGTAATATGGCTGAATGGGATTTTCTTTGGGTTGCTCAAAGAGCTTTCACTGGAACAACTTTCTACTAAATACATTTCACCCTTGTTCATGGAATTTCTAAAAAACTGAAAACTGAGCGAGTCAAAACAAAGAAGAAATCTTTTTTTAACCAACCGGATTAATAAAGAAGAACCACTGTCTTAGTGTCTTGGCCTCAATGATCGATGTGAAATTATGTTGGGAACAGGGCTTTATTTGCACCAGTTCATTAAAAGCAGTGCTTCAACTGCCTCAAAAAGCTCTTCTGTATATGTACAGACACTTTAAAGCCTTTCACATTCACTTAGAAACATTTTGATTAGAAACATCTCCGAGGCGGAGAAATTTGTATGTAGTTCTGAAGGGACTAATAATTTAAAATATTTATTAGCTTAATGTTTCTCATGTTCCTTGATTTATATGCTTATATGACGTCAATAAGCTTATATTATTTTTTATCTTGTAAATTTTCTTACAATTTTCTTACAATTCTTTCTTATGTTGTAGCAGCTGTGTTTATTTTAACTCCCATACATACTAAAACAGTACCTTTGGCTTCATGGCCTATAAAAAAAATAACATTTACATGTATGTTCATGGGCTATAGATAAATGAGAACCAGCAACATGTTTCCCATTTAGATTAATGGAGTAAATTAGGCCCGGTATTTTAAATATATCCTGGGTTTGCTGCATACCTGATTTACTGTATATGTTAAAGGTTTGTTCATATTTAAAATTCAGACTGTACCCCAAATACTTTCATATGTGTGCCTATGTGGTTATTTTTTAATGCATTTTTTTGGGAGAACAAGCAGAGGGTTAGTGGCGAGGGTTTCACAATTCCCAATATATCGCATCAACATTGTGGCTTGGTCCATCTTCTTGCTTACTTTGGAAGCCCTGGCAGATAGTTGGCGGTTAGTTGCTGCCACAGCTGACTGACTAGTAAGTGAGATGGGAAAGTGGGCTGTGCATGGAAAGTATTCTCCACAACTTCCCTTGAATAGTGTTTCACCCCAAGTTTCTCGGGATAACAGATGGAAAATGAAAAAGTCAGAAACTCATTGTAAATGTTATTTGGAGTTACGGTCAAAGATCTGGGGGAAAATTCAGTTTTTATCGAGATGACTGTGTAGAAAAAGAATAAAAAAGACTTTTATAACACGAGAGGGAACATGAAGGTGTATTTGGGTCACTTCACCTTCATACTGGTTGATCTGTAAAGCGTTGATGAAAATGAAAAGCATTGGCTTGGGTTTTAAACTCTGTGTGTCAGTCATCAATTCATAGAAACAGCCTAGTTGAAACCGTCGATCCCAGTTTACAGTCTATAGACTCACATATATACATGCTAAATATAGGCTATAATCTGACAAAAATAGTTTACATGCAAACTTAGAAATAGTCCTTTGGGACACAATCATAAAATTTCTTTGCATACTCTAAGTCTTGATCACAGTGATTCGCGTTGTTCGACATGTTGAATTTGCATAGAAACAACGGAATACTGCTTTTCTTGACACCCTCATTTCAACTGATGTCCCTTTGATATACTCCCGTGTCTTGTTAGGCACAAACAAAACTAAAAGGGAAATGACATCAAAGGTTACTTTCACCGTGAGTTTTTCGAGATTCCATAAGCGCTTTGTGTTACTTCAAAATATAAATCCCTCACAATAAGTGCTCAGTCCTATTGTTAGTCCAGCCTACTTTTTAATGCATAACTCCAGTATTTATCATTTGTTTTGTTTAAATACCAAGCCAAACATAAACAGCCATAAATCTTCTATGAAGAACACAGCTTTATTGTCCCGGGGGAGTTCATGCTTGAGGACTACGTTGGGGAGCTGTTCAGGTGCCGTTCTGTAAATGGCAAATTCCCCTGAAACTCTTTGTCCCATTTTAACAACAATGCTTGGGTCATGCTTTCTTTGAGACACAAACAATTTTTGGTATTGTTTTTTTCTTTTTTTATAAAGCCAGGCACAGGTACAAACAATCTATCCAACCACAAATAGAATATAAGTGTGTAGTCCTGCGACTGCGACTCCTTACTAATATATAGATGTAAAACAACAAAAAGTCCCACCAAAAAATCACATGTGGAGGCAATAAGTGATCTTTTGAGGCAATTTGAAGGTCTTCAGCCAAAAAGCTGTTCAAAATAATAAGGTACTTGTGCGGGGCGAGGTGATTGTCACTGAAGGGCTTTCAAAAGATTAAGATGTGCAAAAGGTTGCAGCACTTTCAGGTTCTAATGCAGTCTGAAGAGGTCATGCAATGAGATGACATCTCTCCACACGGGCTAAATCATCCATCACAAAAAGTCAGCTCATCTTTTAAATGTTTCAACTATTTTAATAGCCTGCATATCAACCCATAAAGTCACGTAAAGACAGAAGTTTCATTTAAATGCTTAGATTTAAGCTCATATTTCACCTATGTTGTATAAATGTTCAAGTGAAGTCAACTTATAAAACAATGTGATAACTGGAAAATATATTTAGTTCATATATGTGTATATATATGTATAGTGTAAACAAAACGCATGTCAAAACTGTTTTCCATTGTTTAAATAATTTATTTTAAGGAAGCACATTTGTTTTTGAGGCCTAAGTGAAAGTGTGTGTGTGTGTTTGTGTGTTTATGTATTTCTATTTTTGATAAATGCATACTTCGGTTCCTGTGTATCAAGAAACACCAGTTTCAAAGTTGAGGTACATAGAAAATTACTTGACAGAAAGAGTGGGAGTGAGCTACAATTTGTACATACCCAATTTCACAGCGATATAATTCAAATATAAAGATTTCAGTTTCAGCCATAAAACTTATATTTCTATAATAACTTTTTTAGAAAGCATCACAGTGTAGAAATGTGTTTATATTATATTTAAAAAAATCCATTTTAGCTTTAGGTATTTTGATTGGGCATTGATGGCTAAATTAGATGGTCCTTTTGTGGTCGTGTTGTGCAGATATGCTGAGCTGTGCACCTGTACTGGACTGACATGTAATTATTACAAACATGAGAGGGCAGTAAGTGCAACTAAAGAAAAAAATCAAACAGATACATTAAAGAAATCATACATGTAATGGAAAATAAAACGTATCCATTACAAAAATACATATAGGCATTGGAATGAATGAAACTTGCAGGATTGAATCCATAATCCTCTTTTGTAAGACGATGGTTTTAACTACTTTGTCATAAGATACAAAAATAAAACTGCGATGGCTGTATTCCGGTATTTTGCCATAACACTGAAATCAGTGTTTTATTTTCCTGCAACATAACATGAGAAAATTTATAAATTGTGACATTAGTTATTGGACTACAAGCAAAATGATGATCTGAAAACTGCCTGAAACAAAGCTTTAAATGTTTGGATTTTTCTATTTTGATTTAAATTTGTATTTTTCTTAGCTAGTGTTGAATCAGCTCTGATTCATAACATGTTAAAGACCTTTCCATGACCCCAGTTCTTAGCATATAATGTTCACTCACTCCCTCCTCTTCTTCCTTTTTTGAGTTTCCTTTCACCCTCTCCAAACAGGTCTTTCATATTTTAGTAGTCTTCAGAAAGGATCAGCTCTCTGAGGTTAAGTCACTCCCTTTTATAGGTCTCTACAAATCTGTCCCTTTTTGTGCTTTGTTACATCTCTAGGTTGCGAGGATGTTACTGTGGATCAATGCACATTTGTGATTAATTTTCTTTTTTTCTTTTTCTTTTTCTTTTGTTCCCGTCTTTGAATTTTCTTGTTAGCCTATCTGTCTTTACATGTCATACTGTGTTTCCTTATCTACCGACTACATTTGATAAACTGTGGTGTCGTACTACATTCCTAGTAAAGATCGATAAATTAATATATGTTAAGATGAAGTTTCCATTCCAAGTTCTTATATTATTTCATTCAACTGACATTTGCAAGGCTTGTACATAGAATATTCTTTAACAGGTTGGTTGTTGCCCAGAGAGCAACACAAAACAATTCACAGATGTAGCTAACATCCGGAAATATAATTAATCACACTAATAAGGTAAATTAAAATAATAATCCTCACCTCTCAATTATTATCAAACCAATTGAAGTCAATTATTTACTTCAAACAAGTATCACAAACCATGCCCACCTTGTAGCCTACAATTTTAAAACAATGTATGAAAAATAATGTATTTAAGTGTCTTAGCACTTGTGTTAAAATGGTTAATTGATCAGAATTGGAGCCTGATAGCATTCTTAACCTATTTTTTTCTGATTTACATATATGTGTTTACATTTATAGATAAATTATCAATCTTTATTTAATTAAAAAATCTATTCCGTAACAGCTAATTCAGCAGTGAAATACCCTTTTGGGATGGATAAAGTATTATGGAATTGAATTTAATATTGATTTACAACAGTTTGTGTGTCTCTAAGCTAGCACCGATGTCCTGACATCGTGTTGTTGTCTGTTTGTGCTGTTACAACCTGACCCAAATGCAGCTCTGATAAGGTCCCAGAGAGACTTTATCAAGTATATTCTTGGAGAACAATTCTGTCACCAGCTGACCTTATCATACTTCTTGGTCTATCTACAACCAGTAAATGTGTATGCCAACATACATGCCTCTGTGTACTTTTTTACCCAATTATTGTTCCTTTTATTTTCTTATAGGTGTCTTTTTTATTAGTATCTTGTTGTTCTCACCATCTTAATCTCTCGTAAGATTAACTAATTTCTCTTAAGCTATTAATATTTCAAATAGTTGAATATTGGTGTGTTTTCTGACTTGAACTGTTACAATTTAACCAGGTCAGTATTCCTAGAGACACAATCAGTTACAGATGGTTTGTGAGGTTGCAGAAAATTAAAAAAACTGTGGCAATTTGATCTAAAAAATATATCTTATACACAATTGAGCGTAAAGAATTAAGCTAAAGTTTTAAGTCCAACAATTGACTTTTTTCCCCAATATATAACCCATGATTAGCCGTATCTTGATACCCCTGATGATGATACCCATGCCTCTTTTTTTTCTTTAAAAGATGTACCTAACACTGCAGATAGTCCTCTCTACCTTTAAGATTAAGTCTTAAAACTTTTAGTTTTGACAGAGCTTATAGTTAGGAATGGCTCAAATCACCCTGAAAGATCCCTTAGGCCTAGACTAACGGGCCTCTCCTCCCCGTTTCCTCTTTTCTCCTTTTTCTCCGTGTTGGCGGGACATTATTGTTGTCGTTAACTAGTCTTTCCCCTTCAACTCAGGTATCCCTGAACTGCTTTTGCGGTGTTTATCGTCCCTCTCTTCTGTCCTCTCCAACCCCAGCTGGTTGAGGCAGATGGCCACAGATGTTTCTTTAACTAGGAAATGTTTTTTTTTTCTAATTGGCTCTGTATAAATTTGAATAATTTGTAATTCAATGAACTGGAATCGATTGAGTTATGACTCTATAACAACTTAATGGATTCTTATTGTCTTGAATTTGACGGTGTCTTGGATGTCCCTAAAGATGACATCTTTGGCTCTGAATAAGTTTAAATGAAATAAAAGTGAATGGAACTTGTGGAACAAATGTATTACATTAGTGAAAAAAGTGTATTGCTTTGGAAATTTACAGAGCTGTATAAATTACTGCTCCACATGGCGCCAATGTGCTAAAACCGTCATCATTTTTCAGTTGCTTCTCGGGGATTCTAATAGGTAAAAAGGAACCAGCTTAAAAGTACGAGGTTAAAAAGGGTTCCATTGCTTCCTAATTTTGGAAAAGTCAGATCCATTATACTTACATAGATTCCCCTTCCATGGTTTAATCTTTGTGGATTATTTTAGAAGTCCAATCAAAAAACCCTTGACTGCCTGTAGTCTGTTCCTCCAGAATGGAGGTAATATGTCTGTTCATCCTTCCAAATTCTTGTAGTGTTATAATCAATTCCTTATTGATCGATAACTTGCGTCATGGTAACATATCACTGTACTGATATTTTGGTAAGGCAGTGTGAATGTGGCCTAATTGATTTTTCTAAGCATGCATCTAAAATTTTTTGAAGCCACAGAAAAAAAAGAAAATCTCAGACAGCAGTAGAAAAGTAGTAAAATGCTTTTTGAAATAATTTTGACTGTTAACTGATTATCATTTTTGTGGAATTAGTGCACTATTGCCTTCCATTATCTGCACTCCTGCAGTGTTAGTGGTCAGTTAAAGTGGACACGGCGCGATTAGTTCGAGTCACTTAATTCTCGTCCTGGGCAATTTAAGTTTGGCTTTGAACAAACGACACAAAACATGTAAAAGATTGAAATAGTTTCAAAATGAAGAAGAAACATCTCAAGGGCAAAGCCTGTTTGTCAGAACGACAGGATTTTTGTAGCTCAGATGAAGATGAATTTTGCGAATACAATGTTAACAGACAGGTCTTCACTGTCAATTTTTGGTTAAAATGTGGTAGGTGGGTTAGGGGGTTTGGTAAAATGCACATGTTACCTAAGGCAATGCTTCTCATTGCTAATCTTTGTACTCAATGAATGAGGCATGAGGAAAGTGGTTAACCATGCTTTCTTGTTGGAATAAGTCGGACTCTCTGAAAGGTTGAGACCTAACCGGTGGTTTCTAAGGATTTTTTCGGTTACCCAATGAAGAATTTATGAGTAACTTAGTAACAGAAGGAACCCTCTTTAGCTGCCTTTTCACTAAGTGTGTCAATAATGGGCCAACATGTATAAGAATGACTTTGCTTCACAACACAGACATTTGAAACGGTTTCAGTTGAGTCTCTCTTCAAAGCCTGTGTCCAAATGGTTCTAGTTCAAGAAATGAAAGAAGTCTAAATCTTTTATAAAACTGCGGCGATGGTTTGGGGTAAAACAAATACAGAAAAGAAAAACCCTCAAGATATGTCCAAAACTGATATGTCTGGAAAAGCAATGTTAAAATGCTCATATTAGACACACTGTCTGGTTTCGAAAACAAATTTGGCCTAAAGGACATACTTGATTAACCACAACCTGTTTGTTAAATTATAAAGAAAAATCTTGTGGGATCTTTAAAAACACTAAATGAAACAATATATTCATAAAACTACTCAGTTGGATAAATCATAGACAATAATATAATTGTGTTCAAAATAGAACGACAAGCATTTAAAATCGTTGTTGTGAAACTGCAATTTTAGTCTTTGGACCAACATAGTTATTTCTTGTTAAGTCTACAAAGCAGATTTACAAAAAACATAGCTTGTGTACAACCTACCTGTGTACATATGAAAAATTTAATTTCTATATTCCTTGAGCGGACTCCTAAATAAATCATTATTAATTTCCTGATAACAGTCTATTCGCCAGAACTCTTCCAAATGCGAATCAGTATGCGTTTTGGTAAAATTAAAAAAAAATCATTCCTCACTGAATTGAAATGAAGAGTCTCCCAGAGCTAGGAAGAGCAGCAATATCCAGGTACTGACACAGCACAAGTCTCAGACCTTTCAATGACCCGGTCTTTGCCATCTAATATTCACTCGCTCCATCTACATTCTCTCCTTCCTCTTTCCCATCTTGATGCTGCTTGTATTCAACCCCCCATCCCCTCCACCTTCCAGGTCTTTCATATTTCAGTAGGTTTTAGCAAGGATCAACTCTCTGAGGTTAAGTTGTTCCTTTTAAGGGCTGTGTGTGTGCTCAGCAGACCTACATGTCCCAGAGGTTAGGTCAAGTCTCTCAGAAATCAGTAGAATGTTTTACTGCTGTACAGTTAGGGCAGCCTGTGTGTGTGTGTGTGTTTGCATTTTTCTGCATGCGTATGCATTTTTTTCTATTTTACCCATTGATAAAGACGTTTGAAACCATGGGGAAAAGGACATTTGAAATATTTTTAGCATTTTAATCTTCGGAGAGGGAGGTTTTGCAGAAGGTTTACCGGTTCTTTCTTGTGTTTGACCCTCTATTTTACCTAATGGCACATCAAAGCTCATGTGATATCAAGTAAACAGAATTTAAAATAGTATTAACACAAAGGGAGAATGAATGAGCTTTTTAATTAAAGTACAATACACAGCTAAATGCCATGCACATGGAGTGACCCATTTCTGTCCTAGTTGGGGATCATTTTCTTGACTTGTGTCGCAAGTTAAATCTGTAATAATCTAACCAAACTTTTAAAATCAAGTAACACATGGAAAATAAAATGAATGATAATATGCCAATTTAATTTTTCATACCTATAGTGTGCCCTTAACATTCCACATCTCGAGTGTTTATCTAGTTTATTTAGGCTAAAGGAGGGAGAGACAGCTCATCAAACTTTCTGCATATAAGGTTTTTCTCACGCATTTTCAGAACATTTTCCATGGTTGTTACTCTTTTTACTCCCCTCCCGGCACCTTCCACCTACAAGGGTAGGAATGTCTACCTAAAGCTGTGACGGCCTCTGTTATTAGACAGTGGCTCAGATCTAAAAACTGACAACTGTACATTATCATTAACGGGTCTCAGTTGACTGGTTATGAAGACTGTTTGATAAAAAGTAAACAGTTATAATGACATCTCAAAATGTAGAGACACAGATTATTGCACTACAGCATTTTGGACACGTGGAAAAACAGACCTACTCCTAATATTTTGGTGGCATTTGGCTTCTCTCCATAACAAGTCATGATACTGTATCTAATATTCCACTGGAGCGATTGATTTGTTTTGTCATTTTCAGTATGGATAATAGAGCAAGGCAGAGACAATGCACAAATGATAAATGGGCCTCTTTAGTTTGGAAATAAATGACAAAATTGCCAAAAAAGTGTTCTTCCTGATCCCTGAGGTGGTTCACTATGTACATTATCTCCAGCAAATACACTGTAGTTCAACCAATTTGGCTGCTCTGTAATGCACAAAAGGAAATATATATCAATCTAGTTTATTTGCTTTATTGCTTTTGTTCCGCAGGAATTTAGTTTAACACCAAACTGCACTCAAAGTGCTCGTGGTTCAGTCTGAATTAGTCTTACTTAACAAACTACACAAACAAAAGTTATTCCTAATCTCGCACTTTTTGTCTCTCTAACTCATTGCTTGTTGTAGTCGTTTTCCTTTGCTGATCCCTTTTCACCATACAACAGACTAAGTGTGTTCTATGGAGAAGCATCTCCACGTGTTATGGTGTTTTGCTTCAACTTTTGGTACAAATAAAAACATATTTGAAATAGAGGGAAACTTAGGTTTAAAAGGAAGGAAATGATCAGAGGAAGCTGTTAGATTACACTTTTTAAAAGTTGTTTTAGTAGTCCCAAAAGCTGTATTTGTCTGCTCCTCCTGACTTTAGATAACTTATACCTAAATAGAAGTGATTTTGTGTGAAGCGTCATCTGGACTATTTACAGTTACATGTTTGAAAGACATCTATCTACATGAAAAACAAAGAAAAAACATCCTTCTGGAGGAGCAATGAGTGACATATTCATATAAGCAGCTATAAACAATAAGTGAACAACTAAAAATATAAAATGTTCCCATTTAGAAAAAAACAGGTCATGAATTTTCTTTCTACCTCACATCTTTTGTCTCCGTTTATTTCTTATTGATATTAAGATGATGCAAATTTATAAGATATATGTATTAGTTAAAATATATATAAGAAAAAAAACTACAAAACCCCTCAAGCCAATTCCCACTCACTTCCTCACTCACTCAGAAGCTCACTCATACATTCACCCCCTCACTCACTTTACTTGGTGACATCAGCCTCTCATCATTAATTTTAATGGCCATTAATATCCCATAATACACCAGGGCATGTATACACACACATTTGCAAGGCAACAGGCGCCACAGATCCTGGAGAACAATTATAGCCTGCACTTTGTTTATTATCTATTACGAGAGACAAGGGACCGTGTGTATGTGTGTGCGGACAAGTTTGATAAGATCAGCCGAGTGGATTTTGCCATCCTCTCCTCCAGTGGCACCTTTTCTGCCTTATTTGACACTCAGGCAATAATATGGCCCAGCAATGAACCCAATGACTGATGGGAAAGAGTATATTTCAGTGTGGAAGTAGGTGCCAGTCATTTAGCGAAAAATGATAAATCGGTGTCTTCCCTCTTATGAAAATATACAATTACAAAGCAAAAACAGGACTTTGGAAAGTGCTTGGAATGTTCTGGAATAAAGATAGTGGCTGTCAAAAACAACCAGTTCGGATGGTGAGCATAAATGATTCAGAAGAATTTTGGGTTTTTGTGGAGATGTCTGGCAGGTTTTTGACTCAGGCTGGTTCAGTCATTCGTTTTAAGTTTGTAGCTGTGGAAACAGCTGTGGAACAGTTAGCTACTTACACAAATTTTCTTAGACAAGCCTGGGGAAATGACGCTAAATATCTGATTTTTGCGGAATCCATGCTTCACGTGACTCAAAATGAGAAGACATGAAAGTTTGAAAGTTGTGATCAGGGAGGAATCTCGACTGCTGAAATCAGCTGGAGCTGTTATGATGACAGCTAAGCTTGTCTCTTTAAAGCTTGCGACATCCTCAGCTGTCAGTACGCTGACTTGAGTGATACATGGATTGCTGTTGATTGAAATAAATATGATGTGTGCCTTGCTGAGAATCCCCTCTGTAATGCTTATGAAATTCATAAGAAAATAGACGTCACTTTGAAAGTCTAGAAGTTTCACATCTGCTAAGCTAAGTAATTTAAAGCTGACTGGGCTTTCCAAAACTAATACACAATGTAACCATTGACAAGATATGGAGGATTTCCCACTGATATATGACAGGAGCAAAATACCTATACAAGTAGAGAAGGTTTGACCTATTTCTTCCCCATGATCATCATGAGGAATGTCAGATCACGAACGAAATACATGAATAAAGCTGAAGTGCTGATCAGGACACATTGGGGCTATAGCGAATGCAGTTTTAGGAGATTTAGAGACATGGGTGCAAGTAATATGCTGCAGTATAGCTCTTCCTGCAGCTTTAAGATAATACAGATATTCAAAGAGATCAGGGTTAGTGGCAAAAGCAAGGGCTCAGTAAAGTCTTTTTAACATGATATTTGTAACGGAGAGGGTATATGCACTCTTTGGACCGTTTCCTGTGCAGTAAGCAGCAGCAATTCTAATATTTTAACTGTAAGCGTTTGAAGGAATTTGAGCCACAGCAATGAGAACAAGGCCTAGAACAGAAGTTTTTCTCAACTTTGAAATTCCAGAGGGTCTGACAGATGCTTTATTTTTTCACCGAGTTGTCCCAAGGCACAGCGCTGCCGAAAGAGAAGCAATACCTCTTAGGCTCGTTCATTTTTCCCCCCAGCTTTTGTTTTCTTTATGGTAGAGTTAGGTACATTTGTTGGTTTCTGTCAACGTCGTTTAAAGAGAGTTCTTTATTTTGTAAGTGGTGGAAAAGAAACTTTTAAAGGACTCTGAAGTAAAGCCCCAAAGGACAGAGTATGACAGCCTATTGTGGTTGGTGCTTTGCTTAGTGACTTTAGTTTGTGATTTATGTGTTTGAAAGACAAAGTACATTTTGTTCATGAACAATGAGGCAAAATATAACTAAGGGATATATTTACTATTGTACAAATGTATTTCTTAAATTCCCAAACTGAAATATAGTTTACATTTTAAAACATTTGCTGCAATTGTCAGGCTTGCTAATTAAATTAAAACTCAATACGTCTTTTGGGGGAAATTAAACCTGAGTTTTCCAAAGAGATCTCACACATTTTTATCAGTGACTACATATCAGACATTTTAACATCCTACATCAATGGTAGTCCTAAAGAGACTTCACAGTAATGAGGAATAAGATGACTTTCCGCACCCACAACCATTTGGGTTCCAAGATGGATGACATAATGGTGGACCACCTTGGTCGAATGGAGTACAAGCAATCATCCAATCTTAAATGTGAGCAAAGCAAAAGGATATTAACAAGGACTTTTAGGATGACCAGGCCGGGCAGGAATGGTAACACGCAAAGGACAGAAGCAACTACTACTTATGAAAGCATCGATATTTGCTGGATATTAAATCTTGTCTTATATCTTTGGCAGAAGTACAATTTTCTTTGCAGCTGTCTCTTCTGTCTCAAATTATGTTTACTGTAAGTTAATATGGTCATTTATAATTGTACATGTACAGTAGTTGAAGGACTTTTTGGATGGAATACAGTTCGGTTTTGTTTTTGTTGAGTTTCTTTGTTTGTACAGAGGGATTTTTGGGGAATATTCACAGCAAACTGCTTGGTTTCCATATTCGACCCAGTGACAAAGAAAGGAGTGAAACAAGCTTGCAATTGGAACTTATGAAACCAGTATAATTGTTGTCTGAGACTGTAATATAACATCTGTGAACCAACATGCATAGTGAAGAAAGATCTAATTCACAGATATGCTTGTCAGACATGTTATCTTCTCACATCATGTTAACGTCATGCAGCATTATTGCAATGAAGAGTTTGTTTTAATACAGTTCATATTCAGTGTTTTTGGTTGCCAAAATTGCAGAACCTTCTCAAATCAAAATAAACTAAAGCATGCCCATACAATAATGTCTTTATTACAATAATGTTAAACTTGTGGAGTAAAAACATTCAAAGAGTGACTTCATGACCTGAACTCTTAGTGTTAGCAAGAGCAAACTGACAGTCTTACAAATAAATAACCCAGACTATTCCTCTGTGCTCATATTTCCCTCTTCCCTCTTACCATTAAACTGCTCAATTTAGTGAAACTTTTCCATGAAAAGTGCTTTTCACACGCCCACACGCCCACGCTTACACACACACACAGAAACGTACTTCTTGTTAAAATATTACCCTGACATAGAAAAGTTCATCCACTGGGCTCTTATATCCTTTGAGGATGGGACTGATGTTCAGTAAAGTTGCAAGCTGAACGTTTCAAGACCCATTTGCTTGTTATAGTTGCATCCTCAGATTATGTGTCATGCACTGATTCTCAGGTGGTATGACAAAACCCTTTTTTTTTGGTTTTCATTTTTAATACAACATCAAGTCTAATCATGATCTATATATTTTAGAAATTCATGGAAAACAATAAAATAGATCATAACATCTATTTTTGCCACATTTTGTATGTTGGAAAGAAGGTCTGACTGATTAATGTTTGCTTCCTTCTCCAGTTAAATGCTCACGTTAACATCTCAACCTAAATTCATGAATATTTGCTGTTGGACCATTCAATTTAGGGTTTATGGAGCTGATCTGTAATAGTGAAATTATTGCTCTCTTGTTTTTCCAAATTTGACTTTTCTCTGTAGTTTGGTATTTCATGATCTGTGGTTTCTTTTGTGCTTAAATTGCCCTCTTTGTTTCCATTGTCATTTTTAGTTCACCATTCTTTTGGTCCCATGTTTCTAGTCAGTTCAACTTTCAGTGGTTTTCTGTTTTGTACGTACATCCCTCCTGTATTGGTCATCTGCTTCACTCCCTTCATCTATGCTAACTGTCTTAACCTCTCACCTTTCACTAATCACCCTCGCCTGATTTTAAGCTCCTGGGTTGATCTCAGTCCTTGTCAGATCCTTGTCACCACATTTTGTTTTAGTCTGACATTAGCCAGAGGTTTTCAGGCTTAACTTTGCAGGGCTAAGCTGTACAGGAAAGTCCAGAAATGAGCTGTGCTGTTGTGCACTGTAAAAAATAATTCTGTTGTTTTTACAAAAAAAAAAAAAACTGACAGCTGTGGTTGCCAGAATAATTCTGTAGTGTGATTTGAAAAGGTTTATTTTGGTAATAAAACTGTTTTATCAAGTCATTTTATCAAACTTTTTCGATTGAATTATCATAATAATGCTGTTATTTTACACTTTTTTCCAGTAAGATTTAACCAGTTTTTGTTTGTTGTACATAAATCTTCATTTAGTCCTACTGAAAAAATACCTTTGAATAACAGATTAAAACTGTTAAAATACCAATATAAAACATTTTATCAATACTTTCTGTAAAATTGAAATTTGCTTTAAATTTTTTTTAGAATTTTTTTAGTACAACTTGGGATTTAAAAACATGTTTTTAAATCCCAAGTTGTACTCCACGGCAGGTGCCTGTCTTTGGGTCCCTCTATTCACCGCTTACAGCCCCACTGTGACAGTAATCACAACACAAGTCATTAATGGGGTTATTGACTGGCTAAAGGACAATGCAATCTGTGGTGCATGTTTTTACAACTTGCTCTGATCGCATCATGACCTATGAAGAGTGATCGGTAGTCTACGAGTTGTCCATGGTTGACCTACAGAGAAGACAAATGTCTCTATTCTAGAGGAAAATTACCAGTCAAGTATACTTTATTCAGTTTGCAGTGCGGTCTGGATTTAAATAATTAAGACATATCAGGTCAAGAGCTGTAGTATCCTCTTGTTGATCTGGAGAACTCTTGAAAGGTCTAAAGCCTCAAATCTGAAGTGTTTCTAATTACAAATGGTCCATTTAGCTGGCACCCCTTGTAGCACTCTACATAGAAAGTTCAAAAGTCAACACCCCACACAATACATGAATTGCACCACTAACCTGCGTGCTGAGGGAGTGAAAGCCTATCGTGTTTCTTTTTCCCTTTTCCCATCTTAGTTAATCTCAGGCTTGTTCCTCAGTCAATTGTTGAAATTAAGAGTTATTCCTAGCCCGACACCGCCAGCATTCATGCTTAATTACTTGACCATTTTACCTCACAGCTGCATCACTTACATTCAATTTCACTATAATTAATTAGAGGATAGTGCCTTGGGATATTTTAATCATGTTTGTCACAATACAAGCCCTGTGTGTTCCCCCTGAACTTCAAAAGGATCATCAGGCTTTACAAGAAAGTCCATGACTTCTTTTTAGAATGAAAACGACTTCTTTAAATGTTTCTGTGATTTGACATTTATGAATAAAGATAACCATTTTTACAAGTGTTTTTTTGGTGTGATGTTGATGAACTTCTCTGTTTCACAGTTGCTAAGGAACTGTCAAATGTTGTTTACAAGCAATTATGCTGTACTGTCATGACTCAGTTTTAGAGAAGGTGCCGTTTAATTGCTGCACATTTTGGTGATCCTATCTTTTTTTGTTTTTGACAAGCTCCAAATCTGAAGTGAGTTTGAAATTAAATATAATTACATGATTCAGGTATTTAGCAGACTCAGAGAAAAGTCACAAAGAACACGGGGAGAGGATATATGTACTATTATAGGTCTGTTATTAACGATAGTTTGTGCGAAGTTTGGAATTAAAGTGAATTACTCATTTAATTTAGAGTATGTAATTTTTTAAAACACCAACAAGAACAAAAAAAACGCACTGAAACTGTTTTAAATTCTCATGTTATGATTATTTCTTAAATAATATTATCCGGCTCCAAACATTCATGTATTAATTTAAGTGTAATAGTTTATTACGGATAGAGGTTTGACCAAATTTGACTGAATTAATAGAAATATTTAAACAGTAAATCAAAAACTGTGTTTAGAGAGTATGATTTAAGAAGAGGATTTTCCGATCCTCTTTTTTTTTTTTTTTTCTCCAGAAGGTACATGTGCTTGTATCAACTGCAAGTGTTAAAACAAATTGTATTGGGGAAATAATTGGACTGTTTAACATATTATTTCGAGGTTTGTAAGCGTAATAACACATAGAACTGTGGCAGCCAGTGCAGGTAGGACAGGTAAACAGACAATAAACAGTAACCTTCGACAGCCCAGGGAAGAAGTAAAGCAGAAAAGGGGTTATTGTATCAAATGCAAAGCTGTATACAAATGAGTAAGAAAACCCACTGTCTGAAGTCATTTGTGAGAAGTTTTTGGAATGTAAATCATACACCATATAGACATTATTTTTAAGGTAAATTGCTGTTAGAATGAATAACCGGAATAGGGACTGAACATTTTAACTTATGTACAGAAATATTGCAAGTAGTGAGATTTTGAATTTTTTGCCTGTGAAGGAGTCTGAGCTCTGTTTATCCATGTATTCCTTAAATTCTAAATATAATAACTGTTCACATAAGAGGCAACATTGTGTGTAATGACGGTAGAAATATCTATTTGTATAGACAATTTATGTGCAGTCAAACTACCTGAACTAACAACAACAATAGCTTTTTCTAAACTATCAACATTTGTTTTAGGAGCAATCCAAACCAGACTATTAAAGGAGTTTTTTTTCAGATGATCAGGGCTTCCACATTGGATTCTATCAACCTTTTTTTGCTGAGAGGATATGCACCACTGGGTCTTAAGGCTGTAACCAGAAACATACAGTTGAGTTAATCTTCATATCAAAAGGTCTTCAAAAATCATGCCTGGTCAACTTTGTGATAATAAAAGTCGCATGACTATTCTTATGCTGCTGTACATCAGGGTTGTCCGGTGCCAGTCCTCGAGGGTCCCTGTGAAACCCTGAGAAGTGTCCCTGTTTCAACACAAATTATTCAGATTAAATGGATTTATTCACACTGGGGTGAATTGGGTGTGTTGAAGCAGGCAACCGTCTAAAAGCTGCGGGACAAAGCCGAGGAGGACTGGAATTGGAAACCCTTGCTCTAATGATACTGAAACATCCCATAATTGTGCTGCTATAGACATGGAGAGCTGGAATGTACATACTTGTGTTTCTATTTCTCAGCAGGCATTCCGACTCTAATGTCATGGTGCTTGTTGTTCCCTCTTTGCTGTCCTCTCAAACAGCAGCATGAATTGGAAAAATTTGGAAATAAATAAAGGTGACGTGACTGGATTATCCTTGTATCATAATCAACTGAACGGGAATTGGACTTTATCCTGGAACTGTAATAAGACGACAATAGTCAGAATTTGGTTATTTAATACAACTAAGACTGACTACTCTTTAAGTTGTCATACATCAGAATTCAGCAGCCTTACCCGCTGACACAGCACCTGAATAATTGGCAGAATTGTGAACATCCACAAAGTGTCAGCTGTAAAATTAAACCTGGTTGTTAATTGGCCTACAGCTAGTGACATTTTTTTTAATCACCTGATATTAGTGGTTAAAATTAATGAATAGGAAATCAATCAGATTATTTTTTTCCTTTTACAACTGTTTATAATCTAACACAACAAAAAGTGAAATAATTAATAAATCTCAAATACAAATTCAGATGAATTCAGTATCCAGTTCTGATTTTTGAATACCTAGTTAGAACATCCACCTTTTGGGAAAAATAAGAATTTCTTCTAAAAAATGTTAGACCATGCATAAAGGAACTGAGTAACAAAAAACTATTACCTCACGTTCGACTACTCCTTAATATTGAATAAGAATACCAAAAGTGATTATTTTTTCCCATGCTACCATGTTTGTGAAATTTAATTTAAAAATGAACTGGAATTTGAGGCAAAGAAAGTGGAAGTAATTTCATTGAATACTTTTGTAAAGATTTAAAGGTAATAAAAAGAGAGGAAAAAAAATCTTCAAAACTTTTCTGAAAATATGATTTATATATTTTTTTTCATTAAAGCTTCTGTCCCTCTCTATCATCTAATGTAAGGAGAGTTACAACCGCAGACATGGGCAATTATGAAGCGAGTCAGTCAATGAGAAAAAAATAAACTGAGATGGAAAAGGAGGGACTTAAAATGGCAATGTGGCATGAGAGACCACTTGCCTGTAATCCTGAATGAATTTAAAGATTGAAATATACCTAAAAATGTGTTGTTAAAGGATTCATTTCATAGGCTACAGAAGATACATGACTGTTTTATTCAATTCTATTTTTGTAAAGATTTAAATTTGACACTTAAAAATCAACTATTGTCAATTATTTCTTTTTCTGATGTTATTGATTATGATTTTATGATTCTTCTGAAAAATAGAAAGCACTTCACACACGATACATCTGAACTTACCCACTCAATAACTATAAAAGTCAAGAACTTATAGCTTCAAAGCCAAGTTTCATCATGGACAGGTCACCACTCTATCTCAGGGTCAACATAGAGGGAAATAAACAGTGATCTTCCAGTATGCTTCTTGATACAAACAAGAGGAAATTTCGTAGCGAACAAAAGAAAGTCCATTGTAAAATTGGGAATATCCTGATTTAAATTGATATCTTAGTAGAGATGCAAATCAGGGCAGATATATTTTCCAATTACTTCATCTATTTAGTGAATATTTACAATGTTAAATAATCTAGAGTGAGATTTGTAAGTAAAAACACTTAAATCCATAAAACCTTGAAACAGATACTCACAAAAAGAAGAAAAGTAAAACATACCATGTGTCACCAACTGCCAACGTGTGCTCTTGTTTTCACACAATCAACATACAGACACCGGTGTGTTAACTGGTCCGTGGCCTAGTTCCTACAGTCCTCATATCACCATCAGTTGGGAGTAAAGCTAAATTCATTCAGACAGCAAGGAGACAACGACATGATCCATTATTTACACGATCAACCATTTCTTTAGTCTCTGACCCAGAAAGAATTAATTTGTCATTATTGCATTCTTGATTAGGTATAGTAGAAAGCCCACAAGGAAGGAATACAGAATTACATTTTTATTATTCTGAGGCGTATTACCAAATAATTTCAAGGAAAAAATGTTTAATTTAATACATTTTCCTAATTTTGTAGGGTTTCCAAATTTCTGGCAAATGTCTTCAGTTCCATAGGTAAAAAAGTGTATTTCTGTATTTTTTTCTGTCCATGTGGTCAGAAGTATTTTAGTGTGTATAGAGAAAGAAGCGCAGAGAATAAAGCTATAGCATGTTTTAAAATGCTAATCTACACATTAAAAAGATATATATAAACATGGATGACGCATAAACAATAGAGCAGTGATACATGGCTATCCATCCATTTTTTTAGGAAAAAAATGTTGTTGATGGCTAGAGGCTATTATATATATATATGTACAAAATGCAATTTATACATTTGGGAACACAAAATTTCAGTGTAAATTTTGAATATCTATTCCGAATTTTCTTTACTTTAAAATTTACATCTTAAATCGTATCAGACCAATATTTATCTGTTTTTTTGCTTTGTTGATTCATGACATTTTAAAAATACAAAGAAACTCTGTCAATGTTTTTTTTAATCAAATGGGACTAAAACAAACTAATTCAGATGGCCCTCACCATCACAATAGAACTATTTAAGTAAGATACCAAACCACTTTCAATTACTAACCTATTTTTTTCCCTACTATTGTCAGCGTTGAGCACACTGATCTGGCATTGAGCCACCAATAAAAACACCAACTGATTAAAAACAATTTAATTTGATAGCTTAGATGGTGCTTCCCAATTTTCAGACGAGCTATTTATCACAAAGCTAGACATACAAATGCTAAAAAACAATTTGACTCCAATTGTTGTAAGCGGTGGATCACGCTGCGAGACATGCTAAAGCTAATTTACCAGATGAATTAGTTGGCACGATCTGAACTTCTCTGGCGAAGTTATAAAATCCCGTATGACGAGGAAAGTGCTCCCACCGTACATTATAGTAATTGTTTCATCGGAACCCTACTGTTTGAGGCATTTTAAACACCCACCCCCCTGCCATTCCTTAAACTATGTTACTGTCAAATGGCTTGGCCCAAAATTTCAAATATTGCGAAGACAGTTCCTCCATTCCTTTTCACTCCTGGAGTCCTCGTTCCCTGCAATGCCAACACATGCCAAACTGGTTTCAGTCCAGTGTTTTTAGGCTAAAATGCTACATTAAATTAGGTTGCAACACAGGGTACAAGTTGGTTTTACAACAGAATTAGTCCTATTCAAAGGTACATGGCAAAACAATATACAGCTGGACAAAACAGACAAGTAATAAAATAATATCTAATAAAATGCACTTGCCAATAAGGAATAGTGTTTCTTAAACTGTTTAGGGTTAGAATATGTTTGTTCAAGGAAGAAAATACTTTTTTCTTCTTTTTTTTAGGAGTTTACATAGAGGCACTCCTACTATATCATGTAGGTCTTGTAATCTGTTGGTTTAAATTTCAGCAAAAGTACAGATTTCCAATATATTTAGCAGAACAAAGAAAAAAACAAAACCCCAGTGTGGCTACATTGGTTTTCTGTGAGTGTTGCAGTTTGTAAGCTTTATTTGTGATGATAAATTGCTCCTCAGTTCAAACATCCCATTTTCACCACTCATGGTCAATGTCTGGTGTACCATAAGAAGACTGTTAAGTTTATGACCTCCTAAGACAACTCACTTGTAAACGTCTTTTACATGGCCACTAATCATCTGGATAGATGTTCAAAATGCAGGGTACTCCAACTGGATAACTTTTCACTTCGAAGGACACTTCCCAGCTCGTTGACCTAAATTCTTGGGTATAGATTGCTATGGTACCGTTATAAGTAATGTCAAATCTTGCTACTGTTAAATGTTGTATTTCAAATTGTTGTTACAAAAGTTGTATTACATTATTGCAGTAACGTAAAACAAATAACGGTCTTTAAATCATTCATCACTGTAATCAGTTGTGGTGCCAATGGTTACCATTGGCAGGAATGACCTAGTGTAATGCTCTTTGTAGCAGCATAGATTAAGAAGCAGCAAATATGCAAGACAGTCTTAATCATAATGTCATGTAGAGAATGGAAGTCCATTTTCAGTTTCTCCCTGATAAGTTCGCACCAGGCACTGATACCTTTCATATCTGTCAGCTAGGTATGCTGGATTAGGCATACACCCACTACAATGCTCATTCGCTTTTTGTAACGCATTCCATTGTGATCGCGTGAACAGGACGCTGGTGTGTTCACGTCTGAGGTTACTACCTAGTAAGACTCGTTTGCGAAATCCAGTCTACTGCGTCGCAAACACAAACGGATATCTAAGAATTACATGTGGGAATAAGTGCTCCCTCTGTTTGCAGTCCTGCATGATCACTTTCACATCGACCCCAGCGCTGCCTTACTTAGATACCCATTTATGCACTATTTCATGGTTTCGTTCTTAGTTTTCCGACAAAAGAATTGGGCTAACAATTAGTAAAGTGACCTGAATTGGCAAACTCTGAGATTGCATCCGATTGAGGACCACTGGAGCCTAGAGCCTATCCCAGCAACAACAGGCGGTAGCCAGGGTACCCCGTGGACAGTTTGCCAGTCCATATCAAGACCACACTAAGGTAAGCACCCACACACACTCACAATCCCACGATGAGCATTCTAGTAAAATGTATTACTCAAAGATGAACATAGACAAATGATTAATGATTACATGTACAGATAACAAAGACTATATTCATGATAACTGGTACAATCTCTGGTCCCTGGTGTTTTTGTGTTAGGAGTGGCAGTCCTGTTGAAAAGAGGATCAAAGCTGCAGTATACCTCCAGCATTGGGCTACTGTGCACTTGTGGGATGTCATCCAACTAGAGGATCGGTGCTTTTAAAAGGGCTGGAAAACTTTCATTCTTTGCTGGCTGATTGCCTTTGATGGTACCCCAAGCCACTTGAGAACTCCCTGTGCTGTTGTGTCCAGCCTTAAGTAATCTAGTCTCCACTCAAGACTTCTACCGACCCAGATTTACCAATGTCATACTAATCACTCTAACATCTCGTCACATGCCTTTTCTTCAGTCTTGTTTTACATGTCTGCCAGAAGGTTTTTTTTCCCTCTCTCTCTTTTTTCCCCCCGTTTGTTGGTTTCCTGTCTCTACATAGTTTAAGCGTACTGGCTGGTGCCAACTTACCCTGATAGGAATGTGGGCTGGAAGAAGACAATTAGGACTCAAGACTTTCATTTATAATCTGATCACCTGAAGGGCTGCGGGCATCTCCACCTAGCTGGCTAACTGGCACATGTTTTGCTGCTTGGCTTTATTTCAATGTTTGTGGTGGGAATTTAAGGGCTAGGTAAGTTGGGGGTTCGCCATTAAACACCCTAGGTAAGTAGACTGGCCCCACCCATGTATTGATTTGGTGAGCTTGTTTTGCTGGCAGGGTTTTCTTTTCTTTTCCTTTCTTTTTCTTACATTAGATTAGAGTTCGCCCTTGTTTTTGTTTTATTGGTTTCTATGATTAGCTTAACCTAATGGCCCATTTTTTCGTCCATAGTTTGTGTGTATCAGTTAAGTCAGTTAGAGGGACGCTCTCCTTACAGATGAATTTGAGTTATGTTGCATTCCATCTATGTTTGGACCACATAGTAAAATGCCTAGCCCAAAGTGAGACCATTATAATCCTATTTATAGGAGTTGTAAGAGATTCCACATCAGGCCAAAACATTTGCTAAACAGATGCCTCAACATCCCCTCAACGACCACTTAACTTGGCTCTGTCAACTCTTCCCTCATCGGGTACAATTCCTTATGGTCCTTTAACCAAATCCCCTCTTCTTATCCTCCCTGTTTGATCCATTCACCTCTGCTTATCAGGAGATAGGCCCAGACTACCATTTAGGTTCATAGGTTTACGAAAACTTTTTTTAGGTGCTTTTTAACTGATTTCTATGGGCTGGGGGACAATTTCAGACCTTTAATAATGCAAACAAGACACCGAATTATAACTCTCAGGAGTAGATAAAAGCTTAATTGGATGTTAAACACCACTGTCTACAGCATGCAACTTAAAAACTCTTAAAAACTTAACAGATCTACTTCCTGTATAATTATAATATGAAGATCTCACTTAGTATGTTTAACAACCTAATAGATCCTGAGGAAGGTAAACAAGCTTGGTTTGTACTTGCTCAGAGGGAAGGGATTGTAAACCAAATAGCAGAGGCTGCCACTCGCTGTGAGAAGCTATGGTTGATGGAGAATACGGCTCAAAGTGGGCGATATGGCTCAAACATAATATTATAGTATTTCAGAGCATTTTGATAACAATAAACTTTGTGAAATACAGAAATCATGGTTATTCATTTGACAAAATTACCGGGGAGAGGTACAGTATTTACACCATGAAATTAGCATATCATGATATCATTTATTTTCCTGGGCAATTTATTTTTACTAGTATTATTGGTAATTATATGATATGGCCCAGCCCTGATGGAGAACAGACTGAGCAACTGGATCCATAAAACACTTTTTGAACAGACTTAATGTTCTTCAAAAAGACCAATGACTGACGTTGAGACGGACTTGAGAACCTCTCTGGCCAGGCCTAAAACTGGAAATGTTACCAGAGACTGGACAAACTGCAACTGACAAAAACTTTTTAAAGATATTACACACTATGGAGACTACGCTCTATAACCTGAATAACTGTGTATTTATTATTTCTATTAAAATTGATCATTGTATGAAAATATGTTGTATGAATGAAATACTGTCTCTTAATTTTACTTTGGATGAATGAGTTGGTATATATGTGATTAAACTGCTGTATGTTCATCTTAATTATTAAAGCATAAAGGTGAGGCAGCTCCAATGGCCTCTCTCTCTTGAGCCTGGATGGGGATGAGGGTGAAGATTAAAATATGATAGTGAAGGCGGTTGTTTGTATACCTAAACCCCTGTAGTCACATATGCTACAGTTTAATTATTACAGCATGCAGGTGAAGCAGCTCCACTGGTCTGTCTCTCTCTGAGCCCAGATGGGGATGAGACTTAAGATTGATGAAGACCAACGGTGTTGGTGGAGCCCACCAACACTGTTTGGAGTGGGGATAGTGGACTGTTGACCTCAACTTTTGACGTTGTGGGTTGGTGTGTGTGTTAAAGTTCCACTGGATTGACAGGCCAGGGTGGTAGACGTGGCAGAGGAGTGGACTGCTTAAGCTGTTGCCCCTGCCACCCGACCCTGGAAAATCGGTGGATGGATGGATGATTGGATGGATGGATAGTTAGCCTGAGGGACCAGGGACATTTCTCTGTATAGTTTTTGATGTTCTCCACGTGTCTGCATTTCCTCCAGGTACTTAATTTCCTCATACTGTCCAAAAACATGTATGTAAGGTTAATTGAAGACTATAAATTCGCCCCTAGGAGCAACGTTCCCTCTAAGGTGCGCAATTGTGCATTCGCGCATTGCTCCCACGTTAAATGAAATAAATACTTGATCATTTATTTTATTTACAGTTCAGTTTTAATTATATTGTATGTGCTGCATGGATTTGCTGTGCGTGGAGAACGTGGGAGCAGTTCGCGAATGCGCATTGCGCAGCTTAGAGGGAACGTTGCCTAGGAGTCACTGTGAGTGTGTGTTCTCCTTTGTGTGGCCCGGCAATGGACTGGCATCCTGTTCAGGGTGTACCCCGCATTTTGCACAATGTAAGCTAGGACTGGGTCGAGCCCCCCTGTAACCCTACTGGGAATAAGCTGTATCTTTCTGGGTAAACATCCCATGTTCAAAATAGACACCTTCACCTTACGGACAATAGCGGCCCATTTATGTTTTTTTTTTACATTTAAAATTAGTAGGTTCATCATATATCCAGGAGAACTCAACTGTCGAAAAATTACTTAGTAGTTTCATAACTTAACCAGTAAGCCCTGTTAACAGGATCTGGCAGTGGTAGAATTGAAAAATGAAAATGTCTTTGTGCCAGCAGCTATGTGGCTTGTTGTGCCAACATTAGATATTTCTCATGTTGAATGCTTTATCACATAATGACAGGACAATAATGTACGGTACATGTTTAGATGGCTGTGAAATCACAAAGTTAATCACAAATATTATCTAAATGAAATATTCATGCATTTGTTAAATATATTAGCAGCAATTATAGGGATTTTTGACATTGACAATCATGATTTTTCAGCTGTTCTCTTTTACTATTTACCTGCATGGTTATGGTACTTTATTACTAATTATATATATTCAAGAATCTATTTCATTTATTGGTCTAGTAATTTTGGCACAAGTCATTTTAGTTGCTAGATTGGTTTTACCCTGCACAGTATATATCCTTTGGATATGTTGACTGTCGTTCATACGGTTTGAATATGGAAATCAAATTATATTTACTTTGCTTTTTCACATCACTAACAATTTCACATACTTAATAAATACCTTCCAAACTACTTTTTACTTTTTGCTGGAACAGGAATAGCTTTTAACCAACTGAACAGCAGCCAACAGACGTCAACTTGAAATTAAATTAACTATATGATTATAAATCTATATCTTTTGCTGATATTCTGCAGTTTGCCTACACACATGTGACCCTTTCTAATGTTTTTGTCACTATCAGTGGGATGTTTGCTGCTACAGAGACCAATTTAATCCACACAAATGTATGCACACACCCACATGATAATATACAAATATACATTTTTTTCTAACTAAAGTTAAAGAAGATTATGGTGCTGATGCTATTTTAAGTGTCAGCATGTACTGTGTGTGTTTGTGTGTTAACTGAGGATATGCAACCACCTTGCTAAAGGGGGTCAAAGGCTAAAGTATTGGCTACTGGATTAGCAAAGCTCATGTTTATAAACATACTCAAACCATTGCAAATATTTTAGAATCACAGATAGAGACATACTCATAAAATCCATAGAACACATAAACAAAGATAAAGATATGTACTATATGTTAATTATGAACACTGTTTTTCCTGAATATTAAATGTTTTTTCAGGGCTGCATTTTTTCCAGTCAATAATGAAAATGATACAAACCTAAAGAGTTTAGTCCACATATGTTGTCAAATCAACCCACATAAAGTTGGTGGTTTTGCAGCGTTTTTTAGTCTATTTTTTACCTTCATGCCAACCCATTTTTTCTTTTCTGTCTTTGTTCATTCACAGATCATGAACTCAAGCCTTAATAGGCCAGAAACTCATTTCCTATCTCGACAGGGTGTCTTCCCCTCTTGACTTTCCTGACCACCAACGTACGTAGTTATTGACAACGAGAGACTCGCCTCATACTGAGCACAGAGTTTTCATTTACAGCAAAGTCCTTGATGCAAATAGACAGAATAATTTTCGAAGGTGCTGCTGAGTACTGTCATATACTAATGCATAAAGCAGTCATATTGGCGAGGTGTAGGAGCTGTCCAAAAACTATTCGAGAGAGTGACCATGTATTTAAGCATTGAGGAGTCTTTTAGTCTCACAAACTAAAGAGTCTATTAAAGCTAAAAGCTTCTCAGAAGTGTTTGGAATCGAACATTAACAATAGGCCCCCAATAAACATAGCCCAAAAAAATGGCTGCAGAGGATATTTTATGGTAGATTTTTTCATAATGATTCAAATTAAATGAGAGCAATAAGATTTTTTGGGTCCTTCCACTTTTGCAAAGTTATGGAGGCAACTCACAAGATGGATTAAATCATTCTTAAAGCATGCAGAAGTAAAGAGTCCTTGGATGCATATCAATGTCTCGATATCAGCAGCGTCTACTTGCTGGGTGTGGGTTATTGGCCTCACAATATTGTGCCGCTCCATCAAACATCAGATCGAGCAAGCATCATTACATCATCATCTCGATGAAAAATCCCACAACTCTTGCATCTTGTGCACACCAATCTTGTCAGTGATGCTTATTTTTTGTTTTAGTCAAATACTTATTGTAATTTAATGGATGCAGAGGAGGAAAGGTAATTCCATCTGCAGGGTGTCGTTAAAACACTCCCTTTATAAGAGTCAGGCTACAGGAGAAAATGCTCCAGATCTTGTTTGAATTTGAATTATGCTTCCCTTAACCCTAAAGAGAAGAGATAAATAAGTCACTATTTTAGTTTAATATGTCTGTTCAGTGAAGAAATAGAATTGAGATTGGCTGTAGCTAAAACGAGAAAGGCATGCTTACAATTCTATAAATCTGAGTTGATGTCTTTTCAGCCATTTAAAAAAGTCAAATAATTGTTTAAATATATATCTTTTTAGCAGAAATAACATGACCTGCCAAAAGGAGGGCATGTTGTTGCCAGCCAGTGTAGTTACAGTTCAACCTGAACTGAAATATGTTTTGTTTTCATATTCCACAAAATTAGCACATTGATTTAAAACAAATATGATAAATTAATCAGCCCATAGCCTTAAACTAATTAGATTAACTTACCATTGAGTAAAGAATAAAGGAAAGGAAAGATCAGGGAGATAAATCAGGACAAGGCATCAGGTGTATTGCCACGCAGCCTTTGGTGAGAAGCTCAGAGGTTTAGGTAAAAGAGAAATGAAGGCTGACGGAAAAGGAGATAAAAATACAACGCAGTTGAACAAAAGACTTCAGATGTTTAATTGACAATTGAGAAATCTCCGTGTCAGGGTACACAGAGAATGCCAGTCGTGAGGGCTTGCTGAACAAGCTTCTTTTATGCGGAGGCACGGCCACCCAACAAGCAGCTCAGATGTGGAGTATTAACGCACACACGGACAAGCGCACACACTCACAGAGACACATTCATCCATACACCCAACTCCTGATTGAGTCAAATTACAGTACATATAACAAGCTGCTAATCTCAAGACAGAGCAGATGTTTATTCATGTAAAGAGGAGAGTAAGAACGAAAAGAGCAGGATATTCCTGCTGCTTAGCAAACACACTCACACATGCACACACACGGACTGTACGCCAATGTACATTATATCGGAAAGCAGAGAGCAGTTAATTGTATTTCTTTCAATGGACATAAACAGCTGATTGTGTCTGTTTACAGAACATTTTGCTGTATCAGAAACTACATCTTACTTTCATAGGTTGGTTGAGATCTAATATTTAACAACGGCAGAAAAAAACATCCATAAGTCTAAATACATTATCAAGGAGGACCTACTAATGATAAGACAACCTGATTTTAATGCATGTATTAGCTATGCTATGGCATTGTGTTGATAAGCTTAAGCAGTTTCCACTCATGTATACATTATGTATGCATCGCACAGCATGTTGTCTCAGTATGTTTGTCTTGGACTATGCTTGTGGCATCAGAATATACAAAACATATATTGGATGGAATCCATGATTCTGTTTTTTTTTTTTTTTCAGGTCTTCAGATGACCTTGACTGTTGAAACTAGACCTGACCAACTAGAACAGCTTTTTAGATTGATTTACCTTTTGCTATTTCTATTTGTTGTTTTTGAGTGCCTCAAGTTGCTTATCAGCTATAAGTGACCCCCACAGCAACAGGGTTCTCCGTTCAAATGCTGGTTGAGGGCTTTTGTACATCTGTAAGCATGTGCATTACGTTAACTGGTTCTTCTAAATTGCACATAACTGTGCATGGATGTCCGTCTCCTTAGTTACTGTGTGACCCTGGCAACTTGTTTAGGGAGTACCCCACCTCTTCCCCAACAACCCTTATGGGAACAAACTATAAATAAATGGACAGATGTTTATTATACTGTCATTTGATGACCAGATCTAAATTGCATATTAAGTAAAAAAACACAGAGGTAATTTGTTTAATTTGTTCTTAAAGCCTAATATATATTAAAACAACTACACATTTAGATTTAAATAATGGGCATTGGCCCAGAAACTGTACCCAGTCTCTGGCCCATTATCACCTAGAGAGGCTCTAGCCCCCCTGTGACCCGGTTAGGAATAAGCAGCAAAGGAAAATGGATGGATGGGAAAATAACACAAATGTTCAAATCCATTTTTATTTGTATGAATAAAATGATACTAAACCTGAGTTTATCTGGACTTTTTTGCATGGACGACTAAAAAAATATAGCAAGACAATTAGAGTAAAGTATATTGTGCCCTCAATAATATTTGTGTTTTCCAAAGAATAAACTGCCAATCTGGGGCCACTCATGACTGTCTTGGTAAATTTTCTAACTGTGTAAACCTTTTGGCTCACTTTTGAGTTCTCCATACCTCTCATTTGGAATCATCCATCATTCCCTCCATTGTTGGTACCACTTATTCTCAGCTGGAGGGGCTGGACCCTCTCTCAGTTGTCATTGTGTGAAAGACAGGGTACATCTGAGACAAGTTGCTAGTCCATCATAGACATTTAGAGTCTTAATTAAATCAACATGCATGTTTTTAAATGGTGGGATAAGGCTGGAGACTACAATTGTGTATATGCACAGAACAAGCAAACTCCTCATAAAAAAGCTCCTGGGGATTCAAACAGGGGACCCCATACTGTAAAAGGATGGTTTCACACCACCTTGCAGCCCTGATTTTTTAACTTTCAGTTTATTTTCATTGGCTGAACTGAAGTGACAAATCTGCATAAACCTGTATACTATCGAGAGGAGAGAGAATTCTAATTTAAGGATAATAAATAGTCCAGTCAGATTGAGGCAAAACAGGAAAGGAAAAACATGTAAACAAAGATAAGGGAACAGTTAAAAAAAAAAAAAAAAAAGGAAAAATATGCATCATGAATTTCTGAGAGAAATTCAAAATACTACTCAAATCCTGTGTTTCTGCAGCTGCATATTGCTGAGTTGACATATTCAATCTTAAATTGATCTCTCATCATTATCTAACTCTCCAGTGGATTGTGTCTCTCATTTTCGTATTATCTGCATCTTGTCTTTCTGTTTATTAATTCTTTCCACCTAAATAAATAAGTCCTAACAGTTTATTTTAATGCAGGGGGGGATTATGTATATTAAGATACATTGTAGACTTTAATAAACAAACAATAGCATCCCAAAATGTATGATATAACTTAAAGTGGATTTACAACCTGATTACTTGTTAAGGTAATGTTTGGGTTCCATAGTCAATTTTAAGATTTAAATTCATTACATTACATGACATTTAGAAAAGGTTATTCATCCTAAATTCAAATGTTATTTTCCAGTCCATTTTCAGTCTTTTTGACACTATTTATCATAAGTCATAAGGTTACTGTTGTTGGCATGATTGGCCTCCTGTACAGTTCACGGTCTGCAGACCATCTGGTAGACCTTAGGCCTTCTGCACATGAACACAGGTATTCTGACACAGGTATTTTCCTCTTGGTCTACAGACCATGAACAGAAGTGAACATATCACTGTGTTATGTGAAGGATGTGTAGTCACTTGTCCTCTTGCAGCTCCAAGGCTGAGTGGAAATCTGAGAGCAGATGGTTCCTCACAAGGTGCACAGCTCCACAGCAGGGACAGAATGATTAATTTTGGTGCCCAAACCCTTTCTCTAAAAACTTATTTTATATGAGTCTCTTTTTGACAGCTTCATTTTTTTTTCACCAGCTGTCACAAACCAAATGAACAATTACTACTGCTACTCTGGACCACTGGTATTAATCCACAAGCACCCTGAATCAGTTAGTGAACAAGACAAATTGAAATTAATTTTATGAAAAATTGCAAATCAGATGTTTGACGTCTGACCGGGCACTTTTTTTTGCCCTTTTTATTGAAAAATAGCATATAGATCTTGGATATATGAAAATACTCTCTGCAAATGTTCAGTCACGGTCAGTAAAAATCTTAACCATCAAAGACTTTTCTTTAAGGTTCACTTACTTCACTTCAAAAGGACTAAACACAGCAAAATATGTGATATTGAAAATACCTGTTTATGCATTCAAAGCATATGGTGTTATAGATTATTCAAAATGACAATGAATCCTCTCAAATTTGTTTTATAGTTGTTTTGCCTCAGGAATAAAACGACCATTGTGCCCATAAACAATGCTTGAGCTTTTTGTGACAGATGGTGCCAGTTGACCATGTTTGTAATTCTGTATTTCTGGCCTCACATTTCCAGTTTTTGAACTCATCCAAACTTCGCCAGCACTCTTCTCTAAGGAGGTGGTAGTAAAAGTATTTACCACAATATCTTCTTTCACTGTAGTCAAATCATAATCTTCTTTTTCTCTCTCTTTGCTATTTATTTACAGCACTTTGAATGATCAGAAAGTGTTAATGAAGCAAGTGTAAAACCCACATACTTTTCTTTTACCATGAAGTGATTTTCATGCCATTTCCTTTTACTTGTTTTTTTAATAATCACACAGCTGTCAAGTGAAAAACTCAAACAAAATCCCTGCTGCAAGTTCATGGAGGGGGCATGAGCAACACAACCACAGAAAGTTAAGAAACTATGGGAGTTGAATTGGCAAAACTGGAGTGGTGGGTTTATCTTGAAAAGAAACTTGAACAATTAAATTCAGCCACAAAAATAACTTGGAGAATGTTGTCAAGAGAGAAAAAGTTGTAAAAGTCAAGGAAAACAATACCCAAATAATTACAAATGGTCAAGACCCACAAATCTCAAAAGTCAATTATGTTTAACTGTCTGAAAGTGTAGATGCTAATTTGGGCTTGTCGGGGTCTCCACAGACCAATTACAACCTTACTTCTCAGTTTGAAGAAATATGAGGCAAATCTTTAAGGATTTGAATTAGAATAACTGCTTTTGATAAATAGCATACAATTTTAAATCTCTGATTAAATATTCTACCCATCCATCCATTTTCTCCCCTCGTTTATATCAGCTTTACAGGAGACTGCAGTGGTCACTGAGCAACAGTCAGGATACACCCTGTATTTTATGATATGGCTACAACAAAATCAAACAGGACTGTGACTAATATGATCATATGCTTACACTGATTAGTAGTCTTCATTCTAAATAATTTTATTCACATGTATGTTCATTTTTATCTTTTGAATAGATTGAAATCACATAGCTTATCATCTCAGTTAAATGTAAATAAAACACATAATAAAGAAAATGTAAGCCCTTTTTCGATATAGTCAATTATAGTGGATTGTTTAGGTTGAATCACTACTTCTTGGGGATAAGTAAAAAGTTCTCATCTTTAGGACTAATAATCCTGTTAGTTTTACAGCGTATTTTATAGCTTTACATTAAAATAAATTGCATACTATAGGAACTAAATTATGCATTAATAAAAAATATTCTTAAAAAGTTGTGGCAAAATAGTTTTTGTGGACATGAATATGATCTAAGTTAATTATTGAAAACGCTTCTGCTATAGTATGACAGCTAGTTGAATTTCTTTTATATCCAATGTTAGGACATACATTTGTATCTGTTTTTCCAAATATATTTTGATGTTTGTTTTGTAAAAGAGTGAAATACTCAATCCTCTGACTACACTGTAGATTTTTTGGTGTAAACTGAGTTTTTTCAATGACCATCGCATTACTTCAAATAATCAATGGCAGCTAAACCTTGTCAAATCAGCTTTTCAACATGATATACACCATTAAATATTTAGTTTGCCTTTGGTTATTGGCTGTCTCACACTTTGGCCTTTACTTTTCCTATCAGTGTGTGCATCGCCATATCTTTAGACAAACACATTTCTAATAAATATTTCTCACATAAATGAAAAAATCCAAGTTCTACAGGGAAAACTTAAGACTATATTCACTGAGTTATCAAGTGCAGTGCATTAGATTTAGTTTCACAGCCTGGTTTTTAGCTAGATTTATTTTCTTTCCAGCTTTCCAACTTCTAAAAAAACCATCAATATGCATTTAAGGCAGAATGCCAACCATTCTATTCAAGGAGGTAATCTCCGTAATTAACACTTCCATATTGTATGTGATTGATCTATCTTTTTTGACAGGTTATGGCCTACATCTTAAGGCATGTTTTTTTGTTTTTTTTTGGTCAAAAATGTTCGTATTCAAGGATTTTTCCAGATATCCACTCAAGTGGACATTACATGTTTTAAGATTTACTACTTATTAAATACTCTATATTGCAATGTGAACATATTTTGACATTTGTTAACAAAATGCATAATCATAGAACTTTGCATTTGACTCTCATCTTATTCTTATATTGACTGCTATCCCCTTTTTTGTCTATATCAGCTCTTGTTTAACAGGATAGTATTCTGGACATTTCAACATTTTTATTGCATGATGCACCAGTGTTCACTTCAGTAGCGAATGCACATCAAAACATAAAACCCCATTTATTAAAAAAACATGATATTTTTTAGCTGTACACAGTAGTAACCACCACGGACAAAGGGGTTAAAGTTCTTACTGCAGAAAGAGTATAAAAAAGGAGTTGCTTGTGGTTATCTCTAGGTGGCATCCCAAATTCTACCGGGACTAAGCGATGGAATGGTCTTCCTGATCTGAATTTATTGAAAAGAGGGGGAGAGCTGTCAAATGATCACCAACTGGTAGTGAGTTGGGTATTAGTTTAAAAGTGCTGGACAGACCCGGTAAGCTCAAACATGTTGTGACGATGAACTTGGAATGTCTGGTGGAGTCCCCTGACCTCCAGATTTTTAACTCACATCTTTTGGGAATTTTTCCTAGAGATCTCCTAACGAAGCTGACAGATACCAGGTGGCTAAAAAAACTGGTTGTTGCCAAAATTCAAACGGGGGTATAAGAGGAATATTCGGAGTAGACCGTGGAAAATTTGTTTGGCCGCAAGGATGTTCAGGAAAAAATATTTGATGGCTCAAAGAGGGAGTGCAGGGATGGGATACATTTTCCCTGGGTGGAGAACTGCTACATGAACTAAGGATATTGTCAGGCAGTGGGAGGAGAGCTTTGATGATTTCCTAAATTCAACTAATGTGACCTCCAGTGAGGAGGCAGATTTGCTCATTTCCATGACAGAAGTCACCATAGCTTTCTAAAATGCTTCCCAGTGGTAAAACACCAGGAGTATACATGATTTGCCCTGAGATCCTAAAGGCTCTGTTCACAGTAAGGTTGTAGGTGAAATTCCACAGTCTTGGCAATGGGATGGCAGACAGGGGTGGTGATCCCTATCTTCCCGATAGGGGACCTGAGAGGAATCACTCTACTCAGCCTCCTTAAGCAGGTGCGGCTCCGGCAATTTGTAAAACGAATGACATAGTTCGCAATATGGTTTTTGGCCAAGTTGTGGAGCAGTGTACCAGATCTTCACCCTCGCATAGGTACTGAGGGGATCACAGGAGGTTGACCATCCAGTCTACATAGTTTTTGTAGACCTGGAAAATGCTTCTGAATATGAATCCCTCCCATCATGTTCCCAGGCATTCCAAGATGTTGCCTGGGAACACTTTCCGATCCCTTAGAAGGAGCTGGCAAGTATTGCTGGGGAGAGAAATGTCTGGCTTTCCCTCTTGAACCTGTTGCATCCATGGCTGGATCTTAACCTCTTTCAAACTGTTTATGTAATCTAAACTTTAAATGAAAAAGGCTGGAGCAAAAGTTGTAATTCTTCTTTTTTTATACCTTAGAAATAATGTTTTATTGCGAAAATGATTGGTCAAGTGGCACATAGTGCTAAAACAAGCACATATCCAGGCAGTATACATCATAACTGAAATGTTTCCAACAGTTTCGGGAAGAATGTGTTTGCAGTGTCTCCAGGATTTAATTCATTTTGTGAGGAACATGGGTAGAGAACTTATAGAACTATAGATTGTACAGGAGACTGTTTTTAACAGTCGCTCAAATCTGAAAGGTCACCTCCGTGTCAGCAAAATGTCAGCCTATTGCGCTTAACAGCACATTGTACACCTCATGCTATGTCGTCTTTTGTTAAGAGAGGGAAATGGAAAAAATTGTTTCCTCCATTTGCTCTTGCAAAGGCATGATGATATATAATTTCTGAGATGTGGAATTGTCCATCCAGTTTGTATTTTTTCTGCTTTTAAATTCCTTGTGGAGCACTGTGAATTGTCTTGTACACGAAATGTGCTTTACAAATAAACTTGCCTTGCCTTGCATTGAGATCTTTACTGGAGAACTTACTTTCATCCAAGTCTCACACAGTTTAGGAAGTGGTAAGCTTGGATCCCCACACTAAATGCTTACACAAAGCTTAGATTTTTAGAAGAATGTGTGGACTTTGTGGTTCAGACTTTCCCCATAGCTGTTAGCACTGGTACCTTACTGCAGGAAAAATATACTTCAATTCTTAAATGCAATAGCAAAGGCAGTGAGGGGTTAAATTTTGTCTCGAGCACACGTAATGTTTACTGTACTTATGGTATTACTACTGCATGTGCCTTAACATATTCACATTAACAATGGGTTGAGGGGAAAACAACACAATGGGTACTTAAGCAACAACTGTTGCAAAGCAACCTCCTTTGCACATAATCAGCAGGCGTTGCAAAAGCTTTACTACAGCATATATTTATTGTTTCTCCCCCTAATAATCTGTGTGGGAACTGATCGTGGTAGTGGAGGGTTGCAAAATTAATTTGATTTTAAAACATACCAATGCTTTCCAATAGCACAAGAACATGTTACGACTCCAGCATAGGTGTGAAAACAGCCGATTCTCTTGAGTGAGCTACACACAGCTCTGAAAAATCATAGAGCCCCTGAGATTAAGCTTTTCCTTTCCATAATGTTTCTGTTTTGGGCTGTGCGAAGATCTGCCAGAGGTCATCAAAGACAGTTTTGAAAATAGATGTGTTCACTGCAAGAGTGGACCATACCTTATTACACATAAATTCAAGAGGTAAACAAACCATGCTTTCTACTCTCTACTCTACACAGTTTATGCACAGATTGTGAAATGGACCTGTGTTTGGGTAAAGCTTAATAACCTAGAAACCTTTGAAAATTCCTTATCAACCCACACAAATGTTTAAAAAGATGAGGGGAAAAAGGGAACATCGTTTCACTTTAAATTAAGGTTGTTTCTCTGTGATAATCTTTCTGAATCAGATGTTTCTTGATTGAGACATGCTATCCATTTTCCAAGTTATTTGGAATTTTTGTGTTAACATAAAATCGAACTCCCTATATTTCAGTTCTTTACTCAAAAGCCTGGAGTAAAAAATGTGGGACCCCTGTCTTTTTTATGTTGTGTTTTAAGGATTGCTAGTAGCATTATGACACTGATACAAATGAATTATGTTGTTCTGATTGTTGTAATCGGTTTACAATAATGACAAATAAGTGGGAAGAGAATGTTATATCTGTCATAAAAATGCTTTGTTTGCATTTGATTGACTGCAATAAAAAAATGAGACTGCAATAATAAATGAGTTAGCAGAAGTAGAAAAGAGTATGTGTGGTAAGCTCAGTTCATCTGAAATCCTTGTCTAACTGATAGGGTAATTCAAATATTTTACTTTGGGAACAGTTGAAATAAGTTACTGAAAATATGTTGTTTTTCCCAGAGATAAAAGTAGACAGGATTTGATGCGTATAGTGAACAGGCGTGTCGACTTGTCTTTCCAGTTTTTAAAGAAAAACTGAGTCTCTAACTCAGTTCTTCGACCTTCTGTGGAAATGTGCATCCTTCTGCATTCTGCAAAGAGTTTGGCATGAATTATTTTCTGTTTTTATGGCCGGCAAACAATAGCAGGCTTGACTCCTGACACTTTCTTTCCCCCAGAGACTACCGCTCTGTGGTCTCTGAAGAAACAGAGGGAGGCTCGCTACTGGTTGTTGACAAAATGTTGAGCTGCGTTGGTAAAAACTTCTCAAAACTTTGGCATAAACTTGTAAATTCCTGACAATCCTTGACTTTTGGCAGTCCATTTGAACCATATTTGCATTGTTGTTAGATAACTAGCCTCTGACACTGTTATTAAAGCCACTGTTGAAGACAAATAACCATTTCTCAGGTCAGAGGGAACTACCGTTTCATGGTTGTTTAAAGAGGAAGCACTTTATTCTGTTTGCTCTTTTGGGAGAAGTTTAAGTTTTGGAAGTTATTAGTATTTCTGCTGTTAAATACTTGTAAATTAAGATGACTCTCTCTATATGTGAGCAGGGATAATAGAATAGTTGAGTTTGATTTTGAGAATAAGCAGTCTGTGTTGTAATGTTACAGTTGAGACTTATTTGACTGAGTCCATCTTATTCATATTATTCCATCTATCATGCCTGCCTCGTTGAAACCAAGGTCACAGTTTACGGAACCTATTTAAAAACCCATGCTAAGAGTTTTCTGTTGTATAAGAGTTTTTATTTCTGTAAATTAGAACTTGTTCAGTTTGCAGCTTTGGGTTTACAGAAGGATTTTTTATTTCTGGATTAATATCAGTGCAGCTGTAAACTGCGTTATTAAGAAAAATGCATCTGGTGTTTATCTATTAATCCTTGGCAAATAATATTTAACTTTAAATTGTATGAACATCTTTAATTTTGACACCTGACAGTACTACGGAGTCTGCATTAGTGACATGTTTTGTACTTATGCGTTGTCCTTTGACAACTACTCTTTGAACAAACATTAGCTATCAAGCAAGATTTTTTCCCCCGTTGGAATCTATACTACAGCACAAAAACAGAAAATGAGAAGAGTTTGTTTTTAAATGCTAATATCTTCTGGGTGAAAAAGAAAAATATAAATAATAACTTGACATATTAGCAAATAAACACCTGCACTTCAATTCAATTTAACAGCCCTGATGTATTCTATTTAAGTAGATATGCTGAGGGGCAAAACAGCATATACACACACACAATGAAAAAGAAGAGACAAGAGGTAAGCAAATAGGAATAATAAAGAGCACAGCCTTTAAGTTACGCAGAGACAAAATGGAGATGTGGGTCAACGTGAATAAAAGGTAAGTCAGGTGAAGGGAAACAGCAATGTTGGATAGGAAATAGAATTGAACCATAATGAAATATAAAATATCGAGTAGGGCAAAGGGAAACAAAAACGACTCCCCCCGAAAAGAAAAAGCGACGCAAGGTGATGAAACGACACAGAGGCCAGCTGGATATGAAAAGGAAAGCAACCACGCGCTCGTGGCAGAGAAGTAGTGATAAGCAAAGACAAACAGAAGATGGAGAGCGGGGAAAGCAGTGGAGCATGGGTAATGTGCTGGCAGCACAGAGAGACTGAGAGGGAGAGCAGAAGGCTTGTAAATGTTAAATGAGAAGTATACATGGCAATGTGACTCACTGGAGCTGCCCCAGCACTTGTGAGGGCAAGTGCTTTACACACATGCACACACACACACACACACACACACACGCTCACACTCACACAATATTTCCACCACTCTCTTACCCGTTAGCGCAGGTATTACTCAATATCTGTGTATTTTCCATCTATACTTATCTTCAATTCTAATAAGAAACTCATATTTAGAAGACATCTGCCGGTATACAAGTTCTTTACTAAAATTACTTAAATATATTGGATGTTTAATTGACCTCCAGTTTATTCTATTTGTCTAGGGAACATATATTTTCGTGCAAATTAATAGCAAACATCCCACATTTCTTTAATTTTCCGAATCGTACTCCTGAACGTCCCACAGATAGGAACATGTAATGTGTTGGGCCCGTCTCTTTCTCCCCCAGTGCTTCTTGTGAGCACAGCACACCAGACAAGTACAGCGATTTTTTTTTTCTTCCGCTGGATGGGCAGGTAAAATATTTATGAGTGTTTTAACCTTTGGCTAACCCCAGTGCAGCAATGCAAGGAGCTTCTTAGAAAGTTCCCAGTGAAGTGGAGAGAAACTGAGTAATACATTGTGGCGATAGCTTGAGAAATTGATTGCAATGTATGATATGTAAGAACATGTTTATGAGGAGTCGGATGAAAGAAATCTTGAAATATAAAAGTTTTTGTAAACCAAGGCCACAATCATAGTAATATATGTGTCATTTAAGTGTTTTTAAAGTATCCATGAATTTTATCTGTGCCATTTTGGCCAGACATAGCTGTCAGTGCATTCAATGCCTCTTCTTTTCAGCATATTATTTTTGGGTTATTGTTTTCTTAACCGCCGATGATTCTCTTCAACTGACAGGTAATAATTTTACACCCTGGCAACTGTTTATTTGTGACTTACATGACTGAATAATGGTGGAGGATGAAAAAAACTTCCTAACAGCTTAATTATGTCCTGTGTCACATTGTTTATGGAAAATACACTTGATGGTTCTTTTTTTTTTTTTTTTTCTCTGTGGTTCAGGTAATGTAACGGTCACCTGCTAGCTGGAGGTTTAGTGCTGTGATTTCCCCTGTTACTTTTTCATCTTTAGATTAAAAAATAAACCTGATTAAAATAAGAACTGATGACCCTATAGACAAAATTCTGATGTGACTGTTATCCCATACCTGCCTGTTTGAGTTGGGTATGTCATCTTATGATTTTTAAATTATAAAAAGACAGCCCCTTGTCCTTTTTAGTCTGCCCATAGCAGCATATTTTGGCACCAGGGTATGAACTAACACTGATGTTCACAATATGATTGATAGCTCAAATTGTTTCTCCTTTAAACATTCTCATCTCACACATGCATATTCATATGATAGGCTTCATACTGTCATAATTATTAGATGTATTTATAAAGTGATTTCTTACATTCATGCATTAACGCTTTTATCCACACAAAAAGATGATTTAATATTCAACTACAACACCAATTACACATTTACCTTACCTTGACTGCTAGAAGAGGATTTAACATTAGGGATTTAACACTCAATGATCACTTAGATTACACAAGTAGATTGGAACGGTATTTTAGACAAAATAAAAAAAAATTCAAGTAACTTATTTTGGAATTTAGGTAAATACATAAATAGGATTATTGAAATAAAAAAGACAATCTTGACTTTGAGGAATACAATTTACAAATAAGAATATTAATTTGTCACAAACTGCAATTTCTCTTAAAATAGATTCTAAAATATACAGAGTAAGGCTAAAATGGGGTTTTTAAAAGACGTGCAACGGCATTCTTAGCCATCACAGATGGGTGAGGGACCTACCCCCATACGGAGTGCAATATACTACTGCAGTTGAGAATTGATAAAGGCCAAGATCTCTGTCATAATTTTTTTAATTTTTTTATTATAGCCGAATAAAGTTAGTTTGACAACTGCCATGATCTAATTGTCAAGCTTAAGATCAAACTCCACTTTTTCTTTATGTTCCCCCATTGGAATGAGGTATTTAAGAACTATTTGAGGCCAAAGGGTGTATTATTCTTTTTGGGAAGCAAATCAATTATAAATATGCTGGTTTATAAGCAGAGGCCGAGGGAGGCCGTTCTAGAGGTGACCTAGTGAGTAATGTTTGAGCAAAGTTAAAAACTGATAAAATCGATTGAAGTCCCAACCTTTACATGGTCCACTAATTACTCAGAGGGATCTGTTTACTGAATATATGGAAGGTGGATTGTAGAACGGCTGCTATGGACTGTTTTCGGAGTCAATAGTGGACAGTCATATGCAAATCCGGTTGACCACAGGGTTAGTTGGTGTGTATGTGTGTATGTATGAATGCTGTATGAAGTGTCAGTGACTGAAATTGTAGTTGCAAGCAGACCACTGGTGCATGTCCAAAACCCTCGACCACTGCCTTTCTCATCTTTGACACACACACTGTTCTCTGACACGTCCCTCTGGGCGATCAGTCCTTTCCACAGGCTCTCCAGTGAGCCATGGCTTTTACATACATTAAAATGAGTCTTGGGTCCAAACCTGCCCCTGAAGACCTGCTTCTCTTAGTACACAGTGCACTGAGGGCACAAAAAATATACTTACAAAGACTTGAAAGTGGTGGTTTTCTCTGAGTGTGGTGGCAGGGGTATTGAGAAAGGCAGCAGACCCTATCTGAGGCAACATTGGCCCTCTTTTTTTTCAGCTGAAACTTTTCAACAAGGTGTTTGACTTTATATAACCCAGAGAGATAAAAGAGTTTGTACTTTCACTGGGACGAAAAAGTCATAAAAAATATTATTACTTTAACCGTGTGAGCAAGTAGCTTAACCTATTCCAAGAAGTCTTTAACAGGACATAAAAGTTAAAGAATTCTAATATTTTAAAGAAAGGGGAGGAGCAAAATCTGCTCCATCTCCTCTTGAATATGGTCAAAGTTGCACTTCTAGTTTAGTTTACTTTACAAGGGAGTATTATATTCACCTTTATCATTTAATCTCCGTCCTTCCAGATGGAAATAGATTATAGTGTAATGAAAATCTACAATAATCTTTGTCTGGTTACATTAAAAATGAACCACAACTTAATTGACTAGACTCTGTGCTCTTTTCTTCATAGCTGATACATCCCTGAACCGCCAAATCATCACTGTCTTGAGAAGAGTCTGACATGTACTTGAGGAAAGAGAGAAAGAGCAAAGACTGGAGCTCCTGTGCCATCTCCCATACTGCGGTCTGTCAATCAATCGGACTTTCTGACACAACAGTGCAGCCTGAAATGTCTTAAAACCGCTCGAGAACTCAAAGAACATGATCATCACGGTGTTAAAAGCTTTACACCTGATGAGAGTGAACCCCCTAAAGCAAGTGGATGAAGGAATCCTAAACATGGATGAGCCCCTATTGATTTTCTATGGAGCTTTCATGATTGAGGAGATGGCTGGGAAACTTGTCTGTTATCAGCAGGAGAGATTTTCTTAAGGTACTGTCAATAAAAAAACACAGTAATCTTTCCATAGGAAAAATAGAAGCTGTCCTCTGTAGAACCTGGAGGTTCTACAGAGTTCCCTGTTCCGTGCAGGCTTTGAGAATCATGGGGCTGATGACATGTGGATCTCCAGCCTTGTTCCAGGTCAGTCTCTCCAGCTGTCTTTTCATTTGAGTGCTGGAGGGGGAGGCACAGCAGGCCTCAGTTTTAAAAACAAAAAAACTCTTGGAACTCGTGCTTCGATTTAATTGAAATCTTAATCTTTTATTGCATCAGTGTTTCATTTTGTTGAAAGACTGATCGTCACTGTACTATATATTTGTCTATTTTTTCTTCTTGAGCATCAAATACAACAATACTTTGATGAAAAGGGAGGGTTGGCCGCAGTCAATGTTCAAAAGTGCATAATGTAAATCTTAAGACAAAGTCAAGTAGAGTTAAGAGTTGGATAATGTGTAATGCAAAGGGAATACACAGCTCCATTAACAAGTAGACAACAATGGCCATAATTCCAGAAACCAGCACACTGTTTCCTCTGAAGTGAGTTGGAACTAAATTACCACAATGCTCATGGGTGAAAATCTCAATCTAAAATTTGAAACGCTGTTCTTTTCCTTCAAAATGTAACAGTGTTTGTTCCTTGCGTTGACAGTGTTTTAAAATGTTGAAGCTGATTTGAGAGCAGGACGATAACACAATTCAAATTAGTGAAACCTTTGAGAAGGATTCAGTCACTTCCTTTATGCTAGCTAAACATTAAAGTTGACAGACATAATCATTCATTATAAGACATAATATTGGTCTTGAGCCACATCTCCCGACATCTGCTCTGCTTTCTGCTTTGGTTTGCATGCAGAACAGTCACACTGAAGGTTTATAATGATTTTGGGATCCTGTGCCTGGTCAAATACTCCTCACCAGGCTGGATTTCATCAGCATGGTGGAATTTTAACATCAGCCTTCAAATAGATAAATATTAAAGTTAAAGCGATGAGCAGAAAATCTGGCCTGTGAGAAGTCTGATCATTGGTGTTACTTTCACCTTATGGTTATAAGCTCCTCTCTTGCCTGCATGTATTCATGCTTTGCTCTGATTAGTATTTCTCTTCACCTGCAGCCTCTAAATGTGGTTATGGCAGCTATTAAATGGACTATCAACAGGTTGCAGTTGTCCATGACAAAATCGTGTAAATGTCACATGCTATGTAATGCAAATGGTTAATTATTATTATTAAATACAATTAATTTGCATTTGGTTACATCGAATTTAGAATATAATACTATAGATGTATAAGTATGTGTACACATACATTTATATATATGTAAACAGACACACACACATAGAGCATTCTCATAGAAGAGGTATATTGACCTTGTCCTAGATCAATGCCAGATTCTTTTAGATGATTTGAAACCTCAGTGTAAGCAAAGCCGAGGCTCTTGCATAGCTATTAGCCCCCGGCTAAGAACAGGACCAAAGGGTTGAAATTTTAAGAAACTGGTGTAAACATCAGTTATCAATTAGTCACAGTCGGGTGGGAGAACTGCTCCCAATATGCACAAATACTTCATAAATATGGGGTGGGGGGAAGCCAAGGCACTATGGTTTTTAAAAAGAATTTAACATTATGAAAAGAATAACGTAGTTGATCTTAAACAACAGTTTGTTACTTTAGGAAGTGGAAAAGGGCTTTTTTTTTTCTTTTACAACATACTCTTATGTGTTGATTGGAACAGTGGTGACAATTGCTGCAATAAGTTTCAACTGTAGCAAAAATATACTTATAGAAAAAGAATGAAAATGTCATTAAAGATTTTAACAGTACCATGAAGCTTAAAGAATCACCCTTCCAACACTACATCACGCCGAATACAGCAGTCGAGCAATAAATAAATAAATAAAAACAGTGTCCCTGACCTGACCTGCAGGAGAGTGACAGCATGTCTGTGTTTACCAGAAAGGGAAAGAGAGAGTCAAGAGGGAACGTGTGTGACAGAGTGACAGGGACAGGAAACCAGCAGCGTCCCTAGCGATTATGGTTTCATGTCTCCTTACATATTCAGTCCTGACAGATACTGGAGGCTGGCAGAGACTGAAGGATTTACAAGACTGCACAGTTTAAGACAGAAGCATATGTTCTACGTGTTTTATTCTGATCGCGGCTGGTGCAACTTTGCATTACATGTAATTTCACTTGCCACGGTTGCGACGATTTGATGATCTGAGCATTTTGTATATTTATTTGTTCGGGAGGGGAACCCCTTAGAAGTAGATACATGCCACTGGCTGTGTTGAAACATTGCCTGTATGGGATCATTATGCCCACAGGTGAAGCAATGTGCGGCTGTATCCCAAAACATCCATCATACCCAGACACACCTCCAAACCTGGAAAATAACCTGCTAAACAAACACCCTGTCTGGACTCCATTTGCAAGCTTGACGGTAGTAATTTTAATATCTGAAATGGTACTAAGCTAAATCAAAAGAAGGCTTGCTTTAGTTAGCATGGAGAGGTACGTGTTATGGTGATCCAGTCAAAAGTTAAGGACTTTCCCCCAGCCTTTTTCACTTTACTCTGAGGCTAACTCTATGTGTTACCAGCTCAAGAGCAGCCATAGATGATCAGTAAAAAGAGATGAATGTCTGCGTCAGAAATACAATTAAATCGAATTTTGGAGCCATTTTGATGAACGCTTGCTCCTTGTTTCAGTACTCTGTTAAATTGAACCTAAGGCTGACCTGACTTTTTAAGGTAAAAGTGGAATTAATACAGGTAAAATCGGTTGTTTTTGAATACATCAACATCTATTCACCATTCACTTTCTATTCGATTTGAGTGTGACGACAGGAATGGCCTCTTCTCGACATCTACTGTAGAATGCCAAAAATGCTAAATACTGTTTTAATTTGATTTTGTAGTCAATATACTTTTTCACACATGCCTCTTAAGCCATCACTGATGCACTGCGCTCAGCCTCTACATGCATCAGTGCCAAGTGTGAAAATGCAGAGGAAGCATCGGGAGGTTAGAGTTGACCCACATCTTATGTGCCTCTGAGCCAAGGAAGGTAGCGGTGCAAAAATAAACAGAAATAATAATAAAGTAATCTTAGCAAGTCTGCGTTAATCGTAAAATGTAATTTGAATATTACAATTTCATTTTTGGACAGACATTTTTCACAGAAAATCTTAAAGAACAACTACTACGACAAAGAATAAGGAGAAATGGGAGGGAAGCATATGTACAAACAATAAAGCTGATCTTATTTGTTCAGGGCAGAGTTTGTTTGAGCTGAAGCAATAAAATATATGAGCCAGAAAAAACAAAAGTAACATCTTTAAAAAGTACATAAATATTAGCGGTAAGAAATAACCTGCAAATGTGTCCTTCTTGATTGGTTTGATTGCTTTTTTTAAATCCTTTTTTACTAACCAATCCCTTTTACTATGTTCTGCAAGTCAAAACTGGATTTTTATCAATCTAAAGATTTTCATTAGACATAAGCGTGAAACAATTTGGGTGCACACTGAAGAAAACATCAAAAGTCAAAGTTAACGGGAGGATCATTGCATGTTTTCTAAATTTGATATATAAAACACTGATTGGTTTTATGGTTTGATCCACTGTAAAACATCTGTTTTTACCCAAAACGACATCAGTCATTCTAATAATCTCAAAACTAAAGGGGACAAAATCGATGAAGCCTGATGGGTTTCATCGGGTCGTTTAAATAACTTATTCGAAATAGAAAAAGCCTCCAACCATTTAGTCAACACAGGGTGAGTGTAAATTATTGAGTCGAGGGCAGTAGTTTTTAAATTTTAGTTGAATTTCCTGGTAAAACTTTAATCTTTTTTCGCAGTCAAAAACGCTGTGAAAGCAGAATTAATCTGAAAAGAAACAATATCCTAAGAGTTTTAGAAATGTTAAACAACAAAAATGGAGACAAAAATATACATGTAATAAGAACAGGAGGTGGTCTGGGCCTCTCCCCCCATTTTCATCATTCCATCTCTGCAGCCATCCTAAATCCATCCATACCTCTGAATAAAGTGGTTAACATGACCGGGCCTTGCGTCTAAATGTGATTACACAAGTGATTTTTTAGCCCATCCAACCACTAATGTGACAGGCAGCCATTTTCCAGTCACACACACACACACACACACCCAGCAGCATCACACAAACATACACACCGCCTCCCATGACACACACAAACGCACACTCCCCAGACACTCATAAAATTAGATGGACAAAGATAAGAGGAGGAGAAATGGGTAAAAGGTGGTGCTGGAGGGATGGCATATAAAGGGATAGGGGATGGGTCAGGGAAAAATAAGGGGGGGGGGGGTTGATTGTTATTGCTTCCTCTGTGTCAGACAGAGAGAAAGAGAGGAGAAAGAGAGAGATACAGACAAACAGAAAGACTGAGTGACAAGGGTTAAGACAAAGACTGTCATGTAGCATTTGCATTTCATGTTGACTTGAAATGACTCGTGTGTTCCAACCTTTAATTTTAGCTCCAGCCTTACATCCTCTTTGTCAAACATCACTAATTACAAAAACAGAGAAATCAAGGTGTAATTTCTTCTCTGAAATTACATTTACATTCACTTTACAGTGCGTTTGGTTTTTGAATTATACTTATTCCTCAAAACGGACCTTTAGCTGATTTCAGTTTAGGAAACAATGTGACCAAAATATAAATGTGTATGATATTCAGACTCATATATAACATTCAGTTCACCACAGGCTGATAATTGTGTTTGGTTCGCCATGATCCATAAAGAGTGATGGGGAAAATATTCTGATTCCAAAAGAGATACAGGAACCACAAATATCGGAAATAGCCTGAAAGAGTTCAGTAAAGAAGAGCTGCAGAGACTGAGAGTACCACTAAATCTGTTTCTTTCTCTCTGCTGCTGTCTAACTGTCTTTCCCTCTATATCCCCTCCCAAACAGATGCGACACTCGGGACTCCCCCCTCTTTCCACTCTCCTTTGATGGATAGCACGCACACACACACACACACGCGCACTCACACACACACGCTGATGTATTGCCAGAGGGTGGGGTGGGGGTTGAGGGTGAACGATTACGGGAATTGTCATTCGCCCATCATTTGTCTGCATTTGTAAACCATCAACGTCAGGCGCTCACTCTCTCTCTTTATCTCTCTCTCTTTCTCTCACTCTCTCTCTCTTTCTGGCTCGCTCATATGCACACATGCTTACAGACACATGGTCCTAGACATGTTGCTGCTGTGGAGTGTGGGGCTGTGTACGTGCTTGCGTACGTGTGTGTGTGTGTGTCTTTCTGGAATTGTCCATCATCTTATCTCCAAACTTCACATTAAAACCATTACAGACAGGCGATGTATCACAGTTTTTTTTATTTTTTATTGTGCGTATGCGCAGAGCAAACGTTTTGGAAATGCCTTTGGATTATTAAACTGTTATGAGCAAAAAAAAAAAAGCCTAATTGCATGTCGAGTTTTTTTGTTGTCGTACACCTTGGTATTTAAGTATGCACTTTTTCAATATTAATATTTGTGAATGCATTTGGCATATTCAGCTCACTTATGTAGAATATCAAAACATTTTGCTCAAGTTTTACGTATTTACAGTTCAACAACACTCAGGGATATCACTTTCTACATTTTTTATTCTAGATTATTATTTTTTGTCGTGGTTACTTTGTTGTAACCACAATAGTTTGCTGTTCTCATTAAATTTAATCAGAGGTTACTTTTGCAGAAATTCCATAGCTGGGTGTTGACTGGACATAAAGAAGAGAACACATCCACTCACAAACTGACCAGTAAACAAGTGCATATCTCCTATAAAGAGGGCCATTAACGTCTGTACACTTTAAAATGCTTTTGCTCCACAACTTGTGTATATAGGGAAGAAGAACTGAAATAGAAGTTCTAGTATTGTTCTGTTTTGTGTTATAATAAAAATGCCCTCTATAATTTAATAACTACAATACAATTTTATTCTATAATGAAGCAATAATCTCAGAAATTGTGATGTTATCGTTGAAGTAAAATGCTAGTTTTATGGAGATGGAGGGCATAACATGGCCTTATAATTATTCTTATAATTAAATTTAGCTTTATTCTGCAAATTGCCTACGTTTAGTTTGAGCCAGATATATGTATGATACATGATTTGTGTTTTTTATCATACAACATGTATGAAGTTAGATTTAGAAACATGAGATTGACTGCTGATTTAATGCAGTTGCTGTTGCTAATCTATTTTTTTTTTTTTTAAATGACTAAAGATCTAACTCGGTTTATGACAATGATTCACCAATATTCTCTTTCTTTACAACCATACTTCCTAGGATATAATGATATTTGAATTGCCTTAATTTATATTTTGATTTTTGATTTACAAACAATAAATGTTAAATCTGTTTCTTTTGGAAACAGAATTGGTAGAATATTCAGGAAAGATCTAAAACCATGTGTGAACCTTCAACTTTTAAATTGAAATTCAATCTCAACCAGACTGTTAAACAAGGATTATTAGGTTATTCTAATACATAAGGATTGATCAATCCATCTTTGTTAAAAGGCATTCTACTCAAGTTTTAACATCCAGTGTTGTTGTCTCAAGCTGGCAACAGTATCTAAAATAAACTTGTGTTTGGTCAATTTTGTGATCTTTAACCAGTTCCACTTCAGCTGTTATTTGTTGCCCGGGTGAAAGAAATATGCCTGGAGACCTTTAAAATTACTCCTATTGGCCCTGTAATATAAAATGTTTATATATAAATAAAACTGTTGCTTCAACCAATTCAATTTTGAGTTGGGCTACGGTAACATCAGCGTATTTACACCATTTGATTGGACAGTCAGAGAGCGTACTAATTAGAGCTAGCAAACTGCTTTTGTTTTGTTGGCTTAAAATCAGAATCAGAATCAGAATCAGAATCAGAATCAGAAATACTTTAATAATCCCAGAGGGAAATTATTTTTGTTACAGGCTCCATAAGCAAAATAAAAATAAAAATAAAAGCTGTTTTGTCAATCCCCAATGGCTAAAGGAAGATTTGGTGGTTTTATCGCCAAAGCCATTTTTAAGAGGGAATTTTCAACAAAAGATGGACGTTGTTGAGAGAGGTCGGGTAACTCAGAAGCTACAAGGCTTTCACGTGTGGGAAATTTTTAGCCCACCGACTATGAGCGGTACCCCTGGCTCACAGGCTCAGACAACAAATTGTATTGCTGTGTTTGCTGGTGAGCATCACTGTGTCCACTGTTTGTGTCAAACTTAAAGTGAATTAAAATGATGCCACAGCCAGATCTTCTTTGACAATTAGATTGAAGGCGATAGAAAATAAGTTTTTGATGGTACTAAAACACAAAAATAATTTGTACAATGGGCAATTGAAGTCTTCATCAATAATATAAAAACATTTTTGCATAATTAGACGGTCTTTATAGCCATAAAATGGTTATCGTGGGGTGGATTGAAGGCCTTGGAAACCATCACTGAAGGCCTACATGTGAAATACCACAAAATTATTTGAATTTATTAGATGACTGCGTTTATTGAATGAAAGATCTAATTAAATAAAACTATTGACGAAGTTAAACAAGGATAATTCAATTTGATGTGAAGGGATTTTGTAAATATCTTATTTACCCATTGTTTAATAAGTTTAATATTGTATATTAAGTGGACCATGCAGTTCCTGGAATACACAATCTGTCTCAATACAGTATTTGTATTCCAAATGATAATTATAATACATTTATTATTATCAATGTAATAATTAGTTTATTTTCCTTACACTAAAGTGGTCCCCAGTTTAATCCTGACATTAGCCTGTCTCTGTGGAGTTTGCATGGTTTTCCAGAGTGTGCATGTGCTTTTTCTCCTGGTTATCTAACTTCCTTTCACAAAGTACAAAACACGTATTGGGGGCTATAAATTGACTTGAGGAGTCAGTGTGTGTTCATGCTTGTTGTGGATGAATAAGATGAATGTTTAAATAAGTAAATCTAATCTCTACAGTCCAAAAATGTCTCTTCTGCTGCCATTTGCACCAAGTCCTAACGGTCTACATTTCTGGAACTCGTGCAATAAGTGTGCTTGAGTGATGAGGTCAAGTCAGAAACATTTTATACAGACATTAATATTTAAACACTTCGTTTTTTCCTCACACAAACCATGAATTAAACACAATTCTTAAGATTCACACCTTGCTCCGCATTGGTCTCCACTGCTGTTTTGTTGTCTTGTCGCTCTCATTTGATCCAAACCTCTTTTCACCACATCTTTTCAGTTTACTTGGTTTCTTACATTTATCCCACATCATGTCTTTCTGTCTTCCTACCTTCCACTTTGCCTTCACCCCTCCCCTATTTCTTTTTTCTATAGTTCAATAATTGATTTGAGACGCCCTGTCTCCCTTTGGCTGGCTTGGGAGGTTTAAGAGACATGACTTGGCTATGGAGGGCACTTTGTACAATCCCTGACACACACACATACAAATGAAGGCACACACTGACACACACACACACACATGTTTTACTGCTGGGTTCAAACAAAGGTCATTTCTGTTTCATAAATGTTTTAAGAGAAAAATAACTTGGTCTACGTGTCTATGCAGCTTTTACCCAGATCACTAGCAGGACATGCAAAATGAGTTGTATAAATGTAGGTGTCTACTTGTTACTTGACTATTTTACCAAAATTATAGGAATAGAAAACAACTAATAATATTAGTTTAAGGATTGTTTAAGATTATGGGTTGAGGTCCCAGTAGTTTGTAAAGATTTTAAACCCGTTCTTTATGATACTGTTATCCAAAGTGACTTACAAAACATAATGTTAAAACAAAGCTAGGCTTGGGATAGCATGTAGGGCCTAGCCTGAGGACCCTAACTAGATCTCCAAGTCAGGATTTGAAACCCTGACCTGTTATCAGCTGCATCCAGTTGACAGTTATCCCAGTAGGTTTGTCAGTGTGAATAAATCTACATTCTTTACAAATTTTAGTTGGTGTGAACCTAACATGCAACACAAATTAGGGTTTCTCCTAGTTAGCCACATTTTTTCCATTAAGTTCAGTCCACTGATGCTTTAGCTTTGTCATTTTGATCAATGCCCACCCCCACTTTACAGTGGATCCCTACAAAACATACAGACTAATCTGCCCTGTGTTCTCTACCTGTAGATTGGAACATTCTGAGCTCCTGATGTCTTAAAAAAGAAATCTGGGCTGTACAGGGATCAAACATTCAATTTAAGATAAATATGTGAATATGTCATATCCAGATTTACCTCAATTTATATATGGACAGTTGGTTGCAACATTAAAGGGGACATATTATGCAAAACCAAGTTTTTAATCATTTGATTATGTACATTTGGGACTGTGGAGGGCCTATCAGCAGGCAAAGTGCGAAAATGTTTGTGGGCTGCCTCAGTCTCAATACAGGAGATAAATCAGGCGGTTTCAGGAATCAGTAGTTTTAATAATTTTTAAGCATCTTAAAAAAATGTATGTCAATATGTGCTTTCTTTTCCACTGTTTTGTTCTGTGATGACTTACAGATATATGGGATCTGCATTCACGTTTGACAGACTGGGGATATGATATTCACAGGTGCTTTGGGTCATTTGTTTTGCCAGTTAATTATGTTGTTAAGTTTGTGCAATAAAATCTTTAGGGAAATACAATGGCAAATTTTGACAATATTTTTTGATGATGATTATTATGATTTCCTGCTAATTTAAAAAGTAACTCAGAGGGCCTGCGCTTTGTTAATGGGAATAATTTCTGCCCTTAACATCAGATAGGCCTACTGCAACAAACATAAATACACTTTAGACGTTTTTCAAAAGTTGTTCCTTGGCCTGGATGGACTGGACATCACGAGGCCAATTGAGAGTCTTAAATCTGATTAACATGCATATTTTTGGATGGTTTGAAGAAGCTGACATGCAAACACCACATAGAAAAGGCCCCTGGTCCCCCAGGATTTCAAACCAGAAACCCTCTTGCTGTGAAATGATGGTGCTCCAGATTATAATATTGAAAATACATTTTTGGAAACGGTTTGGTCCAGGTGTGTAACCACTGTGAGATATTGCCATGACACATGGAATAATGCACACTCACATAATCATATATGGCCTTTGCTTTAAAGTCTGAAAGGCATAGCTGAGACTATATTGTTCTGTCTAAGGATTACTTTATAAAAGATACAATTGTGAAGTGTGTTTGGTAAAATGGTTATTGCTCTACCAGACTGAATGGAGAGTGACTGCACACATAATTTCTTAGGCCTCAGGTACGGAGTGCCACTAAATGACTCCACAACCTGTTTTTGGTACTTTAACTCATTATTACAGCCTGGGATCCACAGCGCTCTGAGAGGTTTTTGAAAGGATCGTATTGCATTTTTTCTGCATAAATGTTTCTCTCCATTCTGATTGGCCTCCAAGATGATGATTCAGAAAAAAAAGCTTGACACTTCTAATTATGTTTTATCAGACTGGCACATCCAAGTTAATGATAATAGGCTAGAATTTATGCTTTCACTAATAAAAAGTTCACACCGGAGAAACACACATCTTGACACGTCTGACATTATGAATTTTAATTTGGTGAACATAAAAATAAATGTAAGGAATTAATCAAATGACCATTATATTAATTGTCTCATCTATTTTTCAGTCATCCATTCGCAGTGTGTATTCCGCTTCTTAATTGAAAGGCAATGGCAGGGGATCCTAACAGTAAAGAGCCTGATCAATACCATGCCAAATGTGTAAATTGATCGCGTTTGTGTGTATTACGGATGTTGCTCTTGTGCCCGAGTGTTTGAGTGTCGGAATGAGTGCCGGCATACATGCATGTGTGTAGCTGTGTTCCCACTTATTGAGGTGTCAGTCTAATTCATTCTCGCCTGGAGAGAGTAGTGTGGTTGCAGGACAATTCATTATCTCAGCAGGCTCCAATCAAAGCTCCCAGCATTCCCTGCAGTAATAATCACTGCATATAAAATTAGAAGATGCATAATGCCATAGGGCATGTTCAGGAGTATGATTAAAGTTCATATCAGACATAAACTCTTTCCTGTTAAGCTCACAGTAACAGAACATTCTATGTTCCAGTCTTGACAGAAATCCAACAACTGTACAAGATAGGACCAAGTACATTTTAAACATTTTAAAATTCTATTAGCAACATATGAAACCACATTTTTCTATTTCTTTACTATTATTATCATTTATATGTGCAGTTAGCAAGCAATTTATAGTAATGTCTTAAATAACTTACATTATACGGCATGTGGCACAGGATATCATGATTTCTGACTAAATTAAGTTGTACAGTTGTGTTTAAATGGCTAAATCTATGCCAGTATTTTGAATTTTTGAAACCAAAATAGGCAAATAACATGTTAAAAAAAGGGACTGAGTGCACCAGACCATCCAGCCGTCAAAGTTGGACTGTTCTCATGAAATCTGATAAAGAAAACCCATATTCTGAAAAAATAACTAAATAAATTACAAGATTTTGAGGTGATGCTAAACAATGTAAAAAAAAAAATAATAATATATATATATATATATATATATGATGATGAAAACAAAGAAACTAGAGTAAATTTAAAGTCATAGGAGGCCTAAAAAATTCACAAAATGCTTCCAAACTCTCACTAAATAAGATGAATCAACAACAGGTCGGCAGGAGAGCATCCACCACTCTGAAATGCGCCCCTACAGTGTTTGTTCAGGCAGGCCATGATGGTCAAAGACCGTGCAATCCCTGGTGATGACTGGAGCTGCTGCATCTCAAGTGTAAAAAATGTCATCCATGACAGTCAGTCATTTCCTGAAGAGACGGTTTTACCCACAATTGTTTTCCAACTCGTTTTTGTTTAGTTTATTTTCTAACCAAACGAAGAAATGAAAATGCTTCGAGCCAATTAGTAAGAGGTTCCATAATCTTACATCCTATTACATCCATGATGGTATAACCCACTGTATGCTGTCCATTAGTTTAAGAATGTATACAAAAGACACTGTCCCACTCTTAAGCAACATTTATGATTTCATAATGTACTTCTCATTATTAGTCTTTATTCTTCCCTTTACCTCCTAACCTGTTACTTTATATTAAATAGAAAAGTTATTATAAAAAGAGCAACAAACATTGAGATGTGTGAATGAAATGACAGCTGAAAATTGAAAGGAATTTATTTAAGTTTGATTCAGAATCACAAAACTGATTAAAAGTAGTCAAACTTGTTTTTGCTTATTTCTTTCAGATTAAGGTTTGACATTTCAAAGGTTTAAATCTCAGATTGGTAAGAAATAAATGACGTGCCATTATTTTTCCCCAAGAAAAGAACACCCATCTGATGCTTTTCTGTTCAGTCAGCAGCAGCAATTTAATTGAAAACACACTTTGCTCGAGAATGTTTTGAATCAAAAGGGATGAAAATGTTTTTAAAGGGAAACCTGTTCACTTCACCACGCTTGCGAGTTACGTCAAAACACGGGACCTTTTCAAAAATGCCAAACAACTTATAAAATTTCATAGATACATTATTTTCTCTAGTGTGCTCAAGTGGTAAACTCCCATCCTCCATATGAGTCTATAAAACTAGACGTATATGTTTGCACAATCTCATTCTCATAAAAACCACATCCTGCAACTTCTTTGTTGATTTGCATGTTTGTTGACAGTAATTCATTTTCCTCTGGTATAAAGCTATTTCCAATAGCAAACATAATCACAGCACTCTCCTCAAGCTCAAGTCAACACTGCAGTTTTTATCATCTGGCAGAGAAATGCCCTTCATTTCCGTATAAGTCTTATCTCTCAGCTTGTCAACAGTAATTTATTGGATACATATTCAAAAGTGCATACATAAACTGGGAGGTCAGGGACAACAAGGCAAACATAAGGTGTCCAACTACTTGTAATGTCAAAACTACAGAGGCCTTTAATATATGATGATGTCATGACTAACCAAAAAGAACATACAAGGCTTTAATATATGACGATCATAACCAGCCAAAAAGATCTTACAATTGTTTTTGTTGGTAAGATCTTCATACGCTTTTTATTGTGTTCTTTTGATGACGGTATAAGAATATATTGTAGTCTGATCTCCATTTAAACAAAAATTTTGATGAATCCCAACAAACTTTTGGAAAATGTTATTTCAATAGAGAAAAAAAAGAAAATCCAATTATATCCAATCATATTCTTACTTACAGAGGAAGTAAGCTGAAAAGAAATACGTGAAGACATACACTAAAGTATATAAGTTCTTTCCAGTCCACACTCTGTGAAATTAGACTATTATTATAAATATTTGTGACGATGAAATTTAATTTTCTCTGAACTCCATTGTTAAGGTAAATCTGTCCTTTATGTGTATATGTGATGCAAACAGTGTTTTATACAATAATGATCAATTGAGTGAGAATCTGCTTCAAATTGATCCCAATGAAGAATTTCCCATGTTTATTTATTTCTAAAAGACGATGAAAGAAGTGAGCTAGTTGCTAAAGCCTCATGAAATGGGTAAAAAGTGAAAATACACATTTCTCTTTTTGTGTATAGGCCTACTCAGTTTTAGAATATTCATGGCGTGGATTTTGGCTCCCACTATAATTCACAAAAGCAAATCTTTTGGAATTACAGTAACATATGGGCTATCAAAATGTTATGAAATTGGAAGTAACAATTTGGAATTGGATAGAGAAAACCAAAAGTTTGAAATGTTATCTCATTTTGTGCCTTAGCATTTAACATTTGATATGTCACATCCAAAAATACAAATAACCGTGTGATTTGGAGTTGAAAGGCATTTCTTATGGAAGTCATCCAAAGTATGATTAAAAAGCAGGAATGTGTTTCAATGTTTTAAATGTAGGGATTGATATAAAATCTTGTGAACATGCTCAGTGCCTATGATTTTTTTCTTTTTTACCATCTTTCATCAAATTTGAACAAGAAAAAGTATATTCAACACAATAACTATAAATACAAAATGTATGAAATGTAAATTCTAACAGCTGTACATATTACATATTTTGCGTGAATTAAACCCCCCACCCCCCCACCCCCCAAAAAAGCATTTCAAAATAAATTAATTAAGCAAAATGTGTGTAGGTGTGTGTATATTTATGTGTGTGCATGTTTGAGGCATTGGTATGAGCAGACGCTTGAAATGGCGCCCGTGTGGATATTGGTCCATTATGGGTTTAAAGTACATTTAGTGTTCTAAACATCCCTATACTCACAGTCACTCTTACTTTGCAACACATTCTCTCTCTCCCTCCGTCTCTCTCTACGCCCGGCTCTAACTGCTCCTCTCACTTTGTACTATATGCTGTCTCAAAACTTCTCTCTGGCCAATTAGTGCTAAGTCTGTTTCAGCAAAAGACAATACATCTGCTCCAAATCCAAAGTGGAGGCCTTGAATGCCCTCAAGGGACAGAGACAGGGAGACTGGTAGATGAAATAAAAAATAAAATAAAAAAGACTCGCTATAGAGAGAGAGAGAGAGAGAGAGAGAGAGAGAGAGAGAGAGAGAGCATGATAGGGTAAAGGAAGGCCTTCTGGGTGCACTTTCTTAAAGTACCTCCCGTGCATTTTTGATTACAACCGTGTCATTTTTTCCTCTTTTAGATTAAAAGTGTAAGGTTTATTAAAAACAGAAAAATCTATAAATGAATTTTGAGATTAGCATCCAGATAACTGTCGTCACTATAATCTAAATATGAAATACTAATCACAACTTTACTCAAAACAGATAAGGTCCATGTGTGGGTCATCATGAGAACGATGATACAATGTCACCAGGGAAAGATATGGTCCACACTGACGCCAGACATCAGACATATCCATTACACATACTCTACTACACCCAAGGCCCTCTGTAAGTCTGTAGATGACACAGAGGAAAGAAGCACACAACAAATACTGTGATCGTTTCAGTAGCGCATGAACTGGATGACTGAAGACTTATAATTAGTTATAATGCGTATGACTTATAATGCTGATAATCTCTCTAGCAAAGATCAATGGTTTTGTATGGAAGTTTTTCACGTCTAGTTGGACTGAATATAGAGTTCAGATTTACACAATAGGGCACAATGAGGGCTTTGATCAGCAATATGAAGGAATCATTACAATGCTTACAGAAAACATATGCTGCACACATTATTTACCAAATAAAAAACAAACAATACAAGTTATATAATTTATACTACTTTTCTTGTGGAAAGAATGTTGTCTCTCACGTTTGATCAAAACACAAAAAATCTTCGTCACCTATTTATTAATGCCTACAAATATTTTTTTAATTCATCCACTACTTATATGTTACTTACCTATACTGTAATATTTCTGTCACTATGATCAAAATAGATAAGAAATATTCAACTGTGAGTAGCAATCTCACCATTAAAACTGGTACATAAATATAAGTAATTTAATAAAAAAGGTTTAATCTAATGAGACAGACTGTTTTGCATGTAAATATTACCGTAATATTTAACATTCCTGACAGGGAACACTACGTTGTACAACTAAGTGGAGAAAGCTGGGCAAAGGTTTTGCAGAAGGGACATTTTAGATGATATTAGACATACCATACTATTTGGACTATCCGTAGGAGGTTCACTCTTACGGTAGGGAGACCTGTTGGTGGCACGTTGCTATAGGTTTTAACAAGGGATAACTCATTTGTTTTCCCCTCCATCCATGTGGATATGAAGTATTGGTGTTAACAAATAGGTGATACGGTCCAAAGCAGTGATGCAAGTGCCTGAATACCAACGAAGATGTGATGCTTGTCTTTGTTTGTCATAATACATCGAAGGAATGAACAGTGACAAAATCATTTGACAGCTCGGTCTGTTTCAGAGCGTCGTCTGTTCATGCATGTTGTTTGTGATACCACCTGTGCGCAACAGCCCTAGAATCCAACTAGAAAGCCTATCAGGCTCTTTAACAAGTACTCACAGGCATCAGGAAAACTGTCCAACGTTCAGACCGGCAAGTATATTTTTTCACCTAAAAAGGTAAGATGAAAGTTGAATAATGCAAAATTCCTTTCAACACTGACCTTGATACAATTGAAGTGTCTTCTTTTTTTAAATCATAAAGGTAAACACCCACAGGGTAACTGTAGATGAGTAACTATCCACATCCTGGATGGCAATTATTTGAAAAACATCAAAATGTCACACCATCTTTGTCTTTGAACTCAGCTGTGGAAGGAGCAGTAGAATTCTGCCCCATCAAAAGAGAGAACTAAGTAACCTAATCCAGATAAGATTCGGCCACATATATCACAACTCACAGGCTTTTTATTCAGAAGGACCTTTGAAAGGACTGTTTTTGTGACCTTTTCTCTCAATCTGAACTTTGCCCTCAGGTAATGGATACTGTTATAGATATATGTTTTAGATGAAACATACCCTTTGATTTGCAGTGGGTTACATTCATCTTCATGTTCACAGTCACCTGAAAACTAGTCCAGTGTCCACCAAGGTCCTAGTTCGATGAGGTCAATAGGGCTGCATCATCTACTGTACAGTAAGTTCTAAGGTTCCCAAACCAGATTCTCCTCTGCCATCCAACATGCTTAAACATCTTTGTTAACTTGATTGCACATACATTACTGGTATTGTAAAATATAGCAACTATACAATATTATACTGTAAACTATAACTATGTATTTTATCTGTTAAAATTCTGTTATTTGGAACAATTATATGAAATATATGTTTCCACTTACAAAGCTATTGTTAAAAATGTGCTGAGAGCTATATCAGACAGCAACAAATATGATAAAACTGAATATAAAACATGCTTGAATTCCATCTTCGATCTAAATATATACACAATTGCTAAGGGAAAGTTGCAATAATACCAGAGGTAATACCATGATTAGATATTAATGTGAAATACAGTCGATACAGCTAAAACCTTGAACTGTGGACCAGTCTATCCATGATTTTTGACTGCAGTTTTTTTGGGGCTGCTTGGTAATTTTTTTGGGAAATCTTTAGTGTGAGAATACAATGCGCTTTTTACAACTTTAGAGCGTGAAAAGGTTGTACGGAGAGAGAGAAGACGATATACATTCTGTCTCTTTTTATGGCCCCAAAGAGGACTAAAATCTGTCTGTAGCAATTGCCGCTCACTCCAATTGCATGTGCATGTGGCCAAATGTAGCGTGAGTGCTCGTCCAACTGCAAACCCTATGGGACCTTTTTGTCTTTTCCTTTTCTTTTACCTCTACCTCACCTTTATTCTTCCTCTACCTCAACTGTATCTTCTCCGGCTGGCACCTAAGTCTTAATTCTTCCGTCCTTCGGACACAAACATCCAACACAGTTTTACTTGCTATCCGGCAGGTCTTAGCCACTCTGAGAGGTCAGGGGATATGTAATCGGATAGGATGTCAGCAAATACATGTTAGTCCCCCAGGGGTACTTCAATCAGAAATGCTAACTGCTTCTCTGCATGTGAATGTGTGTGTGTGTGTGTGTAAATCTGTGAGAGAAAGAGAATGATATGGATTCAATATGGGCACTCTGTCTTCATCAGACAGCTCAAAAATGCATATTATACTATTTCAAGGTTCTGAATGGATCGTACGGGTAAATGACCCGTTTTTTTCTGTATTTGCTGTGTCATAAACTGTTTGGTGTGTAATCCACCCTGATGACAGCTGGGACAGACTGATCTTTCCACCAGTTGCAAATATTGATGTCCGGCCATCCATTATCTGTGCCGCTTATTTCTAGTAGGGTAGTAGTAGAGGGGTACTGGAGCCTATCCCAGATGGCATCAGGCAAGAGGCAGGTTACACCCTGAACAGGTCGCCGATCCATCACAGGCAAGTAGTAATGGAGTCCTGTAAAAGAATTGCTGATAATGGTAATTTAGATGAAGGCTCAACTATTGCTTGAAGTCCTCCCTCTCCAAATTCCTTGGGTATTTGCAAGCATTTTAAAGAGGGCTAAAACAAGCAACTTAGACATGTTCCGGGGGACAGGAAAGGAGAAAAAAGAGATTCCTAAAACTGGAAGAGAGGAGAGAAAAAAACGAAAGAGAGACAACAAACTTCGACATGTTCTAAGTTTGTCTTAATGTTGACATAAAGTCCCCACGGAAACTGTTAATGAAACTTGCTTTTTTTAATTTAGGGGTCTAAATGTGTGCAATCAGATGAAATCTTTCAAGTATGCGTTTTTTCCCCCCAGTTTCCTACAAGCGTTCTAACTATCTTAAATGCCATGAGTTATTAGTGTCATCTATTTAGTTTGAACTATTCTTTTGACCGCAGAGGCAGACTTTGTTGTGAGTTTTAATGCATACAGGCTGAAAAAACAAAACACACTCTATGCTACAGAGGAAAAGGAAAGTAGAGCAGGGAAGAAAAAAGGAAGATAAAAAGGTGAGCAGGAACTGGAGAAAAGTTTTACAACAGCAGTAATATAAATCTATCCAATTTACTTTGTCTTTGTGTGTGTGAGGAGCACGGGTCCTCTTAAAAGGACCTGTGTGGCACATAACCAGGCGTGGACCTGTAATATTACATAAGGGATCTGTCTGAGTGTCAGACACACACTCACACACACACACTCTCGCATACTCGTGGAATGGGGTACAGGGACACTATAGCGTGCCTTTGATGAAAAGTCTTATGTCCTCTTAGTAGCCTATTCTCTGAGTCACAGCTTCATTTGGAGGTGTGTGTGGGCATGTATATGTGTATGTGTGACAGCACATGTGTCTTTATTTGTGTGGTTGAGAAAAGGGGAAGAGAGATTTTTAAGGTTTCTTCTCTCTGGGGAGACATGCGTGCAGTGGCCGGAGCCAATTGGACATGCCTGAAAGATTTCTTTTGGAGAGGAAAATGGGTGGAGAGAAGAAAAAAAAAAAGTAAAGAGGGAGAAGCAGTTGAAAAAAAAAGAGATATATCTAAAGAGTCTGTGAGAGACAAAGCCCAGTAAGCGAGTGAAGAGAAAGACACCCCTTAATCCTGTTCATTATGTATTCTTATGGCAAAAAGGAGCAGGGATGACCATTGTGGACGATACATTTTTGGAATGGGCCTGGCATTGTTTCATGAAATAAATGCCAAAGCTGTTCTCCCTTTGCAAAACTCAGATATAGATAATGGAAGAAAAGATAGAGAATTGAAGATGCCTACATTTCAGAGCTCCTGGGAAGATTTTCATCCATCAGCAATCTCCCAAATATAAGTGAAACTACATAATAAAATACAATCTCAGTTTTTTAAATAATTTTAAAGTAACAATGATCGCCTGTAAATATATGTTGTGTATTTAAACACGTGCTCTGGGAAGGAAATGACACTGAACTGTGGATTTAAAGCAATAAAATGTCATAAATTCCAATAAATAATTTAGGAAATCCCTAAAATCTATTTAATTTCTCATGATTTGATGTGAAGAATCCCAATATAAACTTTTAACTAAATGTAAAAACACCCCGAAGGCATTATTCAAATTCAGCTGATTACAAGTTCCTTTCTTTATATTTTATTTCACTACCGTGACCTTAGTGAATGCATATCCACCACAACAAACCTGCTCACAGACAGTTTTATTTGATCATTTGTAGAGTATGAAGTCATTCCCCTGTTTTCCACATTTAGAGATTCAACCCTTAGATTTTACATATTACTTTTCTGACAGCAGTGCTAAATGTGTGTCATGTAAAACTGAATAGAATATATTTTAAATATGAAAAGAAAACAAATGCTTTTAAAAAGCTACCTGAAACTTTAATTTTATTCTCTTTCTTTTAAGCATTTTTTTTTCGTCTACGTGTCTTTTTTTATTATTCAACCCCAGTTTTACCTACCTACACTGACAAGCTTTTGTTTTTCCTTGTATGCTCACCTCTTTTTTAGCTTGATTTTCATTTCTACATCTTGATGACTCCCTTCACTTCCAGATGAACTCTCTCCCCTCACTGACTGAAACTTTTCTTTTCCCTGTCGTAGTCTGAAAACATCCCTTTTTAAGCAACTGATGTGGTCCAAGACATTGATTTTCCAGATCTGTCACAATACAGCACTAAATAGCTTTACAGAAATCAAGGATCGAATAAACGAGATCATAATGAACGTTGGATCTATCCTTGTGCAGTGTAAATTATTAACAAATAAATACTAAAATGACTGCCGTTTGTTGTGGCTATGACTGTCACTTCACAGCAAGAAGAATCCTCGTTTGAGTTCTCTGCAAGTCGGTAAGTTGGATTTTAATGGTAAGCCTCTTGTAGATAGTGTAGTTAGTTTCAGTGGTCGTGTTTGGGACATTTATCTGTAAGCATTAATAGACTAAATAAAATACAGATAACCGATGTAAATACGAATTTGACAGGTAGTAGTTATGCCTTTGAATGCATAAGAGTGGTCAAAGTGTCCTGGGCCAATACACAGAGGGATGTGGGCATTTTTGTACCCAAAAAAAAAAAAAAAAAACATTGTTTAGCCCGTAACAATATTTAGCCTGAGAAGGCTAAACTATGCACAAACGGGTGACTGTGATTTTTTTGTGAAACAGCACACTGGAAAAACACTACAGCATGAGGTATTCGCCATTTTCTCTTAACGTGCAACGACAGAGTTGGATCAATAATGGTCCTTTTCTTGGCATTGGCTTTGGTGAAATTGCAATCAGCGGATGATGATTAACTTTTTTTCCATTCTCCTCTTGTTAAAATTTTTATTCAAACACCCGACAAAAGCTAGTTGACATTTTTATTTTCAAATTCCATTTTATAAGGAATTATCGGGGCTTAGCTCTCTGTCCAGGTAATTTTTTAATTAATCAATGTATGTTGTTGTTTCCATTCAGCTTTTTCCGTCAGGGACACAGACTGCTGCGTTCCATTTAAAGCTGCATTCAGATCATCAATATATATATTGTTTGATTTTCAACATGCACAATTGAGGCAGATATACAATTTCTTAAAGAATATAAGGGGCATTTTCTTCCATGGCTTCTAGTTATTTGCCTGAGCTGAGGATAGATACCTAAACATTTTTAAAGAGCATTTTTATCTGTCTTAATACGCAAGAAACATCATTTTTCCTTTATTTCAGTCCACAAAAATATATTTAAACAAAAGAATTATCCAGTTCTTGGGTAACTGCCTCAAAACCCTTTGGACTGGGACGGTTTTTGTGTCATCCCTTTGTTTTGAGGATTTCAACAACATTCTAAAAGTTAGCTGCGTTATGCAAAAATCCTATTAAACAATAACACTACGGTAAAGTCAGAGGCTTAATTCAGCGATTAATTAAGGGATACAAAATGATGACAGTAAGGAAGTCGCTGGGATGTTAAATCTACGTGAAAAAATATTGCAATTATTTGCATATAACTTAAAAGATTACGTATTTTAAAATAGTAAAATGCTTTCTCTTGAATACTTGATGTATATTTTTAATTATTATTGGTTTAGGAAATTTGCAAACCATTGTGCTCTGTTTTTATTTAATTTTTTACAGCACTACAGCGTTTTGTCTTCTCCTCAGCGTTAGTGTAAAGCCTCCTCATGGACTGTTAGGGAACCTGAACATAATTTGGGATTAGACAGCAGCCTCTTTTTTCCACATTTATCAGGAAGTGGAATGTAAATGTCTCTGCTCTCCCAGAAGTTTTCAAATTTCTTTCACTGTTTAACAAATAAATTCTTTGTGATTTGTCAACCCTGGCAGCTGATAAGAAGTTCCATTCTTAATTAAATGGGAGAGACCGGAACAATCTGAAAAATGTTTTATATTTAAAGCCTTGCAAGTTTTGATTAAGTTTAGGTGATGAGTCCTGATTTTCTAATGGAGCAGTAAATGACATCCTGATTGGAGGAACTGCAACCTCATTGAAGAGAGAAAAAAGAAAATCATTACTGTAAGGTTCTGCAAACTGTTTACAATTTGCAAACATTAAAGACCGAAGGGATTAATTAACTATTGTCTACTGACAGGGGAACCAGCATATACTCAAATACTATTTAATAATAAGGTCAGGGGTCTTAAGAAAGTGACGATAGTTATCCGGTATGTTCAAGTAAATTTCGGGAAAGTGTACTTTGAGCACAGTTCAAGGGAACTAGCTTTTTCAAAATCACTCTATGTAGTTTGAGGAATTATTGAAATACACACATGCACAATTGCCTTTGTGCATGAAACTAAGGTGGAAAAAGCTACATTTGAGATGCTACAAGCTACTTGAGATGGTATGCAGAATGATTTTTTTTCTTTTAAATTTGGGGAATATGGATTTCTTTTCTTCTTACCAAAAATACCTCAAATCCCAAAGAGTTGAGACAGAGGCAATACCATGAATGTTGAACAGCAGCAAGACATAAACAGGAGACCAAATAAGCTTCAATCAAGCCAGCTCTACTACTGCCTTTTGGATTTTATAGAGACATGGCAACAGCTGCATGAAACAGTTTTTGCTGCTTAACTACCCAGTTTAGAGATGATAGAGGTAGACATGCATTAGAAGCAGATTTAAACAAATAAACAAGGTAATATAATACGTTTATACAAATAATACTTTGTAATATAATATACACCCTGACCTTATTTTAAAACACTTAGTGTGTCTCTCCTTGAGAGACACACTAACTTACCTTTAATTTATATTTTTTCTTTTTCTTTATACTTAACCTAATTCCCTAGTTCTTCTCCAGTTATCAATGGGACAAAATATTCCAAGACCACCATTCAAAGTGGGTGAATTTGTTGAAAGATGATCTGAAAAACAGCATTCAGTTTGATCGAATATACTTTAGTTACCTCCTTAAAATTCCTACAATAAACACCCCAAAAACATCTAAAACAGGCATACAGCTCCAATTACAATCAGGATTATTTGGAAAATATGCACAACTGATGGCAGTTTGCAGGTTGAAATTCCTAAATTACTTGCAAAGATAATCTAATAAATTTGTGTAAGTTGTAAATAGTGACTAACATCGGGCCACATGTTACCCACCAGTCACTGTATCAAATGCAATATTATCAATATCATTATACTATCAATACGCAGTATTGTACTTTGTCAAATTACATAAACTATTGGCAAAACTTAGATTAATATAAATAAACTCACATGCTATAGAAGACTGTATAGGGCCATAGAAAACTGACAGAGAAAGTGACCATTAAGAGGTTTCTAAACTGTGGTCCCTTTATAAGATAAAAAGAGATTTAAAAAAAATTGGTTTAACCACATTCACATAGTTTTTAATGACTAAACTTTCAACTAAAAGTTGAAAGTGATGCAAGTGATCAACATTCAGCTGGAATACTTAGACACAGCAGTTTTATTCTCCCTGTTAAATTGACCCTCTTTCAAATATGAGATCCGGGGGGGGGACTACCACTGTCAGCTCTGAGTGATCAGTGTTTTGGTTTGCATCTTGGTCAGGGCCTTTCTGTGCACAGCATGTTTTACACCTTCCTGTCCCCGGGCCCCCACCCCCACAAACACACATGCACAAAATGAGGAACGGGGCATTAGGAAGGAATTAATTCATTTGAGCCACAAAGAGCAAAGTATAAGTTTCAAAGATGCTCGGCATTTTTGTAAAAAGGGATAGGCAGGTGATTAAATATTCTGCGCATCTAAAGTGCATCGAGAGGCGTCTCTGAAAAAGAAATCTGAGGAAGAGAGAGAGAAAATATGCACTAATAAGCATGCAGAAGGGGGTGGGGATGAGTACTGGTATAAGCCAGAGAGTGAAAAGAGGGTGAGTGAATGAAAGTGTGCGGGTCCATTGCTAATGGATGTTTCTGCTTTGCGTGTGGTTGAATGTGTGCTCGACTCTTATTGTTTTTTTTTCTCTCCCTTTTAGAAGCACAGTAATCCTGTTATACAGCAACTGGTGTGTGTCTGGGATTGTCGGCACTGGTGCTATAACAAGGTGGCTAAACTTGTTTTTCAACTTCTTCTGTTCAGGTCTGTCAATTTTCTCCTGTTTCCAGCTGCAAAAATATGTGGGATCAATATGATTAATAAGAACTTTATCATTTGGTGCCTCTCCTGTCATTTTAGCATTCTCCCTGGACTGTATGCTGTTTCATCAAGACATGTTCAAAGCAAAGCTGAAACCACAGCTAAGATGTTCAAACCTGATCGTCTTATCTGTGATGTAATCAAGGTATTTCAAGACAAAAACTGGGACCAGGAGTTATGTCTGGGACCCGGAGTTATGTCTTAATGCAAATGATTTAGCTAATAGTCAAGATGAGCGACTATTGGAAAGCAGGCCCTCACGCTAGCCTCCGGGAGAAATAGGACACTTCAGTTCAAGGCCATCAATACTCCTCTCAGCCGTGAAAAAAAAACAAAAAAAAAACACACGCTTAGGCTAGAAGTAAAATATTCATCACATTCTCCAGAGGAAGAGCCTTGACAAATTGTTCAGAGGCGTTCTATGTTGATTTTCTGTCGCAAGGACTTGTGTTTTTTTTTCTATTGTTTCTCCGATTACTGTCAAAATTACAGCACGTTTTGTTTTCTTTCAAGCTCCTAAACCTCAGAGGCTACCAGCAGTTTGTTTCTCTCCTTTTTTTCCCTCACTAAACCTATCCTGCATTATTGAATGTCTTACATTGTAAAAATCTGTTTGCACGGGCCAATGCTTTTAACAAATAATGAGCAACTTTTGCAATCTAAAATGAGACAAAATAAGACAATAAAGGATCTCCTTCTTCCCTCACGTTCCTCCTTTTCAGTTTCCTTGTCACCCATAACTCCGCTCTCATTAATAACTGTCCGATTGAGGCGCTCAGTGCATTGTTACAAGGGGTATTCAATAACACCCAAGGGTCAACAGCACTTGAAAAATATCGTGCACTGGTAATAATTACAGTTCCGGTAAAGTCAAAGGGTTTATAGGTCCAGCAAATTTTACAGCCAGCAGGGCTAACAGTTTTTAAATGGACCTTTTCAATGCATTCGTTTATCTTTTCGCTCACCCTCTCCACTCAACCTCTTTTCCTGCTCTCTTTTTTTTTTCCTTATTTCACCTCACCCTTCTGCTGCGCCTTTTTCTGCTGATTAAGTAGGGGTTGCTGGTAATGAGCCATGAGGACTAATTGGGATTGTCAGAAAGGGAGAGCCAGCAGGAGACATTTTGCTCAAGCATTTACGAGAGCGGTGAACAAAAAATGACGAGAAGAAAGTGCAGAAATCTGTAAATATTATGTTTACTACTTCTCGGTAGAAGGGAGTTAATTTTAGCTTTCACTCCTGATTATCATTGATATCTTCATTGAACAAACCCTTAATTGATCGTGACATGATTAAACTACTTTAAAAAAAGTGTCACTTGCCAAATTGGTGAAACAATAAATACAAAAATTAAATAAAGAAAAATTATTTTAATATTTAGTTGTATAACTGTTTAATAACTGTAGAGCTATTACAAATGAGCATACACAAACAAAAAAAGTAGGCATGACATGTATCTAGATTATTCACAATGTATGTGTCTATTTATTATAATGGCAAAAATAACAAGAAATTCCTTTTAATTACACAACAGCATTAGAAAACAAGCTTGGTGGTATGAATCACTGGTTCTATATAATAAACAACAAGCCTAACAATGTTCCTTTTTGTCCGTTACTGTCTGCTTTCCTTCCCCTGTTTTACTCACTAACGAGTTGGCACTGCTCCAGAGGTGTTCATTAAATTAGGTGCAAGGCTTATTTAATTATTTTTTATCAAAAATCGAGCACACATATACCGCTTGCTCAAACGGCTTCTTTTTTTATTTTAAATGTATTGTTTCTTTACCTGGCTTTTAATAAGGGAATTATTGTGCACTGATGTTGCTCCTAAATGTCACTTCAAATTAAATTCAAACAAAAAATGTGGAATTTTTGTACGGTGAAACTGAAATTTGAAAAAAGTAAAATGTTAAATGTGCCGAGTGATATTTTCATCACTCATTGGTTGATGCCCTGCGTCTCTCTATAACAAATCAAAACTGAAAGGTAGGATCAAACACAACCATTATGGAAGTAGTATTGAGAAGGTCTGCACTGCCACCATGTCTATTCTCATTTTTTCATATTTAATTTTGCATTTGTAATGAGCATGTGGTATATATTTCTGTTGACATTTATTCAAAATAGAATCCGATATTTGTAAAACTGCATTGCTATTATCATCATGATCATAATATGTGAAGAGAAAGAACACAAAGAAAAAACAAGGTATGAGAAATTATTCTCAAGTTTTCAATTGTTGCCTTTTACACTTTATGAATAAGGATATTCAAAGAGGTGGAGATTGGTTGATATATAAAAAAAGAAATAACATTTATTAGAATTTACATAGAAGTTAAAGATGTAAGTTCAATTCCCTCTTAAAGGCAGCTAACCCACGAACCAGACTTAGTTGTGAGTTCTCTGGAACCTAAACAGATTGACTGGGTGTGCGAGTCCGTGTCTGTGCGTGAGAGGATCTCTTTGTCATCCACATTACCTTTTATATTGCATTGCTTCATTACAGACGGTGCATTAACAACAAAATCCTCTCAGTGCGCACATTAAAAACATCTCATTCCTACTTCAATGCACAGTCAAAGCCATAAAACAATACGTTAGCTGCCTGACTAATTACCAATGTGAAAACTTTCATAATTGAATAGCGCCCCTTAACCAATCCTGCTTGGCCGAGACATATTAAGAGAGGCTGTTCTCAATTTGAATTTGTCATAGCAAACAAATGAGTTAGTTTATGGGAGGCGATTTGCCTGAAGTTAGGTAATAAGGTGGGTATCGCAACCACTTTCCTGTTTGGGGTGTTGGGAGAATGGAGCTCATTACAGGTGATCCAGCTCTGCGGAGAGTGTCGCACAACCACAACCACAACACAACCGTCTCAACACGAAAAGACACTTACTGCAGCATATACAGTACATGCATATCAAAGTTTATTAAGTAACGTTGAAATTATTAAACTTTTTATCTGTAAGTTAAGAGGAAAGGGTGCAACAATTATGTAGAACAGTCTTACATGTTTATGTTATGGCTAATAATGGTTTAATAATACTAAATGCTAATGATGCTGAGAGGATTACACAGTGAGGGCTGCTGTGTTTTTGTTCATGACCAGTGGAGTTTCAGCTTTTGTGTCTAACTTGTGTCATTTGGTAATCTTTATCCCTCAAAAGTGAGCTGGATGCCTCGGCTGAAACAGTGCCAGAGAAGTCGTGCAAACACAAATACGGCCAACGAGACGGTGACATTCACTTGATATTTTGCTGTGGCTTCTACATGAACTGCAATTTAGTGGGAGTAAAAACAGAAGTCACCACTGATCCGAATCAATGTTACATTTGTCACTTTTGGGACAGTGTGTTTTTACGGGAAGCGTTTTATTGATTCTGAACCAACACTTGATGAATATCAAATGTCACTTCTAGTTTCGGCTGCTAACCTTGTGCATATTTTAGCGGCACACTGGAGGCCCTGGAACCCAAAACATTACGTTGATGAGAGCTGGAAAGGTAGTATTCATTTCATAGCTAAAAGCTAAAGGCTAAAAGAAGAAATACTTCACCGTTATTACGACGTCAGAGTTCAAACTAGATGCCATTACACTCATTTTGACCCATCTTGGTTTTTACACTGCTGCAGAAAAGAATTTGCAAAGTGAATATGTCTTTGCTTTTCCATTGGAAATCCAGATCTGGTAATTCAACAGCTTGAAGATAAGTGACAGACTGTAAACAGTCAACATATTTTCGTTCCTGATCCTGTTGAGTGAAAGTTAAAGAGGATTAATTTAAAAGAAAATGGGCCCATTAGTCTTTCAGGTAGGTGTCTCAAAGGGGCAAAACAGATAGGAAAGAAAAAAACAACAACATATTAACAGATGAAATAGGAAATGAAAGGAAGTGTTAAATAAATCTAACAAAGACAAAGACATTACGGTATCAGGGAGAGTGAAGGACACAAAGGAGTAAAAAGGGAACATGAGAAACAGAAAAAGAGAGGAACGTGATAAGAGGCGAGAAGGTCAAACATTAAAGCAAAATAAATACAAAATGGGAAATGAACAGTTCTACAGAACTGGAAATGTGTAGGGATACATATATTTAAAGTAGATTGTGATGAGATGAGCTTGCAAGACATGAGAGGTAGCTATTATCATTATCCAGCATGAGCGAGAAGAAAGAGCTCCATCGACTTTGGCCGAATAAGTCTTCTGGTAATATGGTAATAATACGGTAGTGCGTGGACTGCTTGCTTTCTCTCTCTTTATATTCTTGCGACGCATGACAAATCTCAAAATAGCAGAATGAAAGAAGTGTAAAGGCAGAGAGGCATAAATATGGAGGAGCCTTAAAAATAAAGTTTCGACTTTGAAACATGACTCAAAGCTCCTCGGAGCCAGGAACACATTCTTCACACAGCACGGTAGGACTGAATTTTTCCTTAAACAAAGATAATGTATTTTCATTTGGTCACTTTTTTATTTTTATTTTATGCAAAAACAAAAAAAACAACAATCGCACACACAAGCACACAGTGATCTAAAAAACACACAGGTAATCAGGTGGGTGGAAGATCAAATGTCGATGTGGAAATATGAACTTCACTTTTTGAGGGACACACTCTTTCATGTTGTTGTTACTGTTAATTTTCTTTTTTCTTTTTTTTCTGTTGGTGGCAAACCAACCCAGGACCTAATTTAACAAATGTGTCCTCTGATCTAAAGTAAATGCCAGGATCGAGATTAAAATGACCTCAGAGCTTCATACAATAAGCAACACTGTTTCACGGACGTCAACAACAAATATTTGCCCAAATGTCTAGGCTGTGGCTTGAAACTCCACATAAGCCTTAACGCCATTACTTATTCAGCAAGTTTATTGGTGTGTTAATAATTGATCAACCAATTAAGGGGGGAAGTTGGGGAGATATGAGCCTCTTTACCAGTGGGCTTTTGGTAAGTGCATAGTTTGGTGGAGCACGACTGAGAGGCGCCAACGAAAGTCACTTCTGACCAGCGCATAAAATTCCTCTTTATATTAATTGCCCTGAGCTTAGGTTACACTGAAGAGAAAAACATGCACTACAACTAAATGTTCCCTGTGAAGGCACTTTCAAACTCAATCTAATGTAAGGTGATGAAATTGGAATAACGTGTATAAAAGAATGTTGGACAGGGGTTTGGGGGTGGGGTATGGGGGTTAGTGGAACCATGTCCCTGGTTTTCGAGGAATAGATCTGATGGTTCCGATCCTGTTCTGGAAAAGCTTTCTATTATCTTGAATCGGCAGTTAAAACCCTGAGTTGTAATTCACAGCTGCATGACTTGCCACAGGTTGAAAACGTGATACCGGAGGCATCAAAGGTATTAAACCAGGAGGAGAGAAAGGGTTTTCTTTTAAAGTTAAACACGGTTTGGGAAATGAAAGTGCCTGTTTTCTAAGCCATCTGCCAACCCAGCACACCTTCAAATACAGCTCAATTGTTCAATGATAATGCTGACAGATGGATACGACTCTCAGGAGTTTGGTGACAAAATTAGCATCACAAACGAGGGCATTTTGATCTTTGATCTTTATGATCAATGTAAGCAATTTGTTTCTGTTTCATAACCCCTATCATTTTTCTTTTTAGAACAATTGATCCGGCTTAGTATGGGTTGAAATGTCCATTTTAACACACCCATAAGTGTATCAGAAAAAAAATCAAAGCATACATTTCTGGCACTATAAAAAAAAAAAGGTCAAGCAAAAACAATCTAATCATGAATATATGTTATTATCCATCCTTTACATTGCTATTCATCAAAACATAAATCAATTATTCACCCACCCAATTTGGTGAGGACATTTCTTTGAAAGTTAAGGTCAGCTTTAGAGATAGGGATGATTTTCATACACTCAGGCAAATGTGTTTTTTTCTCTTTTTCTTAAAGTGAAGATTTCTATGCTGTGTTTAGACTTATTATAAAAATGTTCAAACTCTTTTTATTATCATTAGTAAAGTGTGCTAATGCTTGAGTTCATGTTAAATGTATGATGACAGGTAAATATGGTGTCACCCTTTGGTGTGAGTCATCTCATACACAAGGGACAGAAAAGACAAAAATAGTGTAAAAGTGTGTAAAATTTTAAATAACTATCTCACAAATGTTGAAAATAATGCTCAGAATGATTACTGGACATGGAAAACGATTAGTTGTGTTAAAGTCATATTTTGGGCTTGAATGTAACTCCACAATGCAGAAAAATGATTGATTTGTCTTTTTATTTGATCACTTTGTGATTTTCCGTTTATGCACGTCTGTAAGTGACATAAAAAGAAAAAGAAAAAAGAAACCGCACACACGGCGATCTGAAAAGAAATTCACAGGTAATCAGGTGGGTGGGCACAGAAAGCAGATTGCTGTGGTCAAAACATTAAGACCTCTGTGGATTTCCAATGCTGAAAACTCCTTTATTAAGGCACGTGATTGAGGAGTATAGAATAGATTAACCCTTTAAAGCCTGATCAATGGAGAAATAGGGAGGTTTTTTTTGGCCCTTTACCAAAATATAGAAAAAAAAACTGAAATTATTTTTGAATATTCATCATTTATCACCATAGGATAAGTCAAAACTAAGGTGATATAGTCCTCTGCCCGCTGTTATCAGGTATATCTCATTGTGTACAACAGGGTTTTGAGTTTTTACCATTAAATGATGAAAAAGCTCTCAGATACGATACATATGGCAACACAGGGTTAAACTGGAATTTGTATTTGTCTACTTTTTTGGACATTTTATGCACATAAAACACTAGATGAAAGAAAATTATGGTGAAAGGAAACCGAGACACATTTTTAGAATTCATAACTGGAAAGTAAAGGTGTAACAAAAGATATTTGGAACTATGGTATTAGGTAACGAGAGTGGAAAATAGCATTGTGTTTACAGATCAAGGTAAAAATAAAATAAATAAAAATGAACCACAACTAATTTTCACTCTCACACAGTTGCGTGTGTGTGTGTTTTCCATCTAACATATTTGTCATGATGACAGTTCTGAATACAATACATGACAGTTTACTTGTATTCCTGTTACTTTAATTAATCTTTGCAATTTTGTTTTTAAATGACTCGACTGGGAAGGATAATATTATGAAAATAAACTGATACACATTATAATATACACTCATATATATCATATAGAATAATATAATCAAATATATATCAGAAAATAAACTTTAAGTTACCTGGGTTTACAGTAAAACTCTAATAAATATTAAGGCTGGCTAAGTAAGAATTTTGTTAGAAAAAAATATTTATTACATATACTACATAAAAAATTTATTTCTGATTGAAAATTGCTGATAGAACTTTTGTTAAATGGCAGCTAAAGGCCAGCTGTGAGGATTTGTACAGTGACATTCATTTATAGAGAATTTCTTTGTTCTCATCCCTCCCTAGGTTAGTTTTTCTGACCTCTGTTGCCAATTCACGTAAATTATTTGTTTTGAATAAGTATACCATTATGCCACAGGAGTATTTTTTTTAAAAATGTTAGGTATAAAACCAGAAACCATGGATTGCTCATTCTTTTATCTTAGTTGTTTTAACGATGTCTCAAGAACAGAGCAGTGGTCTTCTGACAAATATTGAACTTGACTGGGAGTTTTTCCACAACCAGAATGAACAGCAACCAATCTAAATCTGATAAGTTTCAGCTGTATGATTGCTCACATTTGATTACAAAAGCAAAAATCTAAGTTTTGGAATGAAAAAAAAACAACAAAAAGGCAAAAATCTATTCATAATATGCCAATTAGCTGGAGTACTGATTTATTGGTAAAGTTGAAGCCAATTGTGTGTGATAACAAAAAATTAAAATGAATGAACATATTAAGGAAATACATTAAGAATGACATTGGGTACCATGGTAGAAACATGATACTCCAAAGTCATCAAAGATGGCCAAAAGTGAAACACTTTTGGATGAATCCATCAATAGAAACTGAATAGGTTAATAATCTAATATTTTTGATTAATCATGTTGTTAAAAAAAAAAAAGTGAGTAACAGAGTGGCATGATGAGAAATGTCAGTTTTTCAGTATAACAACAGATCAATCAATACTCATTGTATGGGTTAATAGTCACACTAATTGCCCAGCATTTGCTGACAAATGATCACAGTCTAATGATAATATTAGCAGAAATAGACATATCATATTAGGGATAGATGCTCTTTTATTGCATTAAAATGCTTTAAAGGCCTGATTTCAGGTCCAAATCCTTGGCCATATTCAGTTCCAGTGAAAAGGTCTTAAAAGGCATGCGACACAGAAATTTAGTGGCATTAATGCAAATAAGAATAGACTTTCTAAACAAAATTGCACTCGAGTGTCAAGTCAAGTTACCTTAATTCAGAAGATTCTCAGTAATAAATAAACGTTTAAGTAGCAAATGTATGATCTAAATATGTTCAGGGCTTTATGTTTTTTTGTTCTAAGCAACTGCCAAAGGTGAATCATCAGCCCTACATAACTAATTACATCCTGCCACACAGCTCAGACTGACTGGCAGAGGATCACACACTTGGATATTTTAAAATCCAGTTGAAACCTATTTTTTTAACCTTGTATTTATCAAACTTCATTCATAAACCTTACATGACAAATGACATTAAATGTGAAAACTGTGGTATGCCGATATATAATCAAACTCACATAAGCATGTCTTAATGGGATATTTAAGTCAATGGATAGTGAAAACATGTCTTACATTCATCCAAAGATTGCAGAATGACTTCTTTCTTCAGATAATTCATAGGAGTACTGAAACTAACAACAACCATGACAAAGGTCCTTTCATCCAACACATAACCACAACCTTGTCACACAAAACAACCAATTTAGCTTTACAGTAGGAAGTTCTTAAGAGGTTATATTCTATCTATAATGGTCAAGTCAACACCTAAAGAGCAATTTATTCTATGCTTGGCTCTAAATGTTGGCAGTGGACATGCACTGTTTCTGTTTATATCTAATTTAAACTATAGACCCAATAGTTATACACAAAAATATAAATGTGTGTTTAAATATAAACACAGAGACAATTTTTCCCACTAGATTAACTGGAAATGGATTGCTGATGGCGAATGATATTTAAATCATATTTAAATCAAACTAATAGTAAACTGATAATAAATTAAAAGAGAAAACAATTTGTTGAGGATTAAGAGAAAGCAATGAACTGTTTAACTATCTAATTCTTAAAACATGAATTTATGAATCATGAGAGTCAATAAAAGATAAGAAATAAATTCATACAGTTAATTATTTTATGAAATGTACATACAATTGACGTGTGAGGCAATTCTGATACAGATGGGAAAAAAAACAACTTCTCACCAAAATATTTCAGAGCTCATTTTTTTCTTTGAAAAGATGGTTGGGTAAACTGATTGATAGATGGCTGTGAACTTTGTGAAGCCACGCTTGCTGACTAAAAGGTCAGAGAGAGATGAGAGATGATAATGATAGTTTTAATAATTGTTCTGCAAGGTGCTTCATTTGCTTTTTTACATAAAGTGATTAGACAGATTGAAAGAGTTATGGAGAAAGATAAAAGCTAATTCCAGAACACATTAGCTCCCCCAATTCCCCAAGTAGTTACTAAAAAAACAAAACAACAAAAATAGACAAAAAAAATGTAAGAAAAAAAGGAGATATTTTTTAAATTCAAATCTAGGGAAAGATATATCTATACAAGTGTATTTCATTTGAGTTTTGAATGTAAATGACAGAATGTTTAAATGTAACAAACAAACTAAATAATTCAGAGGTCTGGCATAATTTCCGAGACCCCATTGGAAAAGTGAGAGATCATTTACAGAGAATGAAATTGAAGCAAATTTAAATTAGTACAAGAGAATGATAGGAAACAAGTCTGAAAAGAAAAGGCTGATAGAGATTCCAACAAGAGGATCAGATTTTTCCGGTTAATTAGATGTGTTCACATCAGGTGTCGCTATTAGCAGATAACATTTTCATGTAAGTAAACTTACAAAACTATGTTTTATTTTTTTCAATGAGAGCACGATTATTAACAGAGCTGTTTAGATTTTTACCCAGCTAGTCGAGAATTGATGATAATAGCAGAATTACTATTTTAATTGAAGTCAAGCAACTTCAAAGCATATATTCGAGACACAATGAGATAAAGCATGTTCATCTTGTATTTAGAATTAATGATTACTGGGCAGGAATTAAATGAGGCTTAATGCCTGAAAATGATAAGATCAGTCCATTTATTGGTTTTTAAAAATGTTTGATCATGCTATGACGATAGTCTGTCATCAGTATTATAATAAACATCATACAGTGTTTTAAGAAATACACATATAAGGTTATCATAACAAACAGACAGACATTAAAAAAGATTCCTAACACTACTACTGAAATGTGGAACTACTCAGAGGTTCCCCCAAATGGCAGAGCACTTTGGCTCCAGTGCTGCATATTTCTCACCTTTACAGATTTGAGCAATGGCAAAATAACCTGCACTCAGACTATTCACATGTGGACAAGTGTTACCGTTTGTTCATTTGTAAACAACTGTGTCTTTTCAAGCTCACTCCCATTGCGTCTACATTATGTCCATTTATCGGTTTAAACAGTCTTTGGTGTTCTAATAACTCTGTGTGATTGTCTAATTGTCTGACAGTAGGCCCCTTGCCACTGGAGCCTTCTCATTTTATCTAATAAATATAAAAAAAGTACCCAGACTGTAAAACAAGGAACACTTTTTGAGTAAAGATGTTGGAATAGTTTTGATTTAATTAACTTTACGTCTTCAAGACTTTCATTTTCCGCTTCAAATATGTAAGTCAATGAACAACTGAAAAGGCATAGAAGTGCTTTGCATTGTGCTCGGTGGACGATAAAGAATGATATATGGAACTTTTATGTAGTAGAGGAATGTGAATGTAAATGGCAAGTTCAGTTTCCCAGTTCAAAATGAAGGTTTTGCCAGCTTTTGCATAGTCACTCTGTTCTAAAGTGCGTATGAGCGATGCCTACCTTCTGTGAAGTCCACTGGAGTAACCTGAGAGCAGTTCAGGTCAACGAAGTGGATGACGGCTCTTCAACTGTCATCAGAAGAATCTGCAAACAAGACACACTTTAAATTAATTTTGCGTGTAGTGTTGTGGAAGAATTTATTTTCAATAAAGCCAGGGAAATAAAGACTGATGCAGGGAGAATATTGTCAATCCATACGTGGCAAGAGCATCTGTGGATTTTAAACTCTTGGTACACAGACAACATAAACGGATGGAAACTGGTCCACCAAAGTAATGAACATAGCTCCTTGAGTCAAGATTCTGCAATTCATGGATATTTGAAGGGGAAGGGAGTTTGTTTTGATGGCCGAAATGTACGCATACTACATATGAAGCAATCATAGACTGAGAAGGGAGTAAAATAAGCAGTTTATGTTAAACAGGAAGTAAACAGTTTAACATAGGTGGCCTCAGATGCAACCTTGCCTCTCTTCCTCACAACATCACACCTTAGATCTTGGGATCAACACACTGTCAAGCAACTCACAGGTGACAATGACCTAAATGACCCACAGGACAGCACTGACTCTCATGTGACCTTAAGAACCCTCCCTGTTCTCAAAGTACTGGTAATAAGCTTGACAGTTCTTTAGTTCCTCTTCAGATGACAAATGAAGTGTTTTCAAGAGCTAAGAAAAGATGTCAATTAGCCTTCTATTCAAGCTCTTACCAGAACACAAATGGCTGAGAACATACTGCATGCAGTTGAATATGATAAATATGTACAGGAGAGATTACAGTAATAATAAATGCACATGTGCAAATTCAATAAATCTTAGGAATATTTTGTTGTGATTGAGGGCTTTGTCAGAAAAATCATGAATCTTGCCAAAGAGGAAAGGTCCTAAAACTTTTCGTGTTCATGAAAAACCTCTCATTGCCCAGCATACATGTCAGTCAGATTAATAAAATAATACCTTTTATATCAGTTAAAAAGTCCCATGCATTTGAAAAATGTTTTAGTTTAAGTTTATACATTCTTATATTCTGTTGTGTGTTTATATTCTCCTTTGTAAACAGAGTTTGTAAAAGATTTTCTAAACCCACCTTTCTAACATCTTGTATTACTGATTTTATTCAATGTTTTAGTTAGGGGTTGAACATATTTTTATGTATGTGTCAAGAGAATGTGCAGCATATCTGACTGTGATTTGTAAAAATGTTCTGTTTGAGAGTAAAAGAGATAATCTTTACAGCTACTGCTGAATTCCAGCAAACTCCACAAACTAGCGCATCAACAAATTACTACAGCAAATTAATCTTTAAATCTTTTGTTGTCAAAATGACTCGTTTCAGTGATTTCTACCTTTTAAGAATGTATTTGATGCTTACTGTTGAACTAGCAAAAAAGTAAATGGTGGATGATCATTTGTTTTCAGGTAAACAAAAATGTTCCTGTGCCCTGTCTGTAATAAAAATAAGTTTAACAGAAAAAGAACTGTGACAAAGCTGTCAGTCCAACCACAATGCAGTAAAAGTAGTGAGGCAGAAATGCCCCAGATGTCGCCTTTCCACATGTGTATGTGTGTGTGTAAGTCATGCTGTGGGAGATAAGTGTGTTGACGTACTGATATTGTTGGGACCTGTCTGGCTTTGGGGGGAAAAAAGCAAGTTGTGTATTGTGAGTCAATGGCAAAAAATGTTATCAAGACTTTGCTAAGGTACCATAGCAGATATTCTTCAGGTTACCCATCCTCCAAATAATGTTTTGGGACCCTGCTAAATGCCATGAACACAAACTCAAGCACAGTCCTACACTCACTCGTGCACGCACGCACACGCACTCCCCCACACTTTTTCAAACACATTTACAGATATTCAAACGCATGCACAGACAAAAACACACTGATGTGAATACACAGACACGCTGACTGTGTCAGAGTGCCTCACTTCATTCTTCTGGTTCACTGGCAGGTCTGGCGCGTAATGCGTTTCATCTGGCTTTTTGTGTGTCTTTTATGCGTGTATGTGTGTGTGTGTGAGGTAGAGAGAGAGAGAGAGAGAATGCACCCATGTATTCTTCTACAAACTCATTTACAAGATAACCACTTCCCTGCAGTGATCACAGGTCAGTACATAAACTGGTTACATGTGAAGTCATGCATGACTCATTACTTTGTCAAAATACAATTGTCAGTCAACCTCATATTTTTAGCGATGTTTCCATATCCAGATTGTTCACATTTCTTTGTGTAAACTTTGTGTGGAGCCAGGATTACGATTTCAGTTCACGGCCGACTGTATTTTGTATATTTCGCTCATCTGCAAATGGTAGTTGGTAGGTTCTCATGATGAAAAAAACAAAACAAAATCTTAAAATTCAGGCATTTTCATCAGGTTTTTTTATTTTTATAAAACAATCAGGTTTGCACTAAGATAACACACAAATGGCTTAAAATAGAAAAGTGGTCACCATTCTATTCGTGTGAACACTTTCTTTAGAATTCCGTGTCTGATGCAGTTTCTTCTCAGCCCAAAAATTTTAATATTCAGGAAGCACGGCCTACATTATTTATTATGTATCTGGTTTCACTTAACCTATTAACAAAACCTTGAAAAATGGTATGTTGCTACAAGTCCACACTTTTGACACAAGCTGATAGCGTCTCAATGAGGCTGTGTGTTGCTGTTCAGTCATCTTAAATTGATCATGTGAGTCTGTTTCTTGACTCTAGTGGGTTAATTAACCACAGCTAAAGCTGTCAGAGTAAATTCCTTTTCAATTGCTGGTTCTCACGATTTTCGTTTAGCCAATTTAACAATTGGTTAAACAAATGCAAACGTGTATGTGCTTGATCGAAAAATTGGGTATGAGGATTTTATAAAGGCAACATATTAGTTCAACCATTTTCAACAAAATAAAAGATGAGTGTCACACTGTAAAATGTAACAGATTCAGTTCATATCCTAAGTTGATATAAAGTTGATTTTTTAAAACTTGACTCATTTTGAGTTGTTTACTTTGGGATCAAACGGGCTAAATGAAGTAAGTAAGTAAATAACCTTTAGGGCGTTGTCATGCCAACAGCCATCCTCCACCCATCTTCAACTCTCTCACTGAGGGAAGTAAGTGTTGGTCCAGAATTCCATTGTACAGGGCCTACTCCACCTTCTGCTCAATGCAATGGAGTTGTCCCATCCCTTGGTCTGAATAGCACCCCCACAGCATGACGTTGCGTCCACCGTGCTTGAAGTTGGGGATCATTTTCTGTGGGTTGAACTCTGTGTTTTTTGCCCCTGGGGGGTTGGCGGTGGTGTGGTGCTTCTTCTGTTTCCTGATAACTGCACTGACAGTTGATGTTTTCTCTCCATTTTGCTTTCCGAATCTCTTGTTCAACAATCTTGCAAAATCCTGGTTGTTTGTGTGTGGACAGGTGTCTTTCATACAACTAACGAGGTGAGGCAGGTGTATTTGATTGAGATAATTAGTTGGGATTGGGGGTGTGTCTTGAAGAAAGACTGACGTGCTTGTAGAGGACAAAATATTTGTTGTTTGGTAGGGGGTCAAATCATGTGCTTAATGAACCATTTCTGCTTAATACATGCATGTTACACTTGAAAGTCCCGCTTCAATGCCTTCATAAAAAACTTCCTTTGTGACATTTAAATCTTTTAATGATGTCCCTAAAGGTACCTATCACTATTGCGCACACTGAAAGATAATAGCAAACATTTGCCATTCTAAACTAGTCTCTTTGAAGAAATGCGAAAGAAAAGTCAACTGTAAACTTCCCTGCCTGCCTATCATACAGCCATGAGCTGCATTAGCTTTGTAATGCTTTAAAATGCAAACGTTCTCTGTGAATGTTTGGCACCATAGTCACTGATGTTCTGGTTTGTGCTGAGGAGACAAACAGCTTCTGGTCTGTGCAAATTCTCACTCAGCTTTATATAGGGAAATAGTTTGTTTGATTGTTTTTATCAAGAGGTTGTAAGATCAACATAACTGATATGAAAGTGAGAAGGACATTATGTTAGTCAGGCAATGTGGCTCAAGATATTTAAGTATTTATTATACATACTTTTGGAGCACCTCCAAAAGTTTTACACTACACATGACTGAGAATATAATATTTGTAATAAGTCTTGAACAAGGGCAGTTTGAATTTTTCTTATATTTAAAGATGTTTCACCTTTCATCCAAATATCTTTCTCAACATTGAATGAAGGCCACCCTAACACAAATACTAATGCATCTAATTCTGTTGGAATTAACTTAACTGTATTCCACATAAAATGAGTTTTTCCTGCTTTCCTAATGACTACACCATCAAACTACAGGTTATTGCATAAGCATAATAACATTGGAATAACTTGCCAAGTCCCCTCCTCTTTTGATGGTGCATCAATATCATCCCTAGATTGCATAAGGAGTATTTAGATATGGGGCTTGACATTTTAAGCAATCAACTGACAGTTGCTACGGTCAGTAATGTCATTTTAATATTATTCTGGTGTCTTCCTTTTGTTTTTAGGCAAAGAGCTTAGATCTGTATAGTAATATTTATGAATTAGCTCTGTAGGAACTGAACCCATTTGGAATTCTATAAATTGGGATTTGATGGATTGGACTGGTTTACAATTACTAAGTTTAAAATAAACTGAATAAAACTATTCATTTGAAGTACATAGACAGTTGTTACTATATAGATTGAATTTAATTGACTTTAGCCTCTAAATATTTGTGTTTTTCTTGGTTGTGTTTAACTTATTGGTCTTTTGAAAGCCAGTGGTTTGAGGTGTCAAGGGAGTGACAACAAGATATACTTCCGTTTCAAATTTATATGAACATTTTACAAATAAAACAGTGTGTGTAATGCTTTGCAAAAATGTGAGGGGTTGCCTCTGTGTTGCAAACTGCATCAAATATACGGCACTGTGGGATCACAGAAAGGATCAGTCAGTCAGTAACTTTAAAGTGGAAAGCAATTTGCAGTCAACCACTTTCAGATGACAGGGCACAATGGAGACAGAGAAACACTGACTCTGTTGATAGTGTAAACCACTCGGCTTTTTAAAAATCCTGATGGTAATGTAAGACAAGTGGCATTTTCCTAAATTATGTTTTTTAAACTTATGAAGATGTTACAACATTTTTTACAGAATATTCCTTCTGAGATTTAGAGTTCCAAAAAAAAAGAAGCAAATATCTGGGCTGTATTTTGTAACACTGACTTTAATAGGTCATAAGTTCAAATGTTGTTCTTTTACCAAACTCAAAGGTAGTGAAACCATTCTCTCAGTATTTTTCATATTCCTCTAATGGTCTTTATAGACTCCCGTGTGGTGAACTCATATAATTCATGTAGAGGGGTGCCATTTCACATATGCATTTTGATTCGATTTCAGAGCAGAACAGTGTAATGTGATGTGTGTCTGACTCAGCAAAGGAGGTAGTAACAGAGGTGGCAATCTGAAATGCATCGCTTTAACCAATGATGCAGTTGTCATTTAGATTATTCTACGAGGCTGGCTTGATGCGTGCAAGCACAAACTAATGTCGGGCTAAGTTTCCAGTCTAGCATGTATGAAAAACCAAAGGTTAACATCAGAGATGTAATAAAGATTTACGCACCAATAAAGGGCAACCGACTGGTAGTTAGACCACAAATTGAGATATATTATACTTAATATTAATTCAGTAAGTAATAGAGGAAAGCCTGTTGACAAATACAATGTGCTTTGACAGGAACTCTGCAGAATCCATAAAGTTTTGGTTTTCGTACTAATAATACACATTGAGACATGTCTGTAAATGGATTTACCTCAGAAAACAGCAAAAATACATTTGAATAATGGTCACTGATTTTTTTTTTGAGTGGCTCAGAATGACATAAAGCACACCAACAACATTGAAGGGCTGTTATGCAATCAGCTGCTCCTTCAGACTCAGCAAGAGAACAGTGTTTTCTCTTTTACCGTGTTAAATATTAAACAGGACAGCATAATAGTTGTTAATGATTGATTTGAATTCAAACATTTTTCCTTTTTCTGAGCTCTGAGATGACTTTGTTGATATTTGGCAAAATGGAACTGAAACTGTGCTTAATTAAGAAATGACACTGTCCACCTTGATCACAGAAACTAACATACAGGAGAATCTCTTTAAAAGCCCCATTAGGATATACAGAAAAAAAAGTTATTGAAAAATATCAGTTTATCACTTTCTGCAAACAGGTTTTGTTTAAGAATCAGCAACTGAATTTATTTGACTTTGTTTCTAGAAGCATAAATTGATTCATTTGAAAGGAAAGACATGGCCATACGTCTCTATTTAAAAGAATATACAACACCTTCTGTTTAGAAGCAGAACATTCATATATTTGAGGCTAACAAGCAGCAGTGTAGAATTACCAATATAGTTGTACCTGTAATTTATTAATACCTATCGCTGATGCAAACATGGATATGCCGCCAGAGCATGTTTATCTCTTTGGAAAACCTAAGAATTGGGCAGATAAATGCTCAAAGAAAGGTCAAAGAAAATAGAGGATCAGAGTGAGATAATTAAACAAGGATAGAAGTGAGTCAGTCGGGGCATTGGGGATAAAGGATGAGTATAATGGAAAAGGGAGGACACAAAAGAGGGACAGGGGGGAGCAGAGGTCAAGAGATATAGAAAGGAAAGAACAAATGTTGCAAACAGTGTTGAAAAGTTTTAATGGTAGAGTAAATGATCACTGAGCAGAAAAAAAGGTTCTTTGTGTTCTTTATTTGTTCTTCTGTTGACTTATGTTTCAATGACCAGACAGTGATATTTAAAAAATTGATTTCAAGGTCCTCTTGAAGAAAGTGTCTCTTGCAATAGAACAAGAGAAGGTAAGAAAAGCCTGATCTTATCTCTCTTATTTTAGCGAGACAGCATTTCTTCTAAAACGTGACACTGATGTCTTCAGAAGTACATTATTGTGTGATTAATCAGTCAAATCAAATCAATCAAAGACCAAATAACCAGTCTGCTGCAGGAGCCTTATTAAGTAGAAAACATCCATTTGGATGTGCTGCGCCTTGCTAAACTGTGTTACACTAAACTCAGTCCCTTGTTTCTGAACAAGGGTCACGGTCTGAACTGAGACTGTACCAGGATCCAAAAGAACTTTCAAGTTTTCCACGATAGGACTGTAGAATTGTATTCTGACTACAACCGAATAATGCTGACATGTGATCCTATCAATATCTTTGATGGGTAATTGATATTCTTCATTTGGTAAGAGACCTGAAATGAAATGAAAAGAAAATTTTTGTTTGCTTCCAAGTTTTAGCTTTGGGAAGGATGTCATTCAACCTCAGTTTGTTAGGTCTGTAGAGTTGTAGTGTTCTGTTTTTTTCCCCCCTACCCTCCTCTAGGGGGCAAGATCGGAAGTGGATTCAGCTGGTACCCTCATCAAGAGCAGCCATAAAAAGGAGCAGTTCCATATGGCAGTTGCCAGATGATTTCCTCACTCAGTGTGGTACTGGCCAATCTCAGAGTTTTCATGCATATCTTGTGGATAACAAACCAAGTATATCTGGGCTCCTTGTTTAACCCCTCGACCTTGGATTCTTCTAGCCTTCCTGTTTCTGTTTTGCTCCTCGCTGCTCCCTCCAACTGCTCACCAGTTTATGTGCATTGGAACCACCCGTAAGCTACCTTTCACCTTCCACTGGTCTCCACCAACAACTACCGTCCTAGGGATTCCACCACCAAGGCTGCCGCTGAAGACCAGGACTATTGCCTCCATAATTCTTCTGTTCCCTTGGAAAGAATAAATCATTTGTTGGCTCAGAGCTGTTGTCTAAAGTTGTGGACTGCTTAAGAGTATCCAACTACGGCATGACAGAATCATCTGGCCAATCCAACTCTGCGACACAACTGCAGATTTCCCTGTCGGAGCCAGGCCGCTGGCCCTAGGATTAATGAGGAGGATGCGGCGAGGAAAATATGGAACTTAAGACAAGGGAGAAGGTCTGTTGCCGAGCTTGCAATAGATTTTCGAAACCTAGCTGCCAAATCTGGATGGAATGAACCAGCTCTCAAGGGTGCAATCCAGCATATTCTTAATGACCGACTAAAGGATGAATTGGACTACCGAGATGTCCCTGACTCTCTTGATGAGCTAATTAACCTAGCTATCAAGATTGGCAATCAAGTCCGTGAAAGGACCAGAGATTATAATTTTCCACCTCCTGGTAATTCTCATATTAAACAGCCTGGGCTGCCTGATCCGCAGTTACCCTCCACCTATCCAGAACCGATGCAGATTGGGAGAGCAGGGCTTAGTGCAGAGGAGAGGCAGAGCCGCATGGATGCTGGGTGTTGTCTTTACTGTGGCTTCCCATTACATTTCATCTCTCTCTTTCTGGTCCGCCAAAAACCTGTAGCCCGTCAGTAAATCTGGGGGTGATGGCGAGCAGGACCACCTTTTGTAATAACCTCCGGCTCACTATTACCACCTGCATCACAATTAAGAATCAGACCCATTCTGGTTCTGGTTCAGAATAGAATTTGATCCACCTTGAGCTTGTGAAGTAACTAGGCATCCCTGTTTAACACTTGCCCTCACCCTGCCATGTTACCGCCTTTTATGGCGTCTATTACAGCGCAGACCAGCCCACTCTCCCTCCAAGTTTCTGGAAACGATCAAGAAGTCATCCAGTTTCTATTGTTCCCCATTAGGCAAAGGCAAGGCAAGTTTATTTGTATAGCACGTTTTGTGTACAAGACAATTCAAAGCACTTCACAAAGAATTTAAAAGTAGAAAAACAAGAAAAGAATAAAAATTAGATAAATAAAAAGTGTAGGGTGCAGATAGAACAAATTCAATGTCCATATGCACAGTTAAAGGGAACTGTTATCAGCCTCGATTTAAACATTGTCAGAGTTGGGGCCTGTTTCAGGTCTTCAGGAAGACTGTTCCTGATTTTAGGAGCATGGAACAGTATTAGTCCAGTATTACCCCAAGACTCTTGAGCTGATTTTTAGGTTCCAGAGAAAGTGTCTGAAGGTGACTGATGACACTTTCTCTTAGTTTAAGTGGGCCGCAGACAATGATCTTAGTTTCGTCTGGGTTTAGATTGGGGGAAGTTTTTCTGCATCCACAAACTGATCTGTTCAACACAACGACACAATAAATCTACAGGCCCGTGTTATCCTGCTGTCAGTGATACAAAGATCTGACTGCCATCTGCATAGTTGTGGGAGGATAGAGTATGACTGTGTATTAGCTGTCCCAATATAAGCATGTACAGATTGAACAAAAGGGGTCCCAGGATTGAACTCTGGGGAACCCCACAGGTCAGACCCATTCAGTCTGAGACACAGTTCCTAATTTCAACAAAGTAACACCTGTCCTCGAGGTAGGACTTGAACCACTTTAAAGTCATATCAGAGATTCCCACCCAGTCCTCTAACCTCTGCAATAAAACACACATGGTCCACTGTGTCAAAGGCATTGCTCAGGTCCAGTAGTACTAGGACCAAGACTTTGCCTGCGTCCGAGTTCAGGCGGATGTCATTGGTCACCTTGATCAAAGCTGTATCAGTGCTGTGGTGGGGCCTAAAGCCTGACTGGAAGGCATCAAACACATTGTTATACAGGAGAAAATCAACAAGCTGTTGATATGCAACTTTTTCCAGGACTTTTCCTAAGAATGGCAAGTTTGATATGGGCCGGAAGTTGTTCAGTACTGTGGCATCAAGACTGCTCTTTTTTACTAAATGAGCAAGTTGTGGTAACAAACTGCTCAGCACTGACTTTAGGAATCTAATGGGTAACTCGTCCAGGCAGCCAGGCCTCCATTAGCTCTGTGAGAATAAGCCAAAGGTGGATGTTGGCCATGACTGACTGAAGGTTCAACATTCAGCTTTCCAGGTTCTCCTTTACAAGTAATGCCTTATCAAGTTCCTACAGCATCAATGTATTAAGTATAGATGCTGTGAGAACAATCACTTTTTCAAGCTATCACTGAAGACTTTTTGTTTGGAGCTAGATGTGTTTGTTTTAAGCACCAAATGGACTGGCAGTGCTTCATTCATATTAGCAAGCTTGATAAGTGCAACTGACTCTTTATCCTCCAAATCAAAGAACCGGGTGAATGGTAGAGACAGCAAGATCTTTGGGATGGCCAGCACAATGCCAACTCTACTAAAACGTTTTTTCTTTCTTTTTCTTGGTACGTCAAATGGAGTTGAGGGTCTTCTCCATGCTGTCTACTAGAAAATGCATTTTTTTCCCATCTCATTGGTTTTGACCTCTACTGGTTGCCTGGTAGCACAGGAGAGGAGAGATGGGCGGGGGTTGCCATGGAGAATTTTGTAAGATTGTGGATTTTTGGTCTTGTGGGGTTTTGTGTTTGGTTACTTTCCAATTTTGAGTTTTTGTAATTTTACTATTGGTCTTTGGTGCTGTTACTTTACTGAAGTTTCCTTTTTTTTTATTATTCCTTGGTACTAGTTTCAGTTCATGCCAAGGTTTCTCTTGTTCTCTACTCATTTATTTTCTTGTGTTGTGTTTTCATGACTTTTTCTGTTTCTTGTCCCCTTCTGTTACCTTCTGATTGTTAACCTAACTCTTCTCACCTATGCTTCGTGTTCAACACTGTCTTGATTTACTAATCAGCTTCCAATTTGTAAAAGCCACAGTCATTTTGGGTCAGATCCTTGTCCATTGTCATCTGGTTTTTAATGCTACGTCATCACTAAGTCCATCAGTTGTTGTGCCTTAGTTTGTTGTTCTACTCTGGTCTCTGTTTATGTCTCCTGTGTTTTCCCCCATCATAGAAGAAGAGAAAAAGCTATTTTACAGACACACACACACACACTTGCACAGATGCAGATAAAGGCTACTATGGTGCTGCTGTCATCTTTCCTCTTCTCCTTGTCCCATCTTTCATTTGTTCCCTGTGGAGCTTTTTCTACTCTTCTTCACTCTTTGTCTATTTTCTATCCATGTCCCTCTTCTTTCTTCTCGGTTTTCCTCCCTGTGTGAGTTTCTCTCTCTTGCTGACAGGGTTCAGTAGAGCATATTGTCACTGGCCACAGTAACACTCCAGTAGTCCAGGGAATGCTCACATACACGCATTATAAGTACGTGACTATCACTTTCACCTCCTTGACATTGGCTCTGCCAGAGGGTGTATGTGTGTAACGGAGAGAGGGAGAGAGATATTTTGTGTTTTTTGTTTTCTCTGTGGGTTCAGTACTCTGTAGTTTTTTTTTCAGGGGAAGCTCATTTAAGATAGTGATTTTATCATTATGTAAATTACATCAGGAGACAAGTCTCCTCTGTAGTGATGGCTGTTGTTACAGCATCTGTGTGCGAGTGTTTGTTTTTATGTAAGTGTGTGCTCCAAATGAGTCAGTCAACAGTAATTGTTTCTTGTGAATTTTCTCTTGTCTTGTCCACTGAGAAGAGATGTCAAAGTCTTTAGTAGTCTGTTACTTCTGTGCATCCTCCAGTCCTCTAGTTCTGTGTGGGTGATATTGACATTGTCCCTTTTAATTCAGATAAAAAAGCTGCTTTGTCATTGATGGTCATGATATCAAAATGTATTTCATAATGACATTTTTGGAATTTTCTAGTTTGAACTTAAGCCTTTACCATGTCATTAATATGCATGCCCATTTAAATCTGCCCCTGGCTAATGAACATTTTTAGTAGTAAATATCCTTCAATTACTTACCATCATTATCATTATTGTTTTCATTGGTTAATCATTTAAAAATTAAATGCTTTACACATCATTGCCAGTTTGCTGTACAGGCGCTATGCAGAAATAGTTGCTTTGAAAATTAAATGAGAACTTTTTAATGGCATTAGAAATTCACAAAATCTCCATAGCTCAAACCAAGTGTGCAACTGCAAGTGTGAGCAAGCTTTTCTAAATGTTTCTTGATCTTTAATTTCACAACAAGATTTCTCTTTATCTTAGATAACAACTCAGTGATAGTAGATATTGTTATAGTATAAGAAAACAGTTTGCTAAATAAACTTGAGGGAATAAAAACCATCACAAAAGTTACACCAAGTTTTAAAGCATTTCCATATGTGGAAAAACCAATCAGTTCAGCCTCACTGATAACCAACAGGAAGCAAACATTTCTTTTTTTAGGACTAATCAGGAGTCCTCATTGTACCTCTATTGTCTCTCTGTTTCCCTTACTGATGTCCATTTGCATCCTTGATTCTGTATGATACACGTTCAACTGCCTTCTATGGCAACATTACCTCTAAAAATACCTACATCTGTAACTTATTTGTCTGCTTCTCAGATGACAACTAAATGTCAAGTTGTTTGACCCTTGGGACCAGGAAGGATGGACATGAACTATCTGGTGTTACAATGTACTAACCCTAATATAAACACCCAACTTCTCCCTCTTTGTGAAAACCTGTATCTGGACCTGTGACATACCTCCACATTTCACCGTTGTCAATGTGTTGCATTTGAGTTCTTTGGTGTTCTGGCTCCGACAAACCGCGGCAGCCCAAATCTGATGAGGGTCATCGACTCAGCAGACAGGTCACCAAAAGTCACCAAAAAGGGAGCTACACAAGTGGGAAATTACCGGTGATTTGAAAACTTTTTCTCTGATAACAGGAAATATTCAGGAACATTTTTCTGTTCCCTGCCCTTTCATAGTCCAGCAGACAACAATGTTTGGTCCCGGAATTACCCAACCGCACCAAAAGAACACATCAACAGTGACACATCATCACCTTCACCTAAGCTGTAGATTTAGGAGGTCATGGGGCTTCCTAATAGAGTATTCTTTAACAATTACCCGCTGCCCTTGCTCCTTCCCGAGTGACTCATCCAAAATTTCATTCATTGTTGTTTTGCAAAGAGAGAAAGCTTTAGCCTGGGCAATATCTTTTTTTAAATGGTAGTCCTATTGATTATCGATCCTACCACAGAGGATTTAAAAAGAACTTTCAACCATCCTCTAAGAAAGGGTGACACAGCCAAGAGATTAGTACATCTACACCAATCTAACCAAACTGTTCCGGTCTTTATAACTGAGTTTTGCTTATTGGCCGCTCAGGCAGCTCGGCCTGCTAAAGCCTTATTATTATTATAAATAAATACATTAAGCTAAGGCCGCCATTGGTTTCATTGTCCGTCTTTGCTGGCCAAGTGACTGATAGTGAAGAGATAATAGCAACTATGCTCCAAGAAGTATAATAGTCAATGAAGGCAGACATCTTGTAATACATTCGAGGCTGTTGTTAAGGGACTTCAAAAGGATAGTGCTGCTTTTAAATCAGAGTTAACTACTACAACGGGAGCAATACAACTGGCCATTTCCCTTCAGGAGGAAAGGCTAGCTGCCGTGGGATTAAAGCTAGCAGTGCTGTGGTTGCTCTGGAAGCAACAATGACCACTCTCAAAGGGGAAATTCAAGTGCTTCAGAACAAATGTGAAGTTGGTGAGTGAACAACATACAAATAATCTACACTGAAGAGGGAAAGGAGGGCAGGACATGGACTGCATTTGTTCCAACCCCCTGAAGGACTTGTTGCGTCATGATGTAGAACCTCTTATTGACAGGGTGCACCAAATAGCCCTTACTAAGGCAAACAGGGGCCACCACGCAGGCCACTCAGTCAGAGTCCACTACTTCCATGTTAAAGATCAGAGTCTTTGGTTGGCTTGGGAGAAGGCCACAGAAAACATATTTTACCAGGCTCTACTGCTGGTGAGACGAAAAGAAGGGTTCCATTCAAAGATGTGAGAAAGGCTTTACAGAACATCGCTGGTGCTCGATGTGCCCGCACTCAGGATTACTCGACCGAGTGGAGACAAGATTCCCAGACCCAGAGAAGGCTGTGCAAGTCAAATCAGTATCCCTGTAAAACTAACATATTTTGGAGTTTTTACTACCAAGGTCATCTCCCTTTCTTTCCTTCATGCTTGAATGGCTGGTAACATTTATTCCTGTATTTACTACTAAAGTAGAATGTTTTTTTGTGGTACGCATTTAGTTTTAATGTCTTACAGACAGATTAGGCTTCAAAACACATGGAAGTAGTTATGTTTATCATTTTCTGGAGGTTTGATTATTCAGTTGTAGTTCCAAAGCTAATATTAGACCCCAAGGCGGAGACAGACACGATGGAGGCTTGCTAATTCTCGCAGTCAGAAGGTCTTTATTAAGACACAAACGTAAACCGTCCAGAGCAGAAAAAACAAATTCCTTAGACCAGAGGTACGGCAGGCAAATCAATACTCCGGCACCAAGTCCTGAAACATTTCAGTATATAACACATAGAGGAAATTAACAACATAGGGAACAGGTGCGCAAAAAGGAAACTACAGGCAGGAGAAAAAACCAGTACCGAACAAAAATTTAAGCTGGACGAGGAGCCACAGCCGGGGCTGTGACATTTATACTGGAAAAAAATTACATCCATGTTGGTGGGAGAGAAGAGTGGAAGATTTTTTCTGCTTTTTTTTTTTTTTTTCCCTGTTGTGCTTTGGCCACTCAGTCTCTGCATATTGTTTTGTTTGCACTAAAGTCTAAGTCCTCTCTCAAAGTAACTTTTGCCACCTGGAATGTTAAGGGACAAGTAAGCTCTGAAATGCTCTAAAATGTCTTGGCTACTTTTAGAAGTCTTCACATACATATTGCATGTCTACAAGAGACTCAGTCGTCTCTTTCAGATCATACTAAACTGAGAGAGAGGTTGGTTTCGCATTGTTTTCCTATTCTTGTCAACAACAGAACCAGAGGTGCAGCTATTATTTCACATAAGTGGTTCCTTCACTGCTGCGATGTGATTGCTGATTGAAATCGTTATATATCTTTTAACTAGAAATCTTTATAGTATTTTGGTGATTTTGAAAAATATCTTTCAATGCTGAACCTGGACTCTCACCATTCGATATTTGGAGGGGATTTTAAGACATGTTTAAACATGAACGCTTAACAGATCATCCAACTAAGTCGAGACCAGCAAAGGTTTGAAACAGTTTCCTGAAAAAGTATGTTCACCAAAGTTTCTCCTGAATTGACTCTTTTCTTTAGGTAAAAAACTATTACCACTTGTAAAGGTCTGCACGTACGAAGCAACTATGATGTTTAGATACGAGCAAACTTCTCATCTATACTTCCCAAACTGTTCAATGAGACATATCTCCAGTGCAGTTTGTTTTTAAGCACACATCAGTGTTCATGGCAGTGGTGTGAATCCTCGCTTTGTCTGAGTGCAGACAAGTCACAATCTGTCCTTACACATATTCTTTCTCCTCAGCAAACAGGATTTGTTAAAGGCTGATTTGCATTCTTACGTTGATTTTTCAACACAATTTACCAACCTTCACAGTCCAATACTCCTGAAATCCTGATAGGATGGATTTCATAGAAATTAACTGTCCCAAATGTCTTATATATCTTTTAAAGTATCCATGTCTTCATCCCAAAGTCCTATTTTCAGAAACTGTGATTGTCTCATCATTCCTGTCGAATCACTAACTCCAATCCTGGAAACTATGTGTTATTGACTGTTAAATTAACCAGAGGCTAAATTAAGCCCTGGTCAGAGGAATCTACACAACTCATTCAATTATCACTTTCCTTCAAAACGCTAAGGGCCTAAGTTAGTAGCTTAGTTCAAGACAAGTCTGCTGGTCCATATTTTCTGTTTGTCTGATTTTCAAAACCTTTATTAGGTGAAGACGTGCCATCATTTGCTGTGATTGAGCTAGTGTCTGGAAGCCTGTCCAACATGCTTTTGGACTAAACCGGTCAAAAGCTCCAGATAGCCAATCTTCAATGTGGGACCACAGAAAAGCTTGAAAGAATCTATTAATTAGTCTGAAAAGACACAAGAAAGCGAGAGCTTTGTAAAACTAGAACCTCTTACTGTTCTTTACTAATAGAAACGAATAAGAATAATCTTAGGTTTCCTTTCAGCAATGTAAAAAAGCCAACAGAGTCTGAGTTCTGTTGAACCATGTATTCCTTTAAATCTTATCAGTGAAGCTTTCATGAGCTGTTTTACACACAAAATTCTTTCTGTCAGCTACAAGATAAACAGGTTCTTTCCCACTACTATTACGGAGATATTACCAAGTACAACCAAGTACAAAAGTATCCTTAGAGCCTATTTGCACCTAGAGTTATTCTCTCATGTTGCTTGTTCTGATCTAAGAGCAATAGCTTCTTTCTGAGCCAGTACCAACCAGACTTTTTCCCCTTATGTAACATTACAATCTTGGATTTCATTGTTATTTCTTGAAGACTCAATAAAAAAAAATCTGTTTTTTGTCCATCTGATCTGGCTGTTAGTAATAGCAGTATGGCCTCGGGTGTGGTTACCAGGCAACAGTGCAACCACTGATCAAAAAATATAACCTTGATCCAACTTTTTCTCTATTTCAAAGATTCCAGTTTTTCTCTAAGCTTTTGCAGAAAGTAATTTATAACCAATTGGAAGACTTTTTGGATGAAATGGGGTGCTTGAAATTTTTCAGTTCGGCTTTAAATGCCTTCATGGTACAGAATCCACAACGATGAGGGCTTTCGATGACATCCTATTTGCAACAGATTTGGGGAATCATGCCATTTTAGTTCTCTTAGATTTAACAGCTGCATTCGATACAGTGGACCATAACATTCTGATGTCCCGTTTAGAGCACAGTGTAGGCATCCAGGATAATGCACTAGAGTGGTTCAGATCGTACCACACTGAGACAACCTGTGTTGGGCTATGTGATTCCAGATCATCATCTGTTCCATTGAGTCCCACAGGGCTCGATTCTTGGGCCTTTTCTATATCTTCTGCCCCTAGGCTCAATTTGAAGAAAGCATAAAATTGCTTTCCATTGCTATGCAGATGATACTGAGGTTTATGTGCCCCTAAAGCAGGAAGATTACTTCAGCATGCAAGGTTTAAATGAAGGCCTCCAGGAATGAATAGCCTGGATGGCTTTTAACTTTTTAAATTTCACTGAAAATAAATTATTTTTAGTCCGAATGTCACTGATGGACCTTCTTCTTCATTGGCTGTCTGGCAGATTAGAGAAAACCACAAAAAAACAAAAACAAAGATTTAAAATAAATATTGGTTTTAGACTGCAAGGGCAGGTCAGTGTAGTAGTAAAACTACTACTACAACTTTTCTTACCTGAGGCAATCGACCAAAAGAGATAATATATCGTCAAAGACTGACTTCTAAACAGTAATTGACGTCATTGTGTCTTCTATTGGTGCAAAATACTGCAGAGAATATTACAAGCATTTCAAAACTTTACTTACTACTCTTGACCCTGGAGAGTAATCTACACATTAAATCTCCCCTTTGTTTCAAAAGGGCTTGAGAAAAATGTATGCAGTTCAGCTTTGTCATCATTTCCACAGAAATATTCAGTTTAAATTGAGACCTATTTCCTGTAGAAATGTATAGACCCTTAAAAACATACAAGCAGCAGAACTGCCTAATGTCTTTTAACGACCATTCACGGCAGTAATGTTCTTTTACTGTTCAAATTAAACTCCACTGCATTTTTACCCAACTCAGAAAGCAATAGGTTTCAAATTTACCAGCTGGAACTGGCTTTAACTAAGCCTTAAAATCATCCTTTTGAGGCCAAGTATGGCTGAGTTTACATTTTCCCATAGCCTTGCCACTACGTCTTCTATTTCCTGAAGCGGACTATGATCACAAAATTGACCTAGATTTGGGCTTGCAAACAACACAAAAGCTAAATTGTTTTTGTCAATTAGTAGCAAGTTAGGCTCATTTTGTAGTTGTAATCAAATTTAATAAGGTAAACTAGAGTTGAGGGAGAATTTTATCCAGCATCTGAGGTGTTGTTACATGGTTGTAAGAAAATTAAGAAATGTTGAAAATTGTTTAAGGATTAAATTCAATACAATGAAGTTTCAATAAATTTCAGTAAAGTCTCCAGCTGATCCAAAAATGCTGCAGTCAGAATTAGAAAAAAAATATTAAAAAAAGATTGTATGTCTCCAGTTTTAGCTTCTCCTTATTGGCTGCCTATTAAATTCAGAATAGACTTTGAAATTCTGCTCCTTACATGTGAAGCTCTGAAAGACCAAGCTCCTCGTAAAGACCTCATAATTACATATTTTCCCAACAGAGCACTTCAACCTCAGACTGCAGGTCTACTTGTGGTTCATAGAGTTTCTAAAAGTAAAATGGGAGGCAGAGCCTTTAGTCACAATAGAAACTGCAACCAATTTTTGTATGGGAAGTGGACCTGCACATGGTGATACACCTTTTATCTCTGTTTCTCTTTTTTTGCCCCTTTTTCTGTATGTACATTAGACATTATTGTTGCTATTCAATTTTATTTTCCCTACTCTTCAGGTGACCTTTGTTGTACTTTTACCTGTTATCTCAAACCTAAACTGGTCCCCCTCCCTGGGCTGATTCAGCCAGAGGTTTTGTCCTGCTAAAATGTTTTTTGTTTCCTCCATGGTCGCCTTGTGCAAGAGTTTGGGATTAGATGGAAGAGAAGATTCAGTGCAATCTGCCAATTTCCATTACAAGGATTTTTTAAAAATTGCACGTGAACTGGATGTATTAGGAATTTCACAGAGTTGAACCGCTTTTATACTTATGGTGTTGCCTTCTAGTGGTGCCTCACGTTAATATTTCCTTTAAATATGGTTCCACAAACAGTTTTACCTTCTATAGTGACGCAAAGGTACTCTGGCTCCCCCTGCTTTCACTGTCGCTGTTTTCAAAGTCAAACTTTTGTCGTTGCTATTTATTCTGGGGGCTCGCACAGTGTCCCGGTAAAATTGCTGACTGTCAATTTGTGTTTCATTACAGCTGTGGAGGAGCAATTGATGCACAAGTCTTGACAAGCGCAGCAGTTGTTGCAGTGCATGGTGGGATTAGCAGCCTGAGTGGGGGAACTGCTATTTATGGACAGACTTTATTAATGAATTTATCATATGATGTCACTGCCTGGTTTTATGGCATTACTGTCTATATGTGATCCACTGGCATTGGGTTTGACAAATGCTAAAGGAAGGCTCTATGGGGATGTTCATAGAATAGCTGTGCTTATGATAGCCTATATTTAGTCAGAACCAGACCATGAAATATTCCAAATACTATTTGTGTAAATAGTGATTCAAAGTTCATAGTGTGATACCTGACAATATCTCAATGATTATGTTTTGTATGTAACAATTGGTAATGTATAAACATGCATTATTTCAATATGCAAAAGTGAAAATGGGATTCTTTTTTATACCCATAATTGATTGCTTTCCATTTAAATTAATTCTGACCATTTTATACCTTACTGAGGCCTTTCTATTTGAACTTTACACTTGATTCTCTTTTCACGTTAAAAAATTGTAATCAAAATTATTTTTTTAAAAGGTAAGAGAAAGGGGTTGAAATCTAAAATGCCAATGCCTGTTTCTATTAAACTCTTTGGGTAGAACTGGGGAGCAACCTGACAAACGGCATAAGAAATGGAGACACTCTCATAAACAACACAAGTATTTGATCAAAATAATGATTTTAGTGTTTTTCTGTTTACTGTCTCTTAATCACACTCTGCATTACTTCTTTTTTTCTTTCCTCTTCACTTCTTTATTAATCTGTGGAACTCTACTGAATTTTCAACCACTTATATCTCTTGAGCATTCTATTTGTCCAACTTCTGTCTTGTACTTACTATATGGAACCCCTTCCCCACATCCACCTCATACCTCATGTTTGCAATCTGTCTTTTACTAAAAGCACAAACAGATTAGTCCAAACAGACAATGTGGACCTTTAAACTAAAATGTTTTCTACAAATTTTACATCAATGCCACCCTGACATCACACTTACTTAGAGTGAAGGTACTAAAAAAAGATGAATATAATCAGTTCATTCATCCGTTTCAATATTTTAAATCTAATTACAGCTCTTCTTCTAAAGGTTTTGATGAGAGTATTTTTCTATGTTTTTACTGAAATTCACTGTCAACACTAGCATTATTTTTATTGAATAATGCTGCCATGTGGCTACATACAGAAGTCTTGGACACAAACAAATCCATACATACAAGCTAATTACAGCATCCATAATGAAAGCATATCATCACAAATACATTGTGTTTTTCACCTACCATTTTTCAAGCAATGCCCTAAAAATGCTTTTGACACATAAAATGTCTCTTGAACTTCATTATGTGTAACCGCTTACATTATAATAATTATCCTCGACCACATGAGAAACCCCCAAAGATAATGAATAACATTAGCTGGTAATCAATATATTTGATTTGATTTTTTCCCTGTGAAGTCAAATAGGTCAAAGTCTAACCATTTATCCTCCAAAAGAAAGAAGAGAAGATTGTTAATTGGCTAACATAATCGCCTTTATTGTCATCATTTGTGTTTAGCTTGTGTTCAATTATATTTTTAGACATTCAGAGTAGGACCGTCAAGCTTCTCTTCAAGATCCTGTTACTGGAACAGACGCACTTCAGTCAATTAATTAACATGCAGTGGAATCATTATGTCTTTGCTCTGCAAGACCAAACTGACACTAGAGGAGAATTTCACGTACCAAAATTTATAAGCTTCCTACGTCAAGGTTAAACTAATAATGTAGTGCTATGTTGCCATCCTGTGGAGTTCAGTGGAGGAGGAAAAAAACAAAACAAAAACAAAACATATACAAACACACAGATGCAGAACAGTACGTGCATTAATGCTCAGTTGGATGACATCAGGGAAGTGAGAAGTCATCTTGCCTTTATGCAGATATAAATGGTGGTAGAAATGTAAGGTACTTACAATCTAAAAATATTATCCAAAGATTCCAAAGATGAATTTATGTTTTAAGTTGAGCTTTTATGAAGCACAAAGCCGTACGAAATACATCAACATAATTTCAACTTTAAGAAAAGTAATTGCAGATCTACCTTTTGTTCTGTAGTCGTTTAAATTCTTCCATTTTATCTTACTTTTCCAAAATGATCACGAGGGTAGAGGTGTAAAAGTGGGCTGGCATGATAACCATGATGAGGAATAGTGCAATAAACATCTACTCCAAAGGAAGGATACAATGTTGGTATTCCATCAATACATCAGCAGTGACACCACACCAGTGTGGTTGTTTTGGTCTCTCCCCATCAACTCGCTGTTACATGCAAGAGTTGCTCCTGGTTTAAGGAACTTTTACAAGTATGCCTTAAGGTAGCGTTATCAGCTGACACCAGCTGATTGTGGTAGCAACTAGATACATCATCTGTCCTCGTCAACATCACCAAGTGCTTCGAAGACATCACAAACACTAGGACCATTACCATCCATCCCTCCTAGACGCTAATATATAAAGGAAGGTAAATATCAAGGTACTCTCTTCAGAGAATGCGTGACTGTGTTCATATATATTATATGTGATGTATATGTGATTGCTTTTGGCTACATGAAGCTACTGTATCTGTCTGGGTATAAAAGGCTATATCCATTTCTGGCTATTGCAATGTATTTTCTAAAATAAATATATATATATATATATATAGTCTAAAATGATACACTGAGCATATGGAAAACCATTAAATGTGTCACAGATCACAGGAGAATGGATGTACAATGCCCTGCTACGTGACACCATAAACTCCTTCTAAGCAGGACAACAACCTCATTCCCACGTCCAGGTTTTCACTCCCACCAGAAGAGCCTCCCATCTGTCTGATGGCGGAGGAGGTTGGGAGGACATTGGTAAATAACAACCTCCACAAAATCTGTAGGCTGTGAAGGGGTTTCCCAAGGGTTCAGGGATGGTGCAAGACACTATTTAAGGCCGTCAACCCAACTTGCACAAATCTGTTATGGTCTCTTTGCCTGAAATGGAGAAAACCTACATGTCAGTCTTTTAAGACTTCTGTCACAGACAGAGTTATTTCAGTGGAGTGGCCATTTTGAAACCCAGATTGGTTTGTATCAAGTAGATTGTGAGAGGTATTCTTTGACCTGCATACAGACTGCCCTTTCAATGGTCTTAGACAGAAACGGTAGTATAGAGACCGACTGACAGTTTTCCACCTGAGTCGGTGGGAGAGGGGGTTTCTTAACTCATTGACTGCCAGCCATTTTCAGAACAGAGAGTCGCTCACTGCCAGAGTTTTTTGAGAATTTTGACTGATTTTTCAAGAGCCACAGAATTGTTTGTGCTATGACTATGTAAACACCGAACACACCAAAAGAAAGAGTAGACTCTCTTCTTTCATCAGGAAAAAAGATTTTGTTTCTACCTCATTCCGTTCTTCTTCGACGTGCGTCTCACCGGCGCCATTTCTCTCATAGCGAACTATTGCGTTTGTTTTTATTTGCTTACAATCTATGCTAATCTCCCATCAAAAGTGGCACAGCTACCTAGAGGGTAAATTTGTTAGTCCATACTCTGTCTAGAAGCCGATATTTATGGGAAAACTTTCGCCGATCGTCCCCCAAGCCACTCGCATTGAAAAACATAAAAGACGTCTATAGACGTCTTTGGCAGTCAGCGGTTGGATTTGAAAAGACGTCTATAGACGTCTTTGGCAGCGAATGAGTTAAGAAGCTGTGTAACCAGAGCTTGCTTGTATGAGTTAGGAAATGTGCCTGCTGTCAGTGAACCATCGATCACGTGTGTGACTGCTGCAGTTACCATGGGAGCTATGGAGTAAATTTGTAGGAACAGGGTCCAGCTGGCATGTTGTAGGCCACATGTGAAGAGGGGTGAATGAAGAGAGTGAAGCAGTAGGACTTCTGCTAGAATCTGTACTCTGAGAAGTTTCAGGTAAGGTCAGTTCAGTAAACTGGTTGCTTATAGCTGCCACTTAGTAAAAAATTAGCCGAAAGTGTCTGCCTTTAAACTGGTAACAGGTGGCGTAGGAGGAGGGTTGAGAAGATGTAGAATAGTTTTCGAGTGTCGGTTGTACTGTCAATTCTATCAGTATTGAAAGCCTTTTTACATCAGTGACGCTTAAATAGAATGCAGATATTCACTTTCTCAAAACGTCAGATGGTACAACATTAATTTTAAAGGTGTTCCTTTTCTTGATATAATTGTCTATATCCTATTTTTTTTAAGCTATTATAGGGGCAGGGTAGCATTGGTATGATTGAGATGCATATATACTGATGGTTTGGACTATGTTCTTTCCAGTTATAGGATGCTTCAGGATGTGCCTCATCTTTCCAGGTATCTGGTCTATTTCTATGAAGCTTCTTCATGATTGCCATTTGCCCTCTGATTACCTTGACACTCAAAGCCATGATAGTCCAATTTTGTTGCCGTTGGGTAATCTCTCGAAATCCACAAATCTAAAATAGGATGATGTTTTATGATGTTTATGATCATAAGATTGCATTGATGTAAAAGCCAATTTATCTACCCTGGGATCATTTTGTTTGACTCCACTGTGGATGGTAGGGCAAGGCATAATCCTAACACTATAGCCATAGGTGGAAGTGATTTAGGAACATAGATGCCAGAGGATTTACCTGGTCAAAAGGCTACTATGGGAATGCAGCATTTTAACTGCCTACAAGCTTTCTGGTAACTTCTCCTATCTGTAACAATTCTCGTAACAATGCTCCCAAAGCCCATGATTGTCCAAATAATGCTTTGACAAAAAATCTAATTGGGTTTTACAGCTATGGGGTTGAGAGTCAAGCTTTAACTGGCCCTTATGTCTTGGCACCAAGTGGCCCATTGTGTCTTTGGATCAAACACTAAGCTTTGAATCAGCATCAAAGAGCACAATTTCCTCTAAAATCAAGCTGACACTACGTGTGCCACATGGAACTATACTGGGTTTTCTGTTGAAATATTGGCAGGGGGATCTTTTAAGAAGAGTGGTTTCCTAACAATATCTTAAATTCATATAGATATACATATATATGTTTGGGAAAGCAGCAATCATCTATTTAACAAACAGATGTTTTTAAGAGCAATATTAAAGCAGTCCCATTTTTCCCCCCAAATTTGAGTAGTTTTAATGAAACCTTTCTTGGTTGTGTGGAGCAGTGCCATGTTGAGAATGTGTAATTACCAAAAGCACATACAGGGTTCCAGGGGCATGATTCTTGGCCAAGCTCACAGGCACTTCTCTGGGCACTGTGCACCGTATCACAGAAGCTTTTCATTTCAAATTTACATCAAAGTCACCAATCCCTTATTCTTCTTCTTAAAAAAAAAAAAAGGGGTGCTCTCTCACAGTGGTGAATTTGTACCACGGCTCAAAAGAAGACATCAACACATTTTAGGCACCGGGTTCATATTTGAAAAAGATCAAACAGGTTTTGGTGTTTGGCATTACCTGTCAGCATTGAGCTCGCTCTGTGTGTCATTATGGTAACTGTTCACATGGTTCTAGTTTCCCCAATTTATATCAAAGCTTCTGTTTCCAGCAACTAGCACCTGGTAGAGAAAAGAAGCTATTTAGACCTTCTTTTTAGGATTGAGTTTGTGATGTATGTTTTCATTTGTAAGAATTATTTGAAAAAGTTTTAATAAATCAATGCGTATCAGTTTCTTGATCCGCTCTTCATCCTTAAATCTATTGTGTAGGATTTGGTTAAATTCACTGTGCAAGCTCAGAAATGTAAGATGACTAATCACTGTGAGGCAGATGAAGAGCTCCAATTACAACCAATAACAATCAAGTTGAGATTCAGCAAATAAGTCCATATGGTCAAATGATTCAACAGAATAATATCTCAAAGCCTTACAAGATGTGCTTTGGTATATTGGGAAAACAGATTAAACCTTGTTTATGTTTATGGAGTTTTTTTTGGGCTTCTTTTTGTTTTGATATACAAATTGGATATGCGACCTGCCTATTTTCTGTTTTCTATCTAACAGTTGCACTTAGTAATTTGTTGTTTAATGTTAAAACAAAAAAAATGGTTAACTAGAAAATTTGATGTTTCTGTTATGGATGTTTTTCAGCATGTTACATCCAACCATCCATCCATTTTCTGTACCGCTTATTCCCAAACGGGGTCGCGGGGGCGGGGCTGGAGCCTATCCCAGCTGACAAAGGGCGAGAGGCGGGGTACACCCTGGACAGGTCGCCAGTCCATCACAGGTTCTCAAAGAGACAAACACCCACACACACTCACTCCTAGAGGCAATTTGGAATGTCAAATCAAACTAACATGCATGTTTTTGGACGAAGCCGGAGTACTACATGACACGTGAAACCTTTTTTCATCTTTCCCCGTTCTCCCAGAATCTCTCATCTTACTTTGATCTTTGATGGGATTACAAAACATTGTATCTCTGTCATGTTTCAACATTGTCGTTGCATTAGAAATATAACATTCTAACAGTCCCCTGAGTGTTTAAAAAAATAATTTTTGGTTATCTCTATGTTATTTTTTGACAAGGCACTCATGAGGTGTGACAAATATACATTAGATATACTTTATCTAAAAACCTGATAGCATGTTACCATAAAAAAAGTATTTAAATGGAAACCAGTTAAATAAATGCACACTATGTTTCTTTTACAGTACACATCTTCTAAGACACATTTCTACCTAAGTATAGTTTCAATTCTTGATGCCAATCTTTCTCTGCATTCAGAAATATTTATTTGGCTAAAATTTAAACCATAAAATTGATGATTCTGTATAAATGTTATTTTGATGAAAGGTTTAAAAGGTTAAATTCAAATGTGCAGATTCAGATTAATTCAAATTAAACATTCATCCCATTTGTTGTGGCTTACGTTAAAAAGGTGTGCACTTATCCTATTCAGAACTTTGGTTCCCACCTTTCTCTCTGCGAGAGCCTATGTAGGCTGCGCTCTTAGATTGGCATTTTTTTTGGTTACAGAGGATAAAGTTGGGTGTGATGAAAACAGAAAGAGGGAAAAACTAGGTCACTGTTTTTACAACAGTCTTCCCTTTTTCTCCTCATTGTTACTGAGCAGCTTTACACTCCCTGCTGGGAAGCAAAAAAAAAAACGCTGATTCCTATTGGCTGAGAGCAAGCAAAGAGCTGCAGGTATTGGGGTGTTGGGCATTGGATGGAAGGCGAAGCAAGAACGGGATTGGATGGGAAATAGGAAGAGGTTGGGGGTGTGGTCGCAGGCAGGAGTAGAGCAGGGGTGATGCTCCTCTCCCACTGAGTTACTAAGCCCCCCTATGGAGAACACTGGGTATGTAGAAACCAGCGTACACGTATTAATAGATAGAAATAAGAACCAAATGTAAATCCAGCTTCAGTTAGGTTGAGATGAGAAATAGCATGATTGGATGATAAGAATTTGAAAAAACAAGTGGTCGCTGAAAGAAGGCAAAACATGGATGAGGTGGCTAATGCCAGCTGCGGCAAATTAGGGGCGCACGTATGCGTGCATGAGTGTCTTTGTGTAAAGTGGATGACGTGTCAATTATTCTGATAATCCAGAGTGGTTGGCATTTACATTTTTCTGAAAACATGCAAGCAAAGTCCAGCGCTTTTGTCTCCAAAAGGAGCTAAACGGTGAAGAGTATGATTCTTAGAGAAAAGGATCATTCTGGCACCGAAGCACAAAGTCATTTCCAGCCTTTAACCAGAGTACAAACGCAACCTTCCAGGATTGTATGATCTTAACACGCTCTATTTGTTTGATACTACATCAGCAAAACGTTTTGGGTAAAATCCAACCATTAATTTTGGTCAACACTAACAAGACAGTATGCAAATGTGAGGTTTCCCTCCAAAAAATTGCATTTCCAGAAAAGTTAGTAAAGAAAACTTTTAGTGAATGATAAACATGGGCGGGGGGGCTGCTTCATACAAGTATGAATGGTTGATTGGTTTAGTGTCCTTCAAGCTCCAAAGGATATAGAAGATATAAAAGAAAAAAGATCCTACATATGATCAAGAAAGAAACAGGTCAGTCAAGCTTTGTATTCAGTTTGTTAAAGGGAAAAGTAATTGAAAAGAAAGAGAAAAAGATGCAATGAGGTTATATAACACTGGAAACTTTTACATGGAAGAGGGAAAACCTTTATCCCTCTTTTGTACCTTTGCTATGAAATCTTTCACAAAAAACATCTCAATATGATCAATAACTACAGAAAACTTGTTGAATTAAGATATATATATATAAAAAAGATCATTATATAGCTGCTTTACTTGGTATTTTGTCTTTCCAAATGGTGCACGATATAAAGGTCAAAAACTGCATTGATGTTTCCCCACAATTCAGTCAAGTATCTAAAAAATGGGTTAAAGTATTCTGGCTAAACTCAACATTTTCAATTCGTGCCACATAATTTCTCTGGTCTGACTGAAAACGGGGCAAAAAAAAAAACCTAACAACATCTGCCACGTTGACAACAACTGTCTGCCTGTCAGGAATAATTTATAACAGGCAGAATCAGGGAACATGATTAATTTAAAACTGGTCTTAATTAAGAGCCTCAATCAATTGGGATCATTACCAACTCTCTTGGTGGTATCACAGGAGAGCCAGAAGTCTTCTTAAATACACAAATTCCACTAGACACAAGTCAAGCGTGTATCTTAACAAAGGCAGAAAGATGTATAAAGAGAAAAAAGACGACCATAGATACAAAAACATATTCCAGAGGTCATTACTTTTTTGAGGGGTTTGGCAATGTAAGTAACTTGGATAACATATGTGTATATTCATATAAACATTGCCAAATTAATAAAAGTATTGTCAAAAATTTAAAAGGTCAAAATAGATATGAAACTTTTCAAATTGTTTAATGGATTTTTTTTCATTATCTTGATTAATTTAGTTCAGCAGCAGGCAGCACAGCAAGGCACTCCCCAGAGCAAGACCAGAATAGAGACTTAACTGATTGTCACTGATTGACACACACACACCAATGTCTGGGTTATAGAGCCTATGGGGACTTTACTGACTCAATACATTCAACAGTAACTCATCCTAACCCTTACTCCAAACCTAACCATAATCTAAAAGCTACCTTTAAGACCCAGTTTTGATTTGGACCAATGGGTATTACATTGCTTTCTAAACACAGGAGGTCCTTATAAGTTGTTATATTTCCATCCCCAAATACAAACACGCATACAAATTCCTGAAGAAGTACTGGTACAAACCCTTTCTGTAACACTTAAAATACCATGCCAGTTTCGGTGTTGGTTTCAGTATCCGTCAGTTACTGAACAGAGCCATAACACAATGGTAAAATGGATAACACAGTAGGACCATTATAAAAGATTCAAATCCGAAACCCATCCAAGGACTTTTTAAAACTCCCTACTGCTCTGCGTGATGAAATCAGCACCACTACCGTCTTGGCAAATCCAGTGGGTTAATTCATAATGCGCATTTGCATATTTTTCCATTTAAGATTAAAAATATTCTAGTAGTCTTCTCTGCCACATGGCAGTTGGGAAAAGTTCCCTATTGCTTTTTTTGTACTTCCCTTTTATCAAGAAAAAAAAACCTAAGAGATATTAGCTCAAAATCATCAGCAAACACAACAAATCTACTTAAAAAACTACATAAAGGATCCACTCATTCACTTTGCTCCACACAGTAGGGACGGTGTTTTCTGTTTTATTTTACTGAAATAACTGAAATGTTAAATTTAGATAAAATGTGTCGGCAAAAAATTTGATATGATCATACGTCATTTAAATTAACGTGTGGCCCTGTGATGGACTGGCGACCTGTGCAGGTGAACCACGCCTCTCACCCGTTGTCAGCTGGAATCCGATCCAGTCCCCCCACTTCCGTCGGGATAGAAAATGGATGGATTACTTTACACTACTGTTCGGTTTTTTTAATTGAAGATTATTTCTTGTATATTGTGAGGAAAACATACTAAATGGGTCAACTGAAAGTGGAAACTAAATATGTAATCTTATAATTCCATATGTGTGACAAAGAGATTGGGCTTAACTGTATTCAATGCATTAAAGAGACTCAGTTTTGGTGTCCTGGATCAAATATCTAGCAACAGACAAAGGATTTATACGATTTTATGTTATATATTTGAGTGATGTTACCTATCTGCATTTTTCACATTAGTCTCATTCTTTAAATTATAGTAATATTATTTATAAATATAATGGTTAACACTAGTTTATGTACCTAGATTGTAAATTGAATTTTCTGTACTTATCTTTGATAAAGGAGACAAGTATAAGTATATGAAATGATAACAGGGCAAGAGATCCATTTAGAAAATTGCCAGTAACAGTAAGAAGTAACACCCGTAATACATTTGATTGTAGAATGATTTGGGAAAATACAGTAAAAACTGTATCAGCTTTTAGAGAGCAGAGTTCATTAAGTCCAGTATATTATATATTTCATATTACACTCATGAAAAATATTGAAAATATTGATCGTTTTGTTGACACATTTCAGTACAGGGAAACAATGATTACACATCCCACGTGAGACAGACTGACTGTTTTTTTCCTTTTTGGGGAAGAGGGGGTTGCATAAATGTCCTGTTTACACAAAAATAATTTTCAGCAGAATGCCTGTTATAAAAATATTATTCATTTCAGGGCTGTCTAAAAAATGGCACCATTAAAAAAAAAGTAAGCTGGGACATTTAATTTTCATGCACAATTTAAAGGTCCTAGAGCTCCTAAAACTACAAGTTTTTTGTTCATGTAGAGAACAACTGGTTCAACAATCATAGCAATGAAACCAGTTTTTAAAGTATGAGACTTTTATGATAGCTGGTAGCTTATAGATGAAGATATAAAAGTTCTGGTTCTATAAGTATTGTGGAGGTCATATATGTTAACTTTGGGGAAAATAACGTGAGTCAGTGAGAGTCAGCATGCTCTTTTTTAGAGGGATCTTTATCTACAAGTCATACTGAGGTTACTGTTCAGCTGCTGGGTGCCACTTCAAACATTTTTATTCAGTGTTTGTGTGTGTGAGTGTGCTGGTGTGTGTGTATGTGAACATTCAGTAGCCTAGTTCCCCACCCTGCGGTGTTTCACTGTAGGTGAGCAGATGAAAGCTCCACTGGTGAGTGGGCAAGTACACATTTACACACACAAATGTACACATTGTTCTGGGGCTGCATTTTTAGCTGCTCTGCCTTCACCCTGATCCGTAAATAAGGTGTTAGCGGTGCAAAATGCTCGGGGACGTCATCAAAATCAGGGCTGCCTATTCGAGATTGACGTTTAGTGAATGTGGAATTACAATAGAGAGAAAAGTGTTGTGCAAATGCAACAATGCCGGTTTTCTGGATGGTGACCTTGCAACGCACTGCATCAAATATCAATTACTTATATTATACGACAAATTACAATTTTTAGCAGTTCACGGCTATCAATCATGGCATTATTAATATAATTCTCATGTAAGGTGAATTATTAAAATATTTTGAGCTTTATCTTACACATCTTCTTCCATAAAATGTTCCATAATAAAAAGCAAACATAAAAGACAAATCCAATGGTAAAATACAATAGGATAAGAATAGACTGAGTAATGCACCAACCAAATAAAACTATGTGCATCTTATGTGGAGTTATGGATTGAAACCATGATCTTTATGCTATCTTAGCCAGGACACTCTCAGTGAGACTCTTCCCCCAAGTAATGGTAACAGTGATAAAAAAAAATAATTCAAAATCTATCCATTCATCTGTTTTCTTCCCCTCCCATCCCCATTTCTTACACATGCTTATTCTCAGTCAGGGCAGTGGGGTTGCTGGAGCATGGAACTGTCTTTGTAAAAAAGGTGGGATATTCAGTTGACAGGTCACCTGTTCATCACCAGGCATAATAAAACTGAATAATGGCAAAATAATGATAACATTTAAATATCAATGACAATAAAACACACATTTCAGGAAGAGTTCCGTACATGTTTTTCTTTTTTCTTCCATTATTCAACAATTGTTGTCACATTAATGTAGGAGAGATACCTTAAAACCAGAAAAGTAAAACCAATTTTAGCTCAAACAACCAAAGCATTTAATGATTAAATAGTGAATACATAATATTGTATTCAATACGCTCTCTTTTATCTGAAGTCTACTAGTCTGAATAAATTTGACGTATTAAAAAACAAATGCTGTATTACTATCAGGGAGAAAAAATTTATAAAAATAATTGCATGAAGGACTTGTCCATATTTTTTCGAAGAATAAATCAATGATCTGATATCTCAAGTGTACCTGGGATCTTTCAGAACCACAGTTAGGGGTCATGTGACCAAATGTTTTGATAACCAGTAGGGAATAATCCAAGATCTTTGGTATTTAGCATGGATAGAGGACTCTACAGGCCAGGTTATTTGATAACTGGTGAGGCATAAGGACTTGACGTCTCTTATGTATTATTTCCATTCCATTTTATTCTCTCCAAGGGTCTCATGCATAGAGACTTGTGTGGATTTCCCACCGAAACATGGCAAATGCTCTAATCCAGGAAATGTTGTAGACACTGAACTATTTCGATAAATGCATTTCCACTGTACTTCCCTAAGAACGTGGAATTGTGCGCATACGTTGGAGTACCTGACCCCTTCATGTCCACTACCCCCATTGAACATGCAAATCATATTTAAATGAGCCCTACACCTGAGATGGCCCTCTCAGAAAAATCACAGCTCCTATTTGTTCATTTCACACAACTCCTTCATGGATTGCACACTGTTGTTGCCAATGAGCCCCAAGCAAAAGTGACACTAATTAAGACCTGTCAAACTTTACACACAGGGTTATTAATATGAGCACTTTGCAAAGGAACTTGTTAGAAAGATCTTAAACTTAATCTTAAGCGGAAAAAATAGCAAGTCAATAACTTTAACCACTGACTAGTGATGCTGTGAAAACAGGATAAAATTTGGGGGGGACTCATACTCATCACAGGCATTAGTGTTAGGACAATTACATGAATAAATGTACAAATCAATAAGTCACTCATTGCGCACAGTGCCAGTTTATAGCCTGTTCCCAAATCTGCTGTTCCTCACGACAATTGAATCATGTGTTGTACTAATGCAGGCCACAATAGGGTTGTCCCGATCCAATATTTGGACCGAATCGGTCTCATCGGCCAGCATGAGAAAATGTCGATCCAGACTCCCGATCCATTTTCTAGCGCACCAATTAAAATAATCCATTCCACTTTGCTGTGTTGTTCCCTAATATCTGGTCATTTTCCAGCAAACCCTTAAACACACGAACATTAGAATGTCCTAACCCAGAGGTCTGTGTCCTAACCATTAAGGCGGACATGTAAATTGGAAGCTATAGGTAAAAATGTCAGTTGTGTGGGCTTATTTTATCCCATTTTGTGTTTATCCCTGAATAAACAGGTCAGTGTCTCTTTGCCAACCATTGGGTATTATTCAAACTCACCTAATTCAGCTGGCTAGTTGTTATAAGAGTATATCCCTTTTCAACATGAGTCTGACACTTAAGTAGGCTAAATAACATTCAATTTTAATACATGCTCTGATAGGCCGGTATCAGATCAGAAGTGCAAAACAATATCGGTATCGGATTGGAAGTGAAAAAAGATAGACTGGGACATCCCTACGCCACAATGCTAATTTAACGCATTTGCCAACATATATGATCAGTACATTGAATGAATAAAAATATTCCCCGTTGACAAATGCGCATTGGTGGTTAGCACCATCGCCTCACAGGGTTGTCAGTTCAGATCCGTGGGGGACCTTTCTGTGTGGAGTCTACATGTTCTCCCCATGTTGGCATGGCGTCCCTCTGGGTACACGGCCTCCCTCTATATTCAACACGCATGTTGGGCTTATCAAAGACTCTAAATTGCCCCTAGGAGTGAATGAATGTGTGTGATTTTTTTGTCTCTGTGTTGCCCTGTTATGGACTGGCAACCTGTCCAGGGTGTATACTCAGCCATATGACAACTGGGATAGGATGTCTTCTTATACTACTAAAGCAGCCATTCCTTTAATGGTACTTGTTGCACTACTTTTTATATCCACTCATGTAACCATATGACAATTGGCTGTGGTAATTGTTCATGTGTCTCGGTTGTTCACAATACTCGATCGGTACACCTTTTGTTTTTACATTTATTTGCCCTTGTGATGAACTTCTGCTATGTAACTTTTTGGAAGTTAACTTTCCTGTCTGAGAAAATTACGGTTTATGTGGTCTTTAGTCTGACTTATAGTTCGGTGCCCTTGCTGTCTTTTTTTCTGAGGTAGTTTTTCTCCCTGTAGTATTTGTTTCTCTCCGTCTTAGAATATAGTGTGAAGGATATTTGTTTGCTCCACTTCAAACTTTATTAAGAACTGTGGATGGAAGAACATCTTGTTTATTGTTTTGTCTCTCTAACAGGAAAGCAGCCAGAGCTATGACTCTTTCTTTGCCGTTAACAATGTACGAGGCAGTTTGTTTTTTTTGTCCTTAAAAGTTCTCTGTTCATTAAACTTTTCTGCTCTTGGTCTCCATCCCTTTTTTCTGCCCCTTACTACCTCTAGGGTTTTTCGTCTTTGAGCTAGGAATCCCTTGAGTTCCTTTTACTCTGTACCAAGTCTGATGTCATGGACTTTGCATCTGTCTGTGACAGAGCCAAAAATACTTTTTAGGTTTGGTTTGTTTAGCATGACTTTAGTTAGTAAGTTGTAAATTTCTATTTTATGTGAAGTACCTTTTTTGCTGTTATCTGAGAGAGTAATGGATAATTAATTCATTTATGGTCAAGGACTTTTTTTATATGTGAGAAAGCGACATCAGAGGACTGCCACTAACAGAGCCAGAGGTGGCCGATTGTGTACTATAAGAGACGAGAAAACTCAAGCCTGGACCGGTAGCATATTGTGTCAGCCCAGGCAAAACATTAGTGCTATTTTACTGGGCCAACACGCAGCAGGAAGTTCGCTGAAGGGCCAGGAGAAGGAAGCGAAGGAGGTTGACAGAAGACTGCTGTTTGTGTGTGTGAGTTTTCTTTTTATCTCTTCAGGCTGCCAGATGAAGCACAAAGACCAAGAGAATGTGTTCAGAAGACAAACTTATGGCGCATATCCAGTAGCACCTTCACAGCGTGACGCAGCTCGGCTCTACAAGGTATATTTGCATTTCCACTAGGGGCTGGCCCCTCTTAACAGTCAACTTTAGAATCTATTCAGCAGGGGCTCCATCAGGGCTAAGTAGAGCCATTTGGCCAGCGAGTCACATGATTAGAGGGACTCCATCACGCGTACCCCGTTCATTTTACAAAATCGGCAATAGCAAATGTCCAGTTTCATTAATTATGAGCTCATAAACAGTGTAAATGCCTAATACACCCACAAACACCACGGTCAGACATTGAGGTTTAGTCGGTGTAGAGTTGCTGCAATTTCCTTCATAGTAGTCCTTTGCTTGTGTAAACATGACATCACGTGCCGTTCAGCCCGTCTTTCTGCTCAGTCATAATTAGGGCTGCTACGATTCGTCGACGTTGTCGACAAAAATCGATAATAGAAAAAGTCGACAATGAATTCTATTGTCGACTATTGTCGCCAGACGTGTTTTTCCAACAGAGTGAGACATCTCGCTTAATTACAATCTGCCCAGAGTCACCTGCACAACAGCGTCGCGGTTACAGAAATGGCGGCGTCCAGCACGCGTACAAAAACTTCCAAAGTTTGGGAGCATTTTATCCTTGATACAACGAGTAAAAAAAAATTACGTGCAAGGTTTGCAAAACAGACCTTGCGTATCACGGCAGCACCTCGGTGATGCATGAGCATTTAAAAAGAAAGCATGTTGGGCACTTAAATGAAACGGAGTCTGACTCGCCTCGGTAAGATTTAAGCAACAATAATGCTAATATGTTTTGTCTTTTATGTGCGTTATACATTTTCTAAACGTTTTTTCACTTTAAAAGAGAGCTTTAACGTTATGCCTGACAAACGCATTCTTATTTACGTTTTGTATCAGCTGCAAAGTTGAATAAAAGATGCATTTTTCATTGAAGTACCCATTTTTCTTGTGTTTATCATTTTCCACTTAACTAAAGCAACTTTATGCTATTTTTAAGAAAAAGTGAATAACTATTCGATTAGTCGACTAATCGTTTCAATAGTCGGTGACTAGTCGACTATTAAAATAGTCGTTAGTTGCAGCCCTAGTCATAATTAGTAATGGAAAACGAACCAAATCTAGGGGTGAGTAAGTACTCATGAAAAAGTGCCATTAGAAGTCCCCAGAGAGAACTGTTCTAACCACAACTGTGTGCCCTAAACCATAACTCGGAGACTTTTGTGTTACAGTAAAATATTTCTAGGTTTTTATGGTGATGTTGGCTCAGTTAGACTTTTTAAGTTTTCTTTTTAGGGGCGAAGCAATGGTGGCAAACGTATTAACCTCCTATCCTGTTCAAACATGACTGATGGTACTGACTTTGAGATATACAGCTCACATCTGAGGGCCCTTAACTGTGTAGTTTTAACAGTTTGCAGCAACTGAGGAACAACACTGGAGATCAGGGTTAAGTCCATTTACACACCATCAATCAAAATTTAGATTTTTTTATTTTGGTTGTTTTCTTGGTCTTTCTTTTCTTAGCTGTCAGATGCTTAGTAGTCAGAAAAAGAGTAGAATTATTTCATGTTATGAACTCCTCTGATGGTATATGAAATAAGTTTCATTATGGAGTACTAAAACATATACATATCAGCCATGAGATACCATCTCATTTTTTATGATATATATATTCACAAGAGAAATATCTTAATCTGTATAAACAACTATTTATATAGGATTGCAAGAAACGAAGCGAATCAGCCTCAATTTCTTCCTTTTTTTCTTTAAAACTCTACTTCAGAAATGATTGTGTGACCATGGCTTCCAGGGGAAAATACACATCTCAGGGTACACAGGCTGCATCAATGCATGCCATTGGTTGTGAACTACCCAACTTTAGTTGGCTTTACTGAAATCCTGAAACAGCTCATGGGACCCAGAGCTAGATTTCCACATTGGCACTTCATTCAGCAATGGGATATATCTATTATGCCATATGCCCTCACGATTAATTGTGGCAATACAGTCAACACCAAGGCTTTTTTTTTGCATAGCATGGCAGTCTACAATTTTAAAGAATAATTCAACAAAACTGTAGGTGGTATCGCCTTGTGCCTATTCAATCATGCGATTTGCATGATTGAATAGACACCACATAAATGTGTGATTGACAGTTATAAGGGAAAACTCACTTGTACTTTATAATATACAAGATCACATAGTTAATTATGAAAAGAGATTTTCTCACAGTTTAGAATGTTTTTTTTAAAGGCCTAAGTGGTCATTTTTAAAATAAGGAATATAGTTTACTGATTTAAAACATATATTTGTCTGTATTGCTATTCAGCTATGACAACAAGGGTTTATGACTGACATTAAATCATCGTTATCTGAGCTTGTTGGCATATCCAAAATAGGAGAATACAAAGCAATTTCAGTAGCCAGTAGTTGTATGATATTGCATTAGTTTTGCCTGAAACTCACAGCAGCAGCATAATCCGCGAATATCCAATAGGTGGGAAACCAATTGTAAGCCAGGATTTTTTTTAAAGAAATTGTTTTGCAAACCAACAGCCGAAATGTCACACAGTAAACGACAGCTTAACTGTCTGAAAGGGCTTTTGGGAGAAAATCCAGGATAAGGTTTGGTAAATAATGTGTGTCCATTCAAAGACAGTGTGATGAAAGGCATACTTTTCAATCCACTAAATTTCTCTGAAGGTTTTTGCGATGTGTTACATCTGTCCGTCGTGTTTATTAATGTACTTTACATCTATTTTGTGCCACCAACACGCTGTAAAATAACTCGCTTATCTCCTGTGCAGCAGGTGACAATATTCAGCTTTTAACAAGATGCTTGGACAAAAAGTAGAATTATTTTTGTCCCATGAGTGTTGCCGTACAGGTACACTGTGCGTGTTCAGAGGGTTGACTTGAATCCTGGGTTAGCCTTGTGCTGCCGTAAGTATATTTGGTCTCAAGTTGTTCTGGTTTAAACTGTACTTGTGATATTTCAAGTTCCAGCTTTCCTTTGACTTCTGCAGAAAAGAGAGGGAGAAAAGGACAGAGAGACCAAAGGGGGAGACAGCCTCCACAGTAATACATAGAAGTACAGACGAGTAAAGGTAGTGTTGCTATAGGCTGGATGAAAACTGCTACAAATATTGATAGTAATGTTAACAATGAAAGTAATAATAGCAATAGGACCATGAACAGTAGTTGTAATTGTAGCTTGTAGTTCAAATCCCTGACCAACTGCCTACCATCTATGTGCCCGTGGGCAAGACATGTAATCCAATCTGCCCATGTATGCCTGTGGTGGTCTAAAAGAGTCACCAAATGTGACTGTGGAGTGAATGAATAATGTATTAATTGGATAGCATCTTTGATTGGCTGGAAAATTGCCTTTATTAGGCTAATGTTTTATTATTACATTTATAAATATCATACATTTGGATTTATTGTCCTGTCCGATGTATCATGTCGATGTAAATTGTTATGAACTACACTCAGTTAAAGTGGAGCGTTCCAACTTTTTTTTTCAAGATTGAAAACATTTAAGAAATGCAAGAAATTATGTTTAAGATTTTGTTAATAAGCGGGCCATTAGTTAAATGTCAATGAAAAGTCTTTGGTTTAAAAAGTCTCTTGGAAAAAAACAACACTCTTAGCCCTCAATTCAACGCATAAGTACCGAGGTATCGATAACAAGGACACAGACTCAGCATGACTCCTGCTGATGAGATTAAATTTCTTCAACGATGCAGATGCATTAATAAATGGTGCATTTACATACTTGCACTGAAAATTTCATTGCTAATCACTATTAAAAGCACTCTTTTTTGGCAACACACTCACAACAGTGTGAAACGTTTCATCGTTTTGCTAGTTCTCTCATTTCTAAAGCCCAGCATGTTTCATACACTGATCAGTATTTGTATGTTAAGAACAGCCCTTTACCTGTGACTTTATTGTGAATGTACCAGATATGGAAAAATACAATGATTGGAAATAAACCGCCTAATGATAATGTGCTACCACCATTGGTTTTGTCTCCCTGTATCTCTCTCTCTCCCTCACACACACACACACATCTGTAGGCAAACTCCAGTTAGACTCCCCTTGAGGGTCACACTACAGGGGGTTTGTCCCAATTAGCACAGTCAAAGTGTTGAAGAAGACACAGGGCGAGTAGGTTATAGTAACTGGGAACACACTGAGTCCATATGCTGGCTAACTGCTAACTAGCCTACTTCACAAAAACAGCACACTTTTTCGCAAAAATCATTTTAATCTATGAACACTTTAAAGGCTGCGGCATTACCATAACTTCTGAGCTATCATCATTGGCAAAGACTTCAAAGAGAGGAGCATTTAATGAAAGGATGTGGTAATACTCAGAAGAGCCGTGGGTGATGATTGCTATCCCCAGACAATATTTGTTGCAGTGAATTGTCTTCCATCTTTTCTGAATTAATTGACAACTGAATTTCTTATAAGTTCATAATCTGTCATTTTTGGCCGTTATACATGAAGGTTGTATCTCTAAGATGTGACACTTATCAATGATAGAAAGATAAATGCTAATTGAGGGTTGTGCAATATAATGGTGATTACGAAAAGAAGTATCACAAAGTCACCAAGCGCCTTTCGTTAACAGAGTTTTGATAAGTAAATAAATCATTTTAATATGGTGCACTGGTTATAATTGCTCAAAGTGAGCCATGAACTAGTTTTTAAATGTTTCTAAAATTGCAGTAAAAAGCATAACTTGCACAAATGTGTATACTAAAAGCCAAAAGATATTCTTATTTCTTGGAGCTGTTTAGAAATCGATCACAGAACCATTAAGCCAGTCCAATGGCTTTCACAAATGTGAAAGTATGTGAGCCGGTATCCTGTAATCAATTTGTAACTGTTTAAATGTACCGTAATCATCTTTTGACAATGAAGGTTAAATTACTAAATTAAAAAAAAAGATGAAATTGGAAACAACATTTTTTAAATACCTTTCACATACAGCTACAAGTTTTCCACCTAAACTTATTTTGAACCAATTTCTGGTTGAATTAAAAACTAAAGATAAACTCTAACTAGAGCATAATAATATACTTTGAGTTTTAGTGACGGTTTACTTTGTGCTCTGGCTATTTAATTTTTAGTTTCACTGAACTGTCACACCTTACAATCATTTTGTTTGATCACTTGATGTTCCTTTATTTTGCCATACTTCGTCTTTCAACCACCAAGTTATTTTTTTTTCTTCATCAGATCAGAACTTAAAGACAGGCTGATTATATCGCACTCAAAATAGATCTGAGTTGGGTTTCTATGAAAAACAAGCATAAGAATGTGGGTGTGAGTTTCTCTCCATCCTAATCTTTATTTTCTGTGTACCCCACCCCTCCCCCCCCCTTCTCATAGGGGGTCATTTCTCTTATGGGAACTAAAATGATCAAGACAAGAATAAGTACAAACAGGAAACTCTTAACAAGGAGGGCAAGTTCTCTGGCTTTAACAAGCACCTTTTGCAACATGCATCTCAGTTTTCTAAACTATCTGTGTGTGTGTGTGTGTGTGTGTGTGTGTGTGTGTGTGTGTGTGTGTGT
>CAJRST010017779.1:2801440-2811855 GCA_907169785.1 Menidia menidia | reverse complement strand
GTGTGTGTGTGTGTGTGTGTGTGTGTGTGTGTGTGTGTGTGTGTGTGCATACAGATGTGTGCGCGTGCATTCAGATGTGTGTGTTGCATATGTAATACTCATATGTTATTATTCCATTTGTGTGAATTGCCATCATTTATTGATGGCGTTTCAGTTCAAAATGCGTTTTCACAGCGGTAGGTCGCATAATGCTGTCATAACCCTGCACCCACGTACACACACTCACACACAACATACAATCATTATTGAAACAGTTATGTTAAAGAAAAATTGCTATTCTTATACTTTCCAAATATTACTTATCTATTATCAAAGCGATCTATATATGATCCATTCAAAGCTTTTGTGTTCTGTGTTGGTTTGAGTTAACTATCATTTTATTTAGTACTTTTTTCCACCTTTGCTCCTTTTTCCAGACTTTTTCCTTTTAAACTGTATATCAAAACTGTATATCAATTTATGCATCCTCAGTTTTTTTAATAGGTTCCTTGGATGTCTTTTCTCACTGCCCGCACTTTAACTTCTGAGGTGATATTCTAACGTTCCTTTTTGTAATGATATTCCAGTTATTTACAGAAAAACAAACCATAATTCTACTTTCTTTATAGTAATATACTAAATGGATTGTAGAATCCCATTTGAGTATCTTTGTGAAAGAAATGGGCAGCTGTAGCTCTAATGACTGTCAGTCAGTTAGCGGTTCAACTCCTGGTCTCCTCACACTGCATCTCAAAGTTTCCTCCTTCAAGACACTGAATCTCACACTGACTGATAGATTATGTCAGAGATATATTCACTTTGCAGATTTAATACGCGTAAACATGGATTATAAGACTACATAAATGTTTTGCAAGTAAAGAACTTTGAACCACTTTTAGACAAAACATGGGTTTTGGCTTTTGATTTAAATAATTTTGAAATATGATTTCACTCATTCCTGACATCTGAGCTCAGCTTCAGACTAAAATGTTAATAAAACACAAACCAAGCCAGACATTAGGGTGTCATTATGGACTCAAACCTGAACTTGGATATTAATATGAAGTAAACCGAACATGACCTGAAGAAAGACAGCTTAATGAAATTTAGAAAAGCTTACCTGGTTACTGGAACACTGCGTCGACTTGTTTGAAAGGTTTTTTAATATTTGCATCTAACTCGCGTCCTACTGCTCAACTGCTTTCTAAACGACCAGAAGTGGATCATATTACTCCCCCTATTGGGCTCATACTGTAGTATGAGTCCAGTATGTGATGTTAAAAAGATCTATAGGTAACAAAGAATCGTTTCTACAGACTCAGGCTTTTTTTGTGAGGAGTGGAATGTAACTTGTATGCACTATAATCTGCTCACCAGGCATGCACCTACGCCGTGTGCATGCAGGGAAACTTTTTGTTTCTCCAGCTAGGTTTTTACTGTGGCACTGGGGATTAGTGCACCCAAGAAGAATGAATGTGCATAGACATCCTAGTCTGCTTTTAATCTTGGGCCACATGAATCATCGTGTTTCATCATCTAATGACAGGGGCCCAGGTGTTATTTATAATTAAAGGGGGCTATGAACCCGTGCACTCTGTAACTACAATGGTGGGCTCTGATTGGATGACTTTCACACTGTGTGCTGTGAGACACTCATTTGAATCCACAACTGTGGATTAGTAGTGACAGCCTCTGTGTTTTTTAAGTGATTTTTTCATTCATAATAATAAAGATTCGTAGAATTAAGAGAAAAAAAAATAAAAAATGAATAAAAACAATAGGACCTTTTTAAACGCATTGCTAACTGACCTATTCCTGTCAGATGTGTAAAACTGACTGGAGCACTTTTTGAACATTCAGCTTTTTTTGTTGTCTTTTGTTGACTGCAGATTCTATTATGTATTTTGATATTTACAATGAGTCTCATAATACACAAGTACAGGGTTAGAGATTTTAATGCAGACATCTTTCCTGTAAGATCATCATGAAGTCATTAAGTTACTATTTTTCTTTTTAATGTCTTGACAACTACTGGATGTATTGCAGTGACATTTGGTGCTGTCACTCGAGTTACACAATGACTTATTATGGTGTTGCTTCATCTTGTGATCGATCACAAGAGATTTTTCTACTAAGTTCTTTAAACACTAAAAATATGTACTGTTAGTGATTAACATTGTAAAACTAAGATTCTAAATGTGTAAACAGATTTTTTTTAAATCTTTTTTTTTTAGAAAAATGTCATATAACATTAGAAAAATAGAATCGGTAACTTACGTAAAAATTGGACGACTGATCTGCCAAATTCATTATGATTTTGCTAAATGTAATAGGACTCATGTACTCAACTTGTTTTCAATTGTCTAATGTTTGCATTATGAGAAATGTTATTATATTCAGGAAATTAGCATGTTATAAGTATTTTTCGTAATTATTTGCATTTCTGGGAAATTACAAGAATTTAAATCTAAACATTGCATGGAAATGATGGACAAAATGAAGAAAGTGCTTATAAAAGCCTTTTCCTCTCTCTTTAGCAACAGTTGGTTCAACTGAAATATGTGCGATCCCGCTAAAGGCTGTAATTGCTGATCATTATAGCACATATAGGGGGGCTGTGAGTTTATTAACTTGTGTATTTGTTCATTTGCCGTTATGTTTATGCTTCTTACCCTGCATGTACATACTGATTTTCACATTATTTACCTGAGTATAAGAGCGCACAGTGTAAAGCATGTGCATGTTTGTGCAGCAATGTGAGAGGAGAAACTTATTGCTATTATAAATCAAGCCCTCTAATTGGTTAGAAGCCCCAGCAGGCGGTCACTCCTCAAGCTGCTGCTAATTGGCCACCAGCCGTGAAGTGCGACACACTGTTAGTCCAAACTAGGAGTCATTCAAAACCAGGCCTTCCACAAGCGTTTCTGCGTTACAAAGGAATATTTTGCCCCTTGATTTTGTTGTGCATTTGTGTTTTGTATGTACATGTTTAACTCGTGTAAAAAAGGTGCATAGCTGTACAAACTACCAAACTCTATATGTGTCTGTCCTCTATTTACAAAACCTTTTTGAGATGGTCATATCACGCCGGATCAAGTAATTAAGTATTAATGAACATGGAGTAATTGTGAGTTATACTGTCAGCACACACATAGGTATTCAGACTGCTGTGATTCTGTCACAAGATTTGGCATTTATTAGCACTGGGAACTTATGCTGATGACCACACCAAACATTTGCAAACAGTAACTTTGTAAAGGGGCTACGCAGGGTGGTGATGTGAAAATTTGAAAATGCCAACAAAAAGATGTTCATGTTCAATCTTTGCCTCTCCCATGTTCAATTAATTTGGTAGTATACATCAGTACACATGTGGGTTACAATACTGACATTCTTCTGGAATGTTTTATGGAAATCTTCCTAGTTTGGAGCTCTTAGTAGCTTATCATGCTATAGTTAACTGGTAAAAGCTGCATTTATACAGCTTTTATTGTGTAACTGACCACTCAAAGCACCTTTACATGACATGCTACATTCACCAGTGTCTAGCCAGAAGACTGACATGTAGCCAGGTGAAACACGGAGTAGAACCACCAACCTTCCAATTAGTAGACAACTGCTCTTCCTACTAAGCTAGAGGCCCCTTATAAGTTTCCCTTTTGACAAGAAATAACTGAAGATTTACAGTCATAACACAAACATGTACAGCTGTGGCTTAAAGTATTTAACAAGTATTTAAAGAATTTCACAGAATGCATTTTCATATGAACAACTACACAGTCCACTCATTGTGTATCCAAGGTTTTAACTACACTAAGTGCAGCCATTTTTCTTTTCCAGTGTCTGAACCCTGTGCATGAAAAATAAGCGTTTGACCATAACGAGCCATAACTGGGTGGTTTATGTCTGATCATATATCTTTTTGCAACCATTCATCTATATTTTGGTGAACGGATAATTGTAGGGTTAATATTAACAACAACAACGTTGATTATTTTACAACAGCTTGCATATTGACAAGCAGAATGACGTTATTGTAACTGGAAGTATGTTGCATATCTTTCTTTTCTAACCAACTACACAGCTACTGCTAGTGCAGTCAAACCCTATAAAAACATTGAATAGCATTATTTGGTCTAAACATTAGTAATCAGTTGCAATAGACTAGATATAGATATAGATAATAGAGTGTCATTCCAAATAATAGTGCAAGCTGTTCTCATTAGGCCAGTGAGTCCAAAGTGCAATGTTCTGTGACAGCAGGGGCACAGCAGAACTTGAGACTTTGCTGTCTAACTGCAACAATGTTCAAATTTGAGGTTAGCTTTCTGTATTTTTGTGACTCACTGACTAAAATAATGTGTGTCTGCTTGTTATCCGTTTAATTTAGAACTCAAGCTCCCCTTACATTTATATTGAAAAAATAAATGTATCTTTGGAGAGAAAAATGACTCCCAAGTTACTTTTAAAAAATTAAGCTGTTTACAATGAATGTTTCAGCAATCAGTTTTGACTTGATTATCTTATTCTTTGAAATTTGGTTTTAGCTACTTAAAACTTAGCTATCATTGTTGGAAAATTGTCAGCAACAATTACGACACAAGAAAAAGGGAACCTTTCACTAGAAACTGTAATAAATCAGTTTCAAATTCAGACAGGTTCAGACAGTTCAAAAATACCCCCTGATCCAATTACTTATTTACTGCAGTCTAATCAGTTAACAAAAGGCCATTCTCACCTTCCCATAGAGCAGCTAATAAAACTTAATCAATCTTTTTCTTTGCCTTCATTAAGTATTGATGAACATTTAAACTGTGATTCATCTCAAGGTCCCCGGTGATTTTTTCACATCTGTATGATTAACTTATGTGCGGGTGCCAGTGTGTATGTGCATTTGGTCTGTTTTGGTAACCTAATCTTATTCACTATTTTCAGTACATGTTTAGGGGTTGATGCTGGGATTTGGTGAACAGATGACAGGAAGTTAGAGCAAGCCAGTGTACAGTCCTCTCAAAACAAGAGTTTGATAGTACACAATTGTGTGTGAGCGTACGTGAGCCAGATTATATGAAGCGCTCTGATTAATGTCTCAAGTCAATTAGGGGCATAATGATTTAATCAATGGCTTCCCCTAATGGAAAGCATATTGATTACTTTGATTACAATTTATGACACCATTGTGCATGTGTTTGTTAGTGGTCATCCATCCAGTCCTGGTTTTATGAGGACTCTTGTGTGTGGTAGGAGTGTTTGGTAAATTTACAGAGTCAAAGTTGATTGCGCATTGATAAAAGTTAATGAAAGCTATCTATCGAAATACCTTACCTAGGGCGGTACAAAATGCTATAAGTTTCTCCTTGTTAAAATTGATTTTTTTTCTTTTCACAGTCGAGATGTACAGGCTTAGAATGGAGGGATAGATTAATGTGAATATGTCTGTGTAGATTCATAGTAATCCAAGTCATTGTAATCCTATGAGTTTGAGTAAAGGCAAAAGTACTTCTTATTTGAAATCATTTGAAAAGCTTCCTCAGTTCTAAACTACAGGTTGGAGTCACAGGGTCCATGGTGTGATTGGCTAAAACTGTTTTCCCAAATCTCCTCTGTTTACAGTTTTTTTTCTTACCTTTATAGATGTCCCTGATAGTAGCTAACCTTGGAGGCCATTGGTTTGGGGCTTTAATATATCTTCAATAATATTATCAATAGAAATAATCAATCATGTACCATATGGCATCCAGAGTCAAATAACCAAACTTAAGTTTCTCTTCTGAATCTCTCACTGAATCGTGGATCTGCATTTGAATCAGTTATCACAGAACAAACAGTGATCAAAATAAACTCCACAATTAACAATAAATTAGAAAGCAGGATTTTCAAATCAGAGCACATAGAATTCCCCTTACATTAATGTCCTGACAAAAACACCACTACTTTTTTCAAGTTCAACATTTTGGGGGTTTGGGCTATCTGTCTAGTTAGTAGCGGGTTTATGGAAACCTCTATCACATATTCCCACATTTAACCTCTGCTGTGTCAGAGTTACTCACGACAAATATCAGGAGACATAACATAATCCATACAAGCATGGGATAATGTGATTTTTTTCTCATTTGAATAGACAACATATAGTCAAACTTTCAAGCAGACACAGAAAGATGCAATACAACCAAAAGAAATGCAACAGGATGCCAATATTGTGATCGTGTTCCAGAATTCAGACATGTTTCCACAGCTAATGGTAGCATTGTCAATAACTTTGCTTTTTTACTTTATCCTGTTTGCATGAGAAGTTTTAGCAGATTATGCCGAAATGTATTTGTTGTATTCAATTCGTTCAATTTGCTTCTCTATTTAAGTTTTTCTTGTTTTTAGAGAAGTGACCAATCTTTCTCTCTTCAGGTTCATCATCCAGGTAAAAATGGGATTACTCTAGTCATTCATTTTAATATAAAGGCCTTTGTACAATCAAATTAAAATATATAATACTCCTTGACACCAACAGCAAGAGTTTGAATGTCTATTCCAGTGAGGTTAATCCTAAATGTCTCTCTTTGGATTTCTCTTTGGCCACCTCATTGCTATCCAGGTTCATACGGAGGATTAAAAAGGAAGTCATACATTTTTGCTCTTTGCATGACAAAGATGAAAAGTCAAGCTGTTCAATAACAAAGGCTATTTCCTTCAGCCTCATTTGCAGACCATTCCTCACAGACAGGATTTAGAAAATGTCAGATAGCTCTCTTTGTCACCAAAATATTCTGACAGTGAGCATGACACTATATGTACAAATCTAACTGAATCTGAAATTTCAAAATGAGGACTTTGGTGAAATGTTAAGTTTAAGGGTCACAATACTTTTCGTACTAAGGAAGAGCAACTTTTTGATCTTGCCTACTCAGCCTAAACCACAGCCTGTATTCCAACAGGTTACTTCTGCCATAGAAATCCCAACGGTTGTGCCACATTCATCACAACTTGCATCATAACCAAAAAACAATGGTATCCTGGACAACATTAAATCAACACACAGTTAAAATGGATGAATTCAAAATCAGCATGCAAATGCGTATGTTGGTTTTAAAGACCTTGAAAAAATGTAGCCCCTCTAGAGGAAGGCGGCCAGCCAAACTATTAATAACCAGTGAGAGGACTGGCTTAAATGTAGCACCTTTCTACTCTAGCTGACCAGTACCTTCACACCACATGCTTCATTCACCCACTCACTCACACATAGATACATTAACAGGAAACACTTTTTTTCAACACATTCACACACATTCTTACACCAGTTTACACATTGGTAGGTGTTTTCTGAAGGCTTCATCCAAGGATATTTCACCATGTGGCCCAAAAAGGCTGGGGGTTGAATCGATAACCTGGGTGATCGTGATTGGTAGGCAACTGACCATCGTTCTGAGAGGGTCCACCAAGTAGTGAGGTTATTTTACCATTCTGAACTACTGTCTGTTTATGGAATTACAAAGGGCCTCATCACACTCCAGAAATCCAATCATATCTTAAATAGGTATTTCTTATGATTTGGTTTGCTGTTTGTCTTGCAGTATGACTGTCTGTTTATTTGTGAAACCAAACAGAGCAAAGTACAGCACAAGGGCACAAAAAAGGAATAGAGATGATAAGAATTGATTTTCTTACTTTTGTTGTCGGTGAGAAGGTAAGCTGGGATTTACCTTGTGGGGAGAAAGAGAGAGAAAAAAGAAAGAAAGCTGTTAAAAACAATGAACACAAACATCCAGTGTTAGGGTTTGCTGTGGGGTACAAAAGTGACAGCTGAATTATAGATTTCCGTATTGTGGAAGACAGAAAGAGGGAGTGAGAATCAGCTGGATTTAGCTCTACTACTGCTCTATCAAACTGACATCACCCTCACAGATTGCTCGAGTGGGCGTGTGTGTGTGTGTGTATAAAGCAGCAGGATATCAGTCTAAGTATCCTCAGGATAAAGTATGTAAGTGGAGATAAGGGTAACACACAGACATGGTAGGATTATAAAAATTATCCATTACTTTTTAATATAAGAAATCATTTTGGTTCAGAGAACTAAAAAAACAAAATATGACCATATGGACATATAGCAGGTCAACTGGTACAAGTTGGCACGTTTGTCCCATTGTAAACCTTAATCCCACTTTTAAAAGTACGATGGGGGTGATTTTCCCACCACAAAATCTTGGGATCACGCTGTTATCCTTTTATCAATTCTCTTACATGCTCATACAGGATGGTGTCTGTTCCAGCTCACACTGGGAAAAGAGGCAGGTGACGCCATGGACAGGTTGACGGCATTCCAATTCACCTAACCACATGTCTTTGAACGGTGAACAAAATAAATAAACTGTAATGAAAAATTCAACCTGCCAAACTAGGATCTAACCTTTGCTCCTCTGGCTGTGAGGAATTGGGTAAATCACTGAGACACCTTTATTTGTTGAATAATTAACATTGTACAATTAACAGTGTTCAGTGTTTGACATCTAAGCTCCAACATGAAAGGATTACAACGCAAGACAGGGATCCTGTGTAAGAGCCCACATCCCACACCAGCTTTTCCAAATTGATTTGGTGTTACTTTAAACTTCTCCTGTGGCAGTTACAAGTCTGTCCTGACTTGTATACATGTGGTAGCTCAATAATTTAGTTAAATTTGACATAAGACTTTCTTAAATCAAATAAACCTTTTATGGCATAACAAAATTAGGCACGAGTAAAAATGGAATTTTTAAAAACACGTTGAAAATCACAAATTCAGTTACACTGTCTAACCTCCTGGGGCTGGAAGAGTAATTTAAATCTTTCCAATGGCAATGCGTTTGATGGCCAAGATAGTTCCACACCACTGTAAGAATTTAAACAGATGATTTCATACCAACAACGGAATTTTCAACACTACATTTGACTTGAGTTTTAGTGTACTTATACTACATCCTTTTGGGGGGGAAATTGTACATTCTATAGGGGTATTTACAATAAATGAACATTAGGATGAAAGAGAAAATAAGTGTGGGATTTAAGATTTAAGAGTGAAAGGGAAAATAAGTGTGAGATTTAAGACAGTGATCACACAAATGTGGGTTTTAATTCTAGCAACCATACAATCTATGTGTATGTGTAGTAGACAGAGACATCCACCTGTTGGCTAATTGTATTGAAAGAGACTATGTCTTTTGTGTGGACTGGCGTCAGACGCTACCCACATTGTGAAAAGGATCTGACAGGGTGTAAAGAAACAGAAATGGATTAAGGTCAGAAAAATGTCCACATGCCGGGAGAAAAGAAAATATGCAGACAATAAAGAGTCATAAGAAAAGAATACTCAGTGAGACACTGAGTGAGTGAAGAGATATTTATATGAATAAATATGAATAAACAGACATATTTTTTGAGTTGTGATGGGTCCATAAAGGCCTTTGTCTTGTTGCAGAGTTTGTTATACTGAAGAAATATGACGTGATGAATGGTCTTGTTGTTGCCTGGCTCCTTTGCATTTCATTTTACGTAAAAGGTGGTTTAAAGGGTCAAATCTGTTTATGTATTTTTGATTATTATGAACCAACTCCACTTAGATTCTAAATATTGTGAATAACATTTGTGAGATAAATAGCTTTTTTTATTTTTTTCATTTTACTGTTTCTGAGTCATCACTGTTTAATAGAAAATAGTTCTTCAAAATATACTTGATCGTAAATTCTCCTTTTTCCTTGAAAGTCCCTTTGGATAAAAGTATCTGCTGAATGCACAAGAGTAAAGATATGTAAACAAAAATGACAAAGGTTATTTCTGTGAATGTTGATATGTGGTTTTCCAGTAATCAGCCAACATAGTGCTCAAAGTCAAACCCCCAAGCACAATCTCAGTCCTTTAATCAGCTAGTTTATGAAAACGAACCAAATTGTTTCCTTATGCTTTCCCCCTATATTAATGTTATGGACTAATGGCATTGATTCTTATCTGTCACAACATGCTCTTGTGGCATTAAACATAAACAGAAAGTTCACCCCTTTCCAAACACACCCAGACACAAATCATTACGAGCTACTTTTAACTATACCTGTGCTCACGCACCACATCCTGGTGGGTTATCTTCAAATAAGTGAATTGTTTAGCAGTGGGGAAATTATTTCTCAACTCATCTCTCTGAAGCGGACATGATAGGACGCCTGTAATATTCCTCAAAGAAATGCCAGAAAGGAACCTCAGTCAGTGTACAGAAGTGTCCTTGAATGGCTGGATGGCGAGATAGAGGGCATTTGTTTGAACAGCCAAGAAACAGAGGAGGTAGCACAGAGGGGGGTTGGACACATTGGGCCAATAATAGTGGGCCTATTTGTAAGCGTGTGTTTTTGTGTGTGCGGTATGTAAGTGCAGTGGCCGCACTTGATAGCAAACACCACAAGACGTGAGAGATCAAGATG
>CAJRST010017779.1:2691383-2801430 GCA_907169785.1 Menidia menidia | reverse complement strand
TATGAGCTCATTACTGGCACAGATCTGAAAAGATTGGTGATGATGATAGAGATGATGGTAATGTTGATGATGATAATGATGATCATAACATGAACAGAAATCTGCCAATCTGAGGCTGATACATACTGGTTTCTTTTTCTAGTTGTCTTCAATATGATGGCATCAATAACAAAATGACGTTTGCATAAGACAGTGTTCCACAATGTCAGCTGGAGACAGATTTTTCTCTGCTCCATATCAGATTCTAATGAAAGAATTCCCACTAAACAGATTATCCTGCACATGTGCTAATTACTTGTATGTACATCATGTATATTATATATAATATCCCTTGATGAACAAAATTCAAAACAAAAAGTTCATGCATTAGTGAACGCAAAAACATATTGTCCACTTGGATCAATCCTTTAAATTCCATAAATGAAGATACTGTCATTAAAAAAGAAATAGGTAGACTACATTTAAAAATCATATCAAAGCATTATATAAGCTAGTTAAGCTTCAAAGTAGCTTTTGACAACAACATTGTATTGCAAAACAAAAGAAAATTCACTTTTCAATTTATTGTCAATTACAATTATACATTTCTAGCACTTATTGTTGGTGTTGCTGATGATCTTTGATAAATTGAAACGTGAGTAAGGTAAATTTGAACGTATGCACTCATCAGGTTTCAGGTTTGTGGAATTGTGTGGACTTTGATTTTCTCAAATCAGTTATTGAGTCATTGTCTATATTAGGATCCCTGCTGTAATTGACATGTCTTTAATTATATAACCTCATCTGTGGGTCTCTGGCCTTGTTATTGAGTTAATATCTGCTTTCTTTAGTTTCTAATATGCTTTGGTTACATTCATGTTGAGTCTTTGTGTTATGTGTTTGAAAACCTTATAGAATATAAATAAAAATGTTCAAGAAGTATACCTATACTTTAAATAGGAAAATTGAACTACTTTTTGTTAATGCCAAATGTTTAGGGCTACAGGTTAAGTCAAGTGGACCTTTGGCAGATTGATATGCACTTGAACTGTAAAGAAGCTCACTGTATCTTGTGATTCAAGTCATTATTATTGGTGTTAATGTAATTTAATTAACAATTATCATATACAATACAAAAGAAATTGGATCCGTTGATCCCGTCTTGCCTATGTTCTGTTTTGTAGGTTGTTTAACTTTTTCCACTCATAGCTTCCCTCAGTTTCCCACCAGTCCAATCATTAAATCCACGGCCAAACATGTGAGTATCTACAGCTGGTATCACTAGTCAATCTCTCCCTGTATTTAAGATCCAATTTTCCTCCAGTTCTTGTCAGATCCTTTTGATTTGAGTTATTCTTCATGCCTTGCGGTCAACTTTTTATTCAGGCTCCTGCTTTTGGTTATTTTACAGACTTTTTCGGTTTGGTTTTCTCACTTCTGGTTGCTTTGTTTGCTTATTTATTTGTGGGAGTGGGTGTTTTTGGTGGCCTTCCAGTGCCTTTTATTCTTTGGTAATAATTTCTGTTAATGTTCTAGAAACTCATGTTGCAAGTTTGCTTTTTTTATCCTCCACCGTTCATAACATTACCATTCAGACTGTGTCATCATTGATGAAAATTCCAAAGCGAAAGTTTATACTATCTGCCATCATTAGCACAAGTCTTTAGACTCAACAACCATAATACAAGTCCATCGGTAATGGATAATAATGCATTTTCTATCATTACATAAATGTACCATCTAGAACTTTTGGAAAGCATTGGGCCGTATGTATAATAAAATCAGAGTAAACAGCAGTGTTTTTTCAATGTGATAAAATAATACAAACCCAACTTTTAATGACAGTAAAACTGGTTTTATAAAAGAGTCTCTTTGGCTTGATGATATTGGCTGTTATCCTAAAGATAACACAAGAGTTTATTGAAATATAGAAAGTGATTAGGTGATACTGACAAAGACTGTAAGCTGACAGGCTGGAAGTGTATGATTAGACAGAAACCAGAAAAAAAGTTACTTTCCTCCCAGTGGAATGTCCCTTGGGATTCAACGGATTTAGTCAAAGAAAGATGTCTGAGAGAGTAATGACACAGTGAATATAATGATGGTCTCCCAGACTCAGAATTCTCATGGGATACAGAAGGATGGACATACAAGTTGTTGAACAAGTATAACAACCTCACAAACAAAACACCAATATTGGTCTTCTCTCTGGATTTAGGTGCAAATAGAGTGTGACAGAAGAGCAGAAGAACAAAAACAATCCGAGAAAGGAGAGAAGTTTATTCCAGATTCTGTAGAAACATTACTGAATTATTAAGATATTCAAATTGGGGTTTCAACTAAACCTTCTCAACGAAGCTCAGCTCAACTATTCAAGTTTTTCACTTGGCAATTATAATTTTAGCACACAGTTGTGGATCCAAATGGACCAATGACAGACTAGAGGTCATTGATTGGAACAAATCAATTACCCATCCAAATGCTCATTTATTGGAACCTTGTCTAAAAATTCCAGCAAAAAAAAAAATTATTTCTGTGATCATCAGCATTGCGAATGCTTAATACGTGAACCAACACCGCAGGTTCTGACGAGTAATGGTCACCACAATGTCCTTCATTGTTGTCCCGTGGGAAACCACCTAAACCAATTTGTGCCAAGGTGAGTAGAGCCAAACAAGGTTGAGTAGGTCCATCCATCCATTATCAATACCACTTATTCCCTGATGGGGTCGCGGGGGGAACTGGAGCCTATCCCAGTGGTCAACGGGCGAGAGGTACACCCTGGACAGTCCGCCAGTCCATCGCAGGACCACACACAAGACATACAAGGACAAACAACCACTTACATTCACTCCTAAGGGCAATTGGAATGTCCAATCAACCTAACATGCAGGTTTTTGGACTGTGGGAGGAAGCCGGAGAACCCGGAGAGAACCCACGCAGACACAGGGAGAACATGCAAACTCCACCCAGAACATGCAAACTCCACCCAGAAAGGTCCTGGGTTCCCCGGGACTTGAACCCAGAACCTTCTTTTTGGGAGGTGACGGTGCTAACCACCACACCACCGTGCCGTCCAGGTTGAGTAGGTACTAGTGGAAAACCCCCAAAAGAGTACGACCGAAAAACATCATGAATCCAAATAAACTTAGAAAGCTGGGCCTATTCAATTTATTCCTGCACATTTAAGTCTTAAAAACAGGCAGTTAAAATGAAAATACCGGTTATTTCCCTTTTTCTTACGTCTAAAATGTCTGTTTAATAGAGATAAATGACTTGCTTCAGCTTGATACCAAATAGATTTTCTTCATTGTTTTTTGGAAACTCTCCCTGATCACTCTTTAAACAAAGTACCCTTTCAAATGTACAAAAAATTGAATGTTGCATATATGTTCATTTGAAGCTGTCCTGAATTTATGTTGTTTCTTTTAAGGTGGGCAGTCAATTAAATAGAGTGTGTTGGCGCTCAGTGTAGTTTTAATAACAGGTAAAAGACCATTTGAATGATGGGTTGGAAATTTTCTCAGAGAACTGTATCATTTAAGTGCTCTTGTTTGGGTTTCTGAAAATGTAAGGTTGCAGACACACAAGCCCACCTGAAGAATGTTCTCAAGTTATTTTAGTCTGATAAGTTGACTGGAGACATGAAGTGTATCCTTGTGGAAAGCAGATAGTTATGCTGACAGTAAGCTCTGCAAAGCTACTTTTACAGCCTCACACATGTTTCGAGAAAACGATAAGCTCTTAAAAGCTGGTAAAAGTCTCACAAGCATGAAGTCATCTGCCAATATATGAGATGCCTGTACAACTCTTAAAGATGTTTCTGCAAGTGATATTAAAAATAAGATCTATTTTTGCTTTATGAAAGCCAGACATTAAAAGTAAGACCATGTCAAATGTATGATTTATGAAGAACTTAAATTACTGGACGGAAACTTGGTAGTTGAAAATGCAGTCCACCACTGCATACATGGATTTTCCTATGTATTGAATTTATTGTTTAATGTTTACCTAATTTCTGCTTTAAGCTCATTTAAACTATGAATTACTTATAAAACATTGAAATTACACATCTGCTGGCCTGTTTATATCAAATCTGATATTACAAGCACAGCTCAAACAATTGCGTTAGAAATAAAAAACACTGAGCTTCACAATCAGCAATCATAGCGGCAAACATACAAGACGCTCACAAATTGTAACAGGACAAAAAAAACAAACAAAAAAAACAGACTTCTCTTCAGTCAGCTGCTAAATTAACTTTTGTCTATTTGAGCAATCAGTCTGAGGACTGTGGCCATACTATCTAACTAGAGAAAAGCACTTTTCTAAAAGTTCAAATATGTAAAATCACATTAGCTTACATAATTTTAAGATCTTAATGTTACTATAAAAGCTTATATTAGCTTATAAAAGTGGTATCTTTGCAAAAATTCTGTCATGATTCTCTAAGCATACAAACAATAACAAGAAGTAAAACAAAACGAATATAATTTTAAGGTATAATCCCTTTTTTTTCATATGCAAGAGAGCAAAATAAGCTTGTTGCAACAACATTGATGTTTTAGCTGCACAGCAGGCTGAAAGTGACGGATCTTCTGAGTGCTCAGCTCCAAAGTTGGCCTCTGTTTCGTGACTGCTGTCTGTCACAGCCATGCCAGTAAAAATGGCATTAGTATTAAATGTCGGTAATTATGAGGCATTCCTAAAAACTGTTTCAATAAATAATTTTCTAATTAGTTTCGGAGAAGCAGAAATAACCTGCACTTTAGATAATGCACATCCATTCCATAAAATGAATTATCTAAACCTCCCCCTGCAATGGACTGGCAACCTGTCCAGGGTGTTACCCGCCTCTAACCAATGTCAGCAGGGAAAGGCTCCTGCCTCCCGTGACCCGACTTAGAATAAGCGGTACAGATAATTGGTGAGTGAATATATAAACTTGGTAAAAATAATTGGTACTTTACAACATATTTTATCCTTTTCTTCTCAAAACATGGGGGGAATTCTCATATATGTTGGTATCCTAGCATCACAGATAATCTGGTCAAAAGGGGTAACACCATAAAAGATATGACATTATTATTTTACGATAACTAGCCAAAAACAGGTGATTGCTTTAGAGGGTGGAAATTTGATTTATCGTCGAAACAGCTGTCGACAGAGAGAGATATAAATATCCAAGTGGCTGCAATTCAGAAAAATACAAATAAAAATCAGAAGAGATGGGGAAATAGAAAATTGTGAGCAGTACTGAGATAATATTGTATGAAAACATTTTTTTTAAAAACATTAGGAAGGGGAGAAGAAAAACATAAAATGGAGAATTCTGCAGAGAAACTGGATGTACGGGAACTCAGGCGAAAGAAGAGTGATAGGAAGATGCTGTTAATTCACAGTTCAGAGAGATTTTTCAGTTTGACACACTCTGCTGGAAGCCTTTGACTGTTGGTGCCTTTGAACTACAGTGTACACACACATACATACATACACAAACACACACAAGCTCACAGTTGACCAGGAATAATGTTTGCTTGAAGGTAAAATGACGAAGAAAAAAAGAGAGAAAAGCACAAATGAAGAGAATCCGATATCCTTATTTGGGTATTAGATTCTTAAGTTCATCTTGTCTGTAAATGTCACATTCCAGTGGCCCCACTGGTTTCTGCATGCAATGAAATCATTTGACAGGGAACAAAGCTATCGATGATAGTAGTGTAAGGTGCTGAATCCTGCTTTAGGATGATAAAAATACAATCCTTAACTCTGTATGAGGACACTCTGGCCCCAAAGACCCATCTCATATCACCCTTCTGCCTGTCCTTTGTTATTTAATTTGTTCTCTCCAGTATTTTTATCTATGCTCCAGGAACAAAAAAATATATTCACTTTTACCCATTAGCTCTATTAGACATATGAATTTCTCTTAATCTTTAGTTTTTCCAGCAGGCATTTATCCATACCGAACACACAAAATGATACTCTTCAATCTCCCCAACCCCTGACTTTCCCCTCACCTAGTTTCCTCTTACTTTAATGTAAGAAAAAAAAAGAGACGTGGGACTAGCGTGACAAAAACATGCTAGATTTATCATTATTCTAAATTATATCTGACATCTCAGCTGCTTACTATCACCAAGCACTTTATGATAAGCGTCATAAAGAATACATCGTTATGAAAACATGAAATCATACTGCCAGGACTGTATGCAAGAGGAACACTGGCAGTCTGACATACACCTGGAAATGATTGGGCCAGTTCAGCTGTTCTTTTATTGACTTGTGGAACTCTCTCGCTCTTGACCCAGAACAAACAGACCCAGGATCATCAACTGGTATATTTCGCAGATATGGCTAAAATCTGCAATAAATACATTCATAAAGCCTGTCAGACTCCTATGAGCAACACTTTTTAGCGTTTGAGTGATTTAAATTGAAAAACTCTTGATAAAAAGGGGATCTGTTGGGAAAGAACTCAAAACCAAATTATAGAAAGCAATAATTAATAAAAACATAAATCATGTCTCAGAATCTCTCTTTCATCTGGCGAAAGAGCACTTTCTTGAATGTGTGCAAGGAAAATGACAGTAAAGGTTGGTTATAAACTTTCTACATTCCAGGTTAAACTAGTAATTGTTTATGTGTTTTTTTATTGGTTTTATATGGATGATCTCAACAAACCTTTAGAAAAATATAGTATATTTATATAGTATATACACATTTAGATCCCAGCACATCCAAATAACAGATCGAACAATCATATCAGTAAATATTTGGATATACTTAAGATTTAAATGTATTTTGCATGTGCATCGATCTTTGCTCGACAATGCTGAGGCTTCGGCAACACAGTCACATTTTTGCAACAGCACTTATTAGGGGTTTGCATTGACAACATTCTTTAACCCAGTGGAGTTGGATTAGGAGGAATATATAATTGCTTGATGAAGCTTTAAATACAGCCAAATTCCCTCTACCCCTGTCCGTTAAAAGGACTGCCCTCTTAGCCTTGAACTTCTGATGTTTTACTCCATCACAGAGCTCCTCCCCTGAGAAGACAGATCTTGCGTGGAAGGAAGAGTTGCACAGCATGCAGATAAATCTAATCATATAAGACTGTTTGGTTAAAGTAAAAAAGTAAAATAGGATCTGAATTACACTGCTGGGACATTTGTGCTGCAGATGAGAAATAGACTAGGACGTGAACACAGTATGTGACACACTGGCTCAGTTTTTCATGGTGCTCTAAGTCACAAACAAAGTAGTTTAGAAATGAAAGTATATTAGTCCACTCAAAAAAGATGTTTCAGGGCTCCAATTTCTCTTTGTGATGAAGTTATGCCATATGGAGACTTGAAACTTTGATTTTCAGAGGAAATCACCAAAGCCAGGTGTTTATGTAAAATCACTGGGGCTAAGTCATTAAAGGCATTTAAGGTTATAGCCTATCTAAACATTTCATCAGATAAATAGTTATTTTAATCCAGGAGGAGCCCCTATATAAAAGTTTACTACTTTTGGAACAGTCTTTGTCGCGACAAGTTGTTGGTACTTTCCCATTCACAGTTAATACATTTCCGCATCATGGTTTCTTTTGGTATTTAGTTTTGTTTACTCAGAGCAGATAATAGATTTTTCTGGGTCTGTCGCATGTTTAGTTTCAGTTTTAAATAAAGGCTTCTGTTAATTCTCCATCTGCCTGTTGTTTCCCATTCGGGTCATCAAGGCAAAGAAATAATACATTTGGCAATGTAGACCATCAAATACTGAAGAAAATACTGGAAAAATATTGTATTGATGGGTAGAACATTCATGAATAAACACTTCTAAATGTTCACGAAAATTATACATACAGTTATTTGACATTGCTGTGACCGGAATTTTCATATATACTAAGTTTGGAAGACAAATTTGTGTTATTCATATACAGTAATTGGATGGTTGGAAAAAAGACTAACAATTGATAACACAGTGGACTATTGTACAAGAATAGATATCTTACTTTTTTTTTAAATACACATGCTATATTGATCCTTGTAACATGCATGACCACTGCATGTAAGTTTTGGAAACATACAAAACCAACACTTACTCAGTTCATAGGAATGAATTACGAATGGATAAAATCAATATGAATCAACTGACGGCTAATTAAACTTTATACTCTGAAATGTAAAAATTTTAACTAAGTGCAAAACACTGATAAATAATCTCCTTCCAAACTGTATGGGAGGATTACTTGAAGTTACTAAGAAAAAAATGTTGTGTATGTATTAGATTAATTTCTACACACATTTATAATGGTCAAAAGTGAAGGTGTTTATCTATTGAGATTAGGCAAAATGTGGGGCAATTGTCTCAGGAATTTAAATACTCGTTAGAAACATAAAAATAGAGTATGATAAACGGCCATTCATTTCACACCTTGGCTTTCAGTGATGCCCCATCAATTAACCCCTGAACCATTGTTATGGGTATAAAAACCATATGCAGATTTTTTTAGTACTATTTCTAAAAAGAGTAACATTTTACTCACTGAAAATCTTATTTGTGCACAAAGTCCATCCTGCTTTCTCTCCTGTAGAAGAGTCAATTTACTCCGCCGTACAAATGATTTCCGTTCAGGTTCCATTAAAAAGTTATTTTTATCGCCTTCAAAACCAATGCTCAAAGTAGAGCTGGCCGTGGCATACGTTTTCATTCGCTTTAGAGCTGAAAATATCCGTTTGACACAAAAAACGGACACGGATGCTCTCCGCAAAACGAAGAAATGCAATTTGCGGTGTTCCTCGAGTCTGTGAGCTATGAGTAACGAACTAAAAATGTCCCGCGCGAGAAAGCCAACTTCGGTGTAGCCCGAACTTCGTCAACGAAGTCAAGCTTTTCTCGAAAATTCCGTCTTAAAAATTGCTCCGACGATAAAAGTGCCCCCAAAACCTATTTCGGCCATTGTGGGTTGACAAAACGTCTTTCAAACTAGCTAGATTAAAGCAGTTCGCTTGCTGCAATTAATACACTCTCTGACTGTCCTATCAAATGGCGTCAATATGACGTCACCGCACACCTGCTGGACTAGAGTGTCTTGTTGTAATTAAAAGTCTGATTGGTTGAAAGAACAGTTTCATTGATACATATATATTTTATATTACAGGGCCCACAGACATGACTGTAAAGGCATCCAGGCATATTTCTCTCATCTTGCCAAAAAATAGCAACTGAAATGTGATTGGTTAAATTATTTTACATAAAATATACACTTTATGAAGTGCAACAAGCAGGGTTAAAAGCCCCGAAGTAAGCAGACAGACCACTTGGAATGATTTAATATCGATTCATGGATTAAATCAAATTATCATCAGTTGATTATTCAGATATTGTTTTAGCTGAAAACAATAAATTAATCTTCAAACTTTTAGGCCAGCAGAGAACGCCTTGCAGGCTCTGTGAATCATTTGACTTTGTCCTAGTATGACTATTGTTTATGTTTCATGTTTTATTCATGCTGTATATTCTTTTTGTGTTTCTTTGGTGTAACCAAAAAAAAAAATTATTGTAAAATTTATTGTATGAAAAAGGTGCATGCATTGGTTATTGAAATCAATTAGTAGTTTGTAAACTCTGTGTTAAAGGTATTTTTTTCCACCAGTGAAAACAACCATGTCAGTTCCAGTACAATAGTTATACACCATCCATTCCCTTCTAGTTCAGGTTTTCTGTGTATGTTATTGTGTTTTTGGGGGGCTCTAATCTTTTTTTAATAAGAAATTTGAGCTAATGTGGAGACAGATGATATCCCGACTGCCAACATTTCGTTATGAGAGTAAAACCCTTTTTACATATGCACTGCCTCCCACTGTTCATATGGCAGTGCAACATGTCTTGTGTGATGTATCTCCTTGAAACTTTTCCATAACATGTTCTGAGGCCAATCTGACCAGGTCAAATCTAATAACATAAACACATCAGGTTTATCATAGCACAAATTTGTACAGATGGGTTAATTTGACATATTATCTAAAGTTCAGAAAAATCTGACAACACACATTATTTGATACTCTGTACAAAATTGACCCTTAACAGTTACAATTCCTCATGTTTATTGGCTTTGTCTGATATTTTTAGGTTAACGCATAATCTTATTGGAGATACATAACTGATGGTTTTTTGGTGTTGTAGTTATTCATCTAACAGAAGTGATTCTACTGAGCTGTATCCTCGGGAGTCCTTAGAGAAAAACATAATTGTATTCTTCAGTTGTGAATAGTTATGCTGTTACAGTAATGCTATTGAAACCTTGCTGAGAAATGCTCAAAAAGCTTGGGTGGACCAGTGATACTTTGAGATGTTTCTTTAATGAAAAACTGACTGAAGGTCTACTAATAGAGCCAAAAGTCTACATCTCTTGTGAAGAGGGCTTATGATTAGCTATTCTTTTAAATTCTAGAGGAAAGCCTGCTAGAGACTACTTGTAATAAACCATACAAGTAGAATAATATTGTTAATTAGTTTTGTAGGAATTGTTTACTTTTGTATAACTTATTTTATTAACATTCTAAATAAAAAGAAAATTAATTGATAAATAGAACAAATAAATCAAAGAAATGGTAAAGTTGTTAGATTGAGAAAAGACAGGGATGTGATACAGTGCTACTGATTAGATAAGTAGAGGAAAGTCAGAAAGCTTCCATGGGTTTAGTTTGCGAATTGTTCCTCCCAGTAAAATAGCTTCAACACTCGAAGTCCCTACTCTTCTGTGCAGTGACACATGAAATCGCATGGATGAGTCCAACCAGGTTGCCAGTTCTCTGATTATTTGCATTTTTATTGCCTAAGGAAGGAAGACCACTTATGCAAGGCACATCTTGTTAGCAGACTTTCAGATTAACATCTCTTAAGTACTCTATTTTTATTACTTTTATTTGGAAAATTAACACTTTGGATCACGCTCTGGTTGTAGCTCTTCTTCAACAAAAGATTTGACACTTGCTGGTATCCTTGCCGCAGCTAGCTATTGCTGTTCTGGATGCCTTAAGGAGAAAAGAAAAGTAAATTGTAACTTGTCTGTCAGGGAGACAAACACACAGAATGATGTTACTGTATGCCAAACTACCCACTTAATCACAGTTCTGGGCAGTTTTTTTCTTCTTGTAAACAGAGGCTTGAAGAAAGTACTGGGACATTTATTCTAACACCACAAGATCTCTTATCCAGATGGCAAGATTGTGATAAGCGGTGCTGGGAATATTGAAGATCTCCTGCTGTTCCAGCTAATAGTTGGATTACAACCGGAATGGAGATTCAAGAGCTAAGTAGACAGATCCGGCATCATGAAAACCTGACCTACTCCTTTCACCCACAAAGAGGTATGGGCTCATTGCAGTTCACAGGAAGTGAAAGATGGTGTGGCAACCAACTTTTCCCAAATGGTCACAATTACAGCCCCAAGGAGCTTGGCCACAATGACCATGGGGGGAATAAAAAGGCAGATTCAAGTTGACCTCCAGACTGAGCTGATTGAAGTAATAGGACAGGAGATTATGAAGCAGATGATGGCCATCTCGGCCAATCTAATGGAGGGAGTAAGGGCGCAGCTGTCCTCAAGGGAAGCCTCCCAATCCCCAAGCGCCCTACACACAGACTGTCTTGCGGCCACAGTGCAAGTGCCCCAAGTGAGATGACAGCAGGCAGGCTAGGCAAACATTAGAGATCCGTCCATCAAGGTTGCTTTTAAGGCCGACCAAGCTGCCAGAAACGTGGTGCTGTCCAGGCCTGTCGAGTGTCATTGTGCCTAGAAACCATCTATGCCTCCGGATTTATTAATCTCCCACAGTTGAGGACCAAGCCGTGGGGCAATAAGACAGGACAATGAGCCTGAAATTCAAACAGCCAGTCACTCAAAGTCTGCCTTGGTCTTGGAGTTCCCCAATATCGCTGTTGAGATACAGTAAATCTTTGCTCAATAACAGTTGTTCTTGATACAAGCCAACAAGTGACACAGCTCAGCAGAAGTTTATCTACAAGGCATCTTTAAGGGGACTGAATGGTGATGTATGCTGTCAATTACCTGACCAATGACGCTGGTTGGTTGTATGGTATGAATGTGCTTCAATCACCCGAGAATGTCAGCGCGCATTTGATCATTAAAAAAAGCCCTGATCAACCTGGCATATGCTGACTTCTCTAACCCTTTTTGTCTGTATACAATTACCAGTTTCTGACCTGTAAGCAGTGCCGGCACATGTAAAAGATATTTCTTTCTCACTTTCTAGGGAAGAGGGAGTGGAGAGCAACAATAAATGAAGCAGGAAAAAAGATGGAAATCAAACAGAGGAATAGGGTAAAAGTAAAAAGCTTTTATTATAAATGGAGTTGATATAAAGAGGTGGTAATGCCAATATTTCCACAATAACCAAAAAGAAAATTCACAACACAGACTGACCTACATTTAAGGAAAGAAAACCAAGAGAAAATCCCTTTTGTGGCCTAAATGTCTGCATTACTCACTGATACGCAGCAACCTCCACACAGCTTCTGCAGCTCACAAACCACCCATACTTGTGCCAACAAAGTCCTCAGTGCTTCCAAACTCAATAAACTGTGACCGTAAAGACACCAATAGGCTTTCACTACACTTCGGTTGGGCCAGTCTGAAACGCCAAATGCAGTCCCCTCTCTCTCTGACAAATCCACCCTGCTTTACTTTTAAAACGTTTAAGGGCTGATCAATCGGTGCGCCCAGTTGCAGACAGGGGAAAAGAGAGAGAGGACTACACACATCCCCTGATATGTAGCAAAATAGTCAGAGAGTGCTTTCGCCAGCCGCTGGTAGTTCTGGTCACCCACTGAGCAGGATGACCAGAACTCCAGCTCCTTTCAGCTTAGCTCTGAAATTGGCAGTGATTGATATTTGAGGGAACATCTTTATGATGTTGAATCCACCTGACTTACACAGTCAAATACTGCCCAGGTATACAAAACAGTAATGCTGATACATTGTCAGGGTTGCTGGGTCAAGGTAACAAGGTGGCATTTGGAGGTAAGAAGAAAGAAGAAGGGCCAGAGCCCCAAATGTTACCCAAGATAAACAATGGAACAGTGTGAAGTCTTATATTGAGTCATCACTATATATTAAGCTATTGGTAAAATAGTGGAGTAAAAATCTTACTGTAGTTGGGCAATTGTTTACAGAGACTGGTTTCAAATTTGAAAGTGACTGTTTCAAAGCAGGATGTGTTAAGTCTTTGCTATGATAAGATTGGATACCCAAGTGTTGAACAGATGCTAGCAGCTTTGCTACATGGAAGAATGGACAGGGACCTGCCTACACAGTGTTTGTTCAAAGGTTGTACATGAGATGAGAGCCATATTTGTGCCCATTCATACATTGTATTCTTTCGAGGTTGTTGGTATGGACAGCCTCTCTTTGGATTGTGCAAAGGACCAGTAGCCCTATCCCGATTATGACTGATACATTCTAAAACTATGTTGTTCTGTTCGCTATCAAGGACCAGTCAGCCAAGATGACAGCTCTAACCTAAACAGCAGCTTTACTCGGACATTTGATAATGCTTTCTGACAGATTGGGGGCAGCTGTTAAGTCCTCCCTCATGCAGGAGCTGTGCCATGTATGCGGATGCCAGAAGAGCCACACCACACTGTACCAACCGCACGGAAACAGGGGCCTGTGAGATGTTCAATAAGACCCTGTTGAGGCTGTTGGGACCCCATGATGGCCGGATCAACTGCTAGCTCTCCTCCAGGTCATACATGACACCGCACTACATGCTGTAAGACATGCCAGATTCCTGATCGATTAGACCACGGGTGCAATCGATAACCTAAATAAATGGAAGCATTGCATTGGTTTGGCATACCAAGTGTTTCTTCCACTGACACAGCTGCACAATTTGTGGACCCTCTTATTTTTTTTGCAGTAGGGAACTGATGATAGGAAGGACAACTCCAAACAGGTTGCCAGGCATCGATTAATACAGCCTGCCTCCTGCGAAAGTGCAACAAATCTGAACATTTTAAATGTTTTAAAGAAAATTTGACGATGCCTTTTTGACAGTTGTTGCCTGTGTTTTTGCTATCTCTAAAATAGTCTTTTTTCATCTGAATTTTTAAAAAAAACTGTTCCTTTAAAAAGCAACCTTTTTTTAAAGTTTTCTTTTTTTATTATTGCCTAAGGAAAACTCATTTACTCCGCACACCTTGCTGGCTGGCTTTTGAATCAACATGTTTTAGAATGTAATATAAATCTTTTTTACAAATTTTTAAAATCCTTTTTTGTTAGAAAGAAACTGGAAATAAAAGAGCTACAACCATAGTGATCTAAAATGTTTAATAGTTGAAAATCCTTTACTTACTGGTACCACACACCATCATTTGACAAACACAATGCTTGCACAGACCAGGTGTCAAACCCAATGGATCTGAAGACACATCCATGTGAAAATAGAAAATAAATCCGCCCCTATTTCAGACCACTATTGAAAAAATGATAACATGGCGAATAATAACAGAGGAAGCTTTTCTCTGTGTAACATATTTATTTAAAGGTTTTGTAGTTATTTATGTGTACCCGGTTTTGCTTAGAAAAACAGGTTTCAGATGGAATTGTGGGCAAACAATCATTTACACACAATCTTACTCTTCAAAGTCATGAAAGTATCAAGTTTCACATTTATGTGTGGGTTCATGTCATACACTTCTATAAGGCATTGTATTATTGGTTCCAATATATAAAAGAGAAAAATAAAGATAAAATACAGCCAGTCGTGGTACTAAAACATTTTACCACCATGTCAAACCAGTTAAAAACATTAATGGGCTAAAGCATCTCCTCTGTCCAAATATTGATATTGGATATGTAACATTATTGGCAACCTGAGTCTTAAAATTCCACATGCTTGCAAACCAACCCATGTGTAAATTATGACGACTATTTTCAAGTTATTAGATCAATATCTCGACAGAGAGAGCCAAGGGTACTTTGAAAGAAAAGATAATGACATTTAGATATATCTCTGTTTATAAACTGTGCATTTATAAATTATAATCCTGCCCTTGTGCCCAATATGCCATCTATTTGATCATTTGTAGCATAAGTAACTAAATCACCAATTCAATATTGTAGACTCTTTGCATTTAACGTGATCCTTTAGCTGAATGCACTTATAAAAGAAATGCTTTAAAAAAAATGTAACCCTTGAACATTATTCAGTCATTTTGAATGATATCTATACATTTAGTTTAAAAATAAAATATTTAACTGTATAGCATTCCCAATGGTGCACTGTTGACCTCGACTCCTGACGTTGTGGGTCGGTGGGCGGAATACTTCGAAGACCTCCTCAATCCCATTGGCAAGTCTTCTATCAGAAGAGCAGAGCCTGGGGATCTGGAGTCGGGCTCTCCAATCTCTGGGGCTGAAGTCACCAAGGTGATTAAAAAGCGCCGTGGTGGCCGGGCTCCAAGGGTGGATGAGATCCGGCCGGAGTTCCTCAGGGCTCTGGATGTTGTAGGGTTGCGTTGGCTGACGTGACTCTGCAATATCGCATGGACATCAGGGGCAGTTCCGCTGGATTGGCAGACTGGGGTGGTGGTCCCCCTATTCAGAAAGGGCGACCGTAGAGTGTGTTTCAATTACAGGGGAATCACACTCTTTAGCCTCCCTGGGAAGGTCTATTTGGCGGTTCTGGAGAGGAGGGTCCGTTAGATAGTTGTACCTCGGATTGATGAGGAGCAGTGTGATTTTCGTCTTGGCCGTGGAACGCTGGACCAGCTCTATACCCTCAGCGGGGTCCTGGAGGGTGGGTGGGAGTTCGCCCAACTAGTTAACATGTGTTTTGTGGACTTGGACAAGGCGTTCGACCGTGTCCCTCGGGGAATCCTGTGGGGGGTGTTCCGGGAGTATGGGGTACCAGGCCCTTTGTTACGGGCTGTTCGGTCCCCTGTACGGTCCCTGATAGGTCACCCTATCTCTAAGGGAGATTCCCAGCCACCCTGTGGAGGAAACTGATTTCGGCTGCTTGGGTGAGTACTCTACACTGCTGTTAGGTGCATAATCACCAACAACAGTCAGAGCCCGTCCCCCCACCCGAAGAAAAAGGGAAGCTACCCTCTCGTTCACCGGGGTGAACCCCAATGTACAGGTACAAAGATGGGGGGCAACAAGTACACCACCATGCAGTCCAAACTGTATCTAACATCCACTTAAGTAAGTAAGTAAATAAATAAATAAAAGGTTATACATAACAAGTGAGTGTTAATGGCTTAAAGGGTTTTGTAATTGATTTGTAAAGACTGTCCTAGCCATCGACGTTGGTTTTTAAAAACAATCCTGAAAGACCAACTGAAATCTCAGCAAGAATGCCACAGCCATGATTCTCCAAAAGATTTCTTATCACTTATAACCAACATAAAAACTCAAATAAGAAGGATTCTGATCGAAATCATTTAAAACCTACAACTTCAAGAAAAGTCTGTGCTTGATATAACTGAAGGCCATCTTAAACTTATGAATACTGAAAAAAATCAAAGACATTCCAAAAAGATATATATTTCTCATGTTAAAAGGTTTTGATTTGATTTGTGTAACTGTGATTGTGTGAAGCTCTGCACACAGTGAGTTCTGTGAAATGTGGACTGTGTCTGAAGTTCATAGACTTGACTACAGTAATCAAGTCAAACATAAACACTTCTTTGAGAATGAACAAAGTATATTTGTACACCTCTATCGCATACAATGATGTATAAGAATATCTTGCATGGCCCATTAGTTTTGTCACACATCTGATGTGACAGTAAAGCACTATACATGTACTGACACAAACGCACAGAGAGCAATTCAGTCTTCCAGCTGTCAGAGTGAATTACCTGTACGTCAAAACAGAACAGACAAATTGTTGGGAGAACCCAGTAAATTGACTTGGCCAAGGCTAAAGATCTATTGATGTTCAGTGATGTTGAAAGGGCACTGGTAATCTGGCTGTTACACAGAAACCCACACACTTTATTACATTTCTCCTCCTAAAGCAGACTATCTATACAAAATATAAAGCTCAAAATAGACTTCTTGTAAAAGAGATTTTTGATTGAAAGATAGCAATAGTTTAAAAAAAAGCCCCACCTTGAAAACTGCAAGCTTTGTCATATTCCAGCTCAGGTTTTGAATCCACTAAACACAACAAAAAATCCTTGGACGGATCTCAGCAGAAAAAATAATATAAAACAGCAAAATCTCACATCACATGAAGCATTTGGAATGGAAGAAAAATCTTTCCAACTGGACCTTGTCTACTCGGAAAAAAACAACAAACAAAAAGCAAAACCAGAAAATGTGTCACAACACATGAAATTGAAATGTTAACAACTCATTTTTGTCTTTCATTACCATCATCGGAAAAAAAAAAATCTGAAATTGATAATCATAATAAAATCATTATAAAGTTGTATCAATCAGCTATATCTGTATTATGAATAAAGTAAGAAATTAAATGTCAAATCCATAAATAATAGTGGGCCTCATTTATGAACTAGTCTTCTAAAAATTATCTTTACTGTTACTTCAAGATTTTGTAGGGCATGGATTAGATTTTATCCATGTGTTGAAAAAGGAACAAACATCTCATGACCATGCAGATTTATTTACAGACACGTGGCTTTGAAAGCTTTGGCTAGCAAGAGTTTTTCTCATGGACCAGCATCCCTGTTATCCCTCAAGCTTGTGCTTTTTGGCCACTGGCATATTTCGAGGGAAAGTGGGCAAGTCTTGGCCGTCCCGTTGCGTTCTCATGTTATTCTTGGATGCTGTGTTGCATCATAAATTAAACAAGTGTCCACATTCACACCAAATCACACAACTCCTTGATCTTACCGTACAGCTCCATGGGCGTGCACCTCCAACAAGGAGCAGGTGCTGATGGCCCATAGGTACGTGTCTTTTCACAATTAGAATTTTCTAGATGTACTGAAACAGTTGCTTCTCCTAATGACCTATTAATTACAAAACTGTAATCACCCACATGTGATTTTTGCTCTCAGAGTCACCAGAAGATTTTATTCAGTGAGACACACATGCCCTCACACTAAAATCAAGCCTACTTTAGGCATCCGAAAATTATGCACATGGCACTTGAGTCTCATGCCCTCTTATGGATATCTTTGGGTGTTTGCCTATGCAAATTAGGGACAGCTTGTAAGTCCTTTCATTTGTGGAGGACACAGGCGCGCAACCATTTAAGAACAAAGGATCATTTAGAACAATTTCACTGTGTAAGAACACCTCCAGTAGTCTGAATTTAGTTCTCTTTATACATTTCTGATCAAAAACTGGAGAAATAACTTAACAAAATAGTATATGAAGAGACTATTGGCGAATGAGGCTTGATGTTACTGACACTGGATTCAGGTCAATGGATGTCTTAGCAGATCAGTTAGATTGATGTTCGTCCACAATATGCATTTTGCTGCATTCCTAGGGTATCTGTGAAAGCCCTGAGAGGCTAGTCAGGGTCAGGGGGGAGCCCAATTTTCTTATAGGATTATCAAAAAGCTTAACAATATTTACTTGACTGAACGACATGTGCTGGAAGCTTCTTCTTCACCTTTTTATTGATGATCTGTTAAATATGTTACTATTTTTCTACTTCAAGATTTAAAGACACATCGATTTGTTTTCATTGCTTTATCGGTGGTAGGAAAAAATATAACATCTAACTATCTATCTGGTTTTAATTTGGATTGAATAATGTGGAGATGTATTCTAAATCAAACAAAGAGTGGAAACACCTCCAAGTAATCTAATCTCAGTTCTTCTATTTTATCAGTAAAATGTAAATCAATTGAAAATAGGCACATACTACTCCAAAGTAATGCATTTTCAATAGTAAAGTTGCTGAATGTATTTTTCAGAAAAATTCCACCAAAAACAAAATTCCCTATACAGAAATCACATATTTGAAACTTTGAAGTCAGAAGTTTTAAATGAAAATTTCTTTTGTCTTTCAAAAAATTCACCTTAAGACAAAATTGGTGTAAAGAATTGCGAGGCTGACAAATAATTTACTTATTTTCAAAAGTAATACTATAATTAGAGCTTAACACATTTTAAAGAGATCCTATTACTGTTTATACGGCAAAGAATCACCTTTCTTGTCAGTTTTTTTTTTAAAATGTGTAGCACTTTCAAACTTTACTGTATTAAAAAAGAAAGAATAATGTGCCTTGAATTTATATACTGTACTCTAGCATGGAAGAGGAGGAGAGAAAATGTTCTCCCCTTCACCACCCATCATCAGCCATTTAAAACACATACAAGTGAAAAATGTAAGACTCATGCTCAAGATTTTTATATTTACACATTAAAACCATTACCAAAAATGTAGCTACAGGCAAAACTGAGAGCTGAACATCAAATATATGCAGTCATGAATGGAAAAATAGGTTTCAAGCATTATTTTCCATTAACACATTGCTATATATTTTTTCCTATATATCACGTTCAAAGTGTTTATGGATTTTTTTATAGTTACTCTGCTGTCCATTAAAAAAATAAAACGTCATGGATCTTTTACAGTAGGATAAGTTTGCTCATAGCGCCTTTGTTCTTCAATACAACTGGTCTTACTCTCCAGACGCCTCTACAATAAACGCTGACCCACTGGGCTAATTTAATAAAAGCCTTTTCTATGTTACCATAGAGACAGAACAGGTAATTACACCCACAACCTGGCCCATATGCCCATGTTATTATGGGATTTAGAATTCATCTGGGCATGTAGAGGGGTTGCCACGGGAAACAGAAAGACTACAGTGTATCTTGTCTCATGCGGCAGTAAAAACTGAAGCCAAATGAGAGAATTAGCAAGGTGTGCGCTATCGACACCCTCCACAAACAGAAATCCACCGGTGAAATAATACTTTGTTTCATTTGGTCTTCTGTTAAGAGCCAGATTATCATGCGGCAAGTCTTCTCACTGTCTGGGATGGCTGTTCAAACAGTAGACGACAACAAGTTCACACAGAGAGTCAATAGTTCCTCTGTGAAGAGACTAAATGAATTAATAGGTAATAGGAGGAAAGTAAGGAAAATCCAACTGCCATTTCAAACTTTTACTTAAAACCCTTGTGTATATTTTAAGTAGTTGCATTATTAAGTCAAGTTGGGAAGAGGGGAAAAGGACGTGCGTGTTATTTTATTATTAGCAAGGGAGGGAGGGGTGGGATGAAAAGCAGAAATTGTCCACAGACTTTTAATTGGATTGCTTAAGTGCTTTCTCAATTGTGTTCTGTACTCTTGTTAATGTAACAGCCCACATGTTTATGTTGTGTTGTGCTAACAGACACAGAGGTATGCACACAAAGAGTGTCACATTCAAATTGAACCCAAGGGGTCAGGGGAAGCGGGAGACGATGAGATTTGATGAGTTGAACGCTGGACACTTCAGCAAAAATTCAATTTAGACGCTCCTAGATTGACTGGTTAATTTCTACAAGCTTACCTTTAATAGCTTTCTTTACTGTTGCCTTAATTAAATTCTCACATTAATGCTTTAGCTGGGGCTCAGCACTATTCGGAACCTGTTAACTCGCATTTCTCGGGTGGTCAAAATGCACATACATATCCTCCTAAGAGGTGACAAGAGTGTAGAAATCAAAAACACTAAATAATTTGCATCTGCTGGAGACCACACACACACAAATGAAAAGAGGCCCCATGGACCAGCCATTTTTGGGAAATATTCTCCAGCTGTAGCATGGTAAGAATTGGGGCCTGTCTGAGTATTGTTTTAACTGTTTTCCTTATTACTTGCGAGGAAAATTAAAAAGAATTAAAGAAAGCTTTAAGACTATAAGTCATCCAGCCCAAAATCAATACTAGAACTGCAGTTAAGGAGGTATGTTGAGGTATACAATATATGCTGTGTTGTTGTTTGCTTCTAAAACATGTACGACTTCAACAAAGTTATCACATTGCCTTTTTTTAAGTAACTATCAGAAATACACGTGTCAAATCAAAATATAATCAGGACAATACAAGACTGGTCACTACGGCATCTTGCCAAAAGATGTTGGTTGTTGGACTTGCACTATTCAGATGAATGAACTAACAATTTCATCTCTTTGCGTTTAGAAAATATGGACTGTATTTTCTCTTTACATTATTGGTAAAAGAAATGTAAAACAAATTCTCCAGATTTCTCAAAACCACATTATTTATGTCAGTATGAGCTTAATATTTATTACTTTTCTTTATCATTTTCTAGTGCCAAGCGACATTCCAACACAGTCCATTAAAATCTCACTGTTTGTTGATTTAATTTGGCACCTGATAGCAACCATTTTCAAGATCCAAGCAAACCGCTAAAGCTTAAAATCTATGTATATGCATGTTTAAGAACATGTGCCTTTTAGATGCTGATCACTGTCTTTCCACCCACTGCTCACTGGCATAGTTTGGCTGCGATTCTGTGCGTTATAAAGAGTTTTCACAGGCCAGACTTTGACATAAAACCTTTAGCACCGATGTCACGGAGATTTAAAAGGTTAAACTGAACAGGGCTTAATCCACAGTTGCGGAACACAGGGTCAGGCTGCTCAAGTGAATGACTAAATCTGTTTGTACCTAAAGGATATATATCTGGAAAAAACAAATAAGGCCAAGAGATAAACCAAACTTTTACTAGCAAATTTATATGTGACCAAAAAAAGGGAAAAATATTACACTGTAAGTACGACAGGCTGTTTTAAGTCGCTGAATGAATTTCACCTCTAATTAAACATATTCATTCTTTCTGCCTCATTTTTCATAATAATATGAAGTATGCTGCTTGGAAACGGAATACTGAAGCAATGAAAAAAAAAATCACAATCTCAAATTTTCTCTGATTGCTCCATTAGCTCAGTTAAAGGTGTAATTACCGAAACTCCTAATCTTTAATCATCTTTTAATTGCCATATCATGTAGTCATTATAGCAGCTCCTGAAGGAAGGAAGTTAAACTTTCTTCTTTGGTGTTTAAGGGTAATTATTTTGGCCCAGAATACTTGGGTGAGTGCAGATATTTTTTTTAAATGTGACGATACACATCTCCTGCACCTTCGTTCTACTAAGTAGCTCTTTTATTTTACACTGTCATTATCTCCTCGCAATATTCTGCAAATAATCTCCTAGTGATTTATTTATTTATTTGTCCTCATGTGTCCATTTGCAGTTTTTGCTATTTGTCTTTGTGCTCAGTTGTTCAGACATTGTTTTTCCTCTCGAGAGTTAAATCTTGTGAGTACCCATCCTTTTACTAAGCTCATTCAAGTAATTTGAGGACAGAATTGATGCCCAGGTCTTACTGAGAGAGAAAGAAAATGACTGTTCTTACTTTAAATGACGTCCCAGTGCCAGGTTGATACAAAAAACAGTAATTCTTTGCTATGAGATGACATGTGAGGCAGGAACATGTGCCAGAGCAATGTGTCACCTAACCAGGAAACCTCCTTCCCAAAAACATGACCAAGTTTTGATATAAAATACACCAATTCAAACCAATCATTTTGACCCAGGAGATTTGAATGTGTTACTTTTTTGAGAAATCCTTTTAACTAAACTGACAAACTAAATCATGTTTAGTGTGTTCTAAAATATGCCATCCTAGCATTTTAATAATCTGGATGAATGTAATCCCCTTAGGGAACTAAAAACTATTTCATGGTGTGAAAATATTCAGGCATTGTCACTAAAACTAACAGAGATATTGATATAGAATTTCATCCATCCAACTGCAAACGATCAGATGTGAGTTCAAAGCCACTAAAGACTAGATGGATCGACTTTTTTCTCGGGTGATGAGGTTTATAACTTTTTATAAACTGTAACAAAATTGTTTTGCGAAGGGAGGCTTTGTTAGTGAGAAGCCCATCTTGATTACCCATAACTGCTTTACTTATCCTTGTTGTTACCAAACTTACATGTGTCCAATAATGCCGTACCTGACAGAGGGACAGGGAAGAAAGAATAGCAGTGGAAAAGAGAGAGATCCTTTAGACAGAAAGAGAAAGGGAATAAGAAATAAATAAAATAAGAAATAATAAAATAAAAGAAAGACAAGATCATACAACCAGCTGCTATGTCTGTAAAAAGGAAACTGTTCCTTGTGGGAAACCGGGACGGAGAACCTATTGGAGCTCCTGCAAAAGGACACAGGGAAGACAAAAGAACAAACAAGCAACAAAAGCAACACTGGGAGCAGAGACGTTGGTGAGCTTCTTAGAATTGTGCAGCAACTGTACAGAAGCTTAAAGAGGCGTGTATCTGGGTAACTGACTGTGTGTGTATGTGTGAGAGAATGAGAACCTGCAGCCTAGGTTTCCCAGATTGTGCTTAGTTATAGTGCAGAGGGGCCACCAGCCGAAGCCCCCCCCCTTTCCAGTCCTCCGAAGAGGGCAGAGAGTGCCCCTAGACCCGGTCCCCCAGCAGCCACCCGAGCACAGATCCCAGAAAGACAACCACAGAGACGACCGGGCACCATCCCAGAAGGCAACCGGGAAAGCCCCCCATAAGACTCTCCACCACCGTAGGGCAGAGGCCCCCCAGGAACCACACTCCCCAATAAGACCCCCAATGCCACTGACCCCCAGGGGCCGTGGTGTGCCCGATGGTCTGCATAGCAGTGGGGAAAAGTCACGAAGTTTGTAACTTAAAAGAAATTACAAAGTGCATTTAATCATTAGTGTGAGCTTGTAATTACTCTTTGAGCATAGCAAATTACAGTACGTTGCCATGTTAGTTTGTTTTTTTGTTTGTAGCTTGCCATTACTACCCTATTTCAAAAACGTGTTTTGGATTAGGTAAACAGGTAGACTAGTGCTTTATGTCCCTCTCTGCGATTATAGTTTTTCTAAATGGCGGAACGACATGGAAACCTCCGAGGACTGATGTATATACAGATACAGATAGGAAATTCTTTGCTTATGCGTAGAAGTCCGATCATTGCAAATGTCATTTTAAACTAAATGAGGACACATTTATAAATGACAAAAAATAATTTTACCTAATAAAACACTTAAAAAACTACACAAAGTCCCTTTAAGGGACAAAGTTCGATTTGGACCAAGGAAATAGTATTGTGTGAGACAGAAATTGTTGACTCAGCAGTTACAGTGTGCAGCTAATAGTCAGACTGTCTTTTGATAATCATCTTTTTTCGGTGCAGTGCTTCAACCCATTTCTGTCTCTATGAAGATTAAACACACCCTGTCTAAAAGATCTTGATGGATAAATATGCAGATTGATATGCAGATAGATAGATGTAATCGACAGTTTAGTAAAATCATCAAAATTACTTGATTGACTGAATAAATATTTGTATCTCTCAAAAACGTATATCTGAGGGTATTGGAAATGGCTATTATTGAATTATTGATATTCAATTGTTGTTGTATAGCCAAATTAGGAATATAAATCTAATCTTATTTCTGTTGCTGATTTTCTGAGTGTAATAGTGGACTTAAGTGCATGAGTTATCCACATAATGACATTCTTTACCCTAATTTTTCATTAATGTTAGATGATTATCATAGAGTTTAATCTATAGGAATGTCTGTTTTTACCAAACCTCAACATATTCTGATCCATCATGGTTATTACTTTTTGTGAAGTTTAATTACGGTCATTTTCAAACAGCTCCTACAACCCTACAGTAGTTTTGGCAGCCATTTTTAAAATGGCCACCAGGGAGACATTATGCAAATTTTCTGAAAATACTATTGCTAATAGCTTCAATAATTAGCAGTGGTGTATATCATATTTCTGTTTAAATGTATTGTAAATCTGTATGCCAAATTTCATTCTCTTATTTAAAGGGTATTTTTGTGAACTGATGAAAACATGGGTGAACACTTTTTCAAGATTATATTGATAGTGACGGAGCAATCTTTAACAATTTTTTGAGCTGTCTCTTTTCAAATAACACATTAGAATAAACTAAAATATATATCTGCCATGTTTTGTGTGGCATCTTTTTCAGTCCCTTCATGACTCTTTTCAGAGAGATAAATTATATTATTGTAAAAAAACTAATCCCATGAATTTTCTAGAATATTCTTGCTAGTAAAGAAATGGTTTACCTTGCAGTATTTTCTTTCGGTCTGCCTGCAAATTAGTGACAGTGAAAGTCTCCATGTGAATTTATCACCTTTGCTACCAACCTGCCAACCCACCCGCCTCTAACTCTGTAAGAACAATCAGCGGCCACTCACAAAGCTTCCTTGTCAGTCAAAACAAGTGAGCTGTAATTACCCACCGAATATAGATATTCTGGACCTGCTATTGGAAATTCTGACCCTGTCATCGCACTGTTTATCAGAATTCATGTAAACACAGCTTAAGCCCGCCTTCCAAACAAACCAGCTATGCCACTAACAGCTGTTGTTGGTTCTTGCTCGTCATTTCTGGCCATGACACTCATTAAAACCAGCCATGTGTTCAGGCAGGAATCGATCAGTTCGTTAATTTTCTTTAGCCGCTTTTTTGCAATTGCACCCTGGACCAGTTGTCAGTCTATCACAGTCTATCAAAACAATCTGGTCCTATTTCACAAACTGCTACTACACAGTTGGTTTATGAAGAATGGTAAGGAAATAGAAAATATTCAGCAAGTGGCAGTTTCTTTTAATAGAAACATGCCTTGTAGGTGTAGGAGGCTAGAGGAGAATGGGCATACAGGCTTGAGATGACACAAAGTCAACTTCAACAAAGTAGATACACTCTAACCTTAACCCTTAGCCTAACCCTAACACAAAGTAATGCAGAATACCATTACTGAATGACATGTTAAACATAGAAACAGATTGTCTACAGCTACAGATGATACAGCGTGTGCTACTCTCTCTCTGTCAATCCAAGGCCAGATTGTAAGATAACGTGATTGAGGGTGAAAACCCAGACATCTATCTCCTCAACAACATCCTTGGGTTTGTAACACATTCTGACAACCTAAACTGATCCCTTTTGTTAAAGTGGAGTAGAAACTACCTTCTTGAACGCAGAGCCTGGATTATCTTTGGAAGAAGAACATTTTGGCCACTTGGGTTTGCGATCACCACCCATAGATGGTTATCACAGTTTAAGATTGGAAAAGAAATCCAGAGACAAATAGACAGCCTTGTTTTAAAAAAAAATTTTTAATTTTTATCTCAGCTTTAAGCCACTGTCACTGTTAAAAAGTCAATATAATTCAAAAAGTATCCCAAAATGCCAATCATTGCATATGATGACCTGTGCTAAATAAACTAAGATTTGTTGAAAAGATAAAATATAATGCTCAAAATCTCTAAACAGGTATAGTCTGAAATTTGAAACATTGTTTATGCCCATTTAATACAAATGTACTTAGATACTCATGATTTTAATTCATTTGCAAATGCAGTCACACTGCAGGCATTCGAGATTACACGCACACATACAGTATATCAACACACCAGAATTCACAGCCTTCACTGTAACTATATCACAGTTATTGTAGGATAATAGTGCTGTAGGAGGCTCACTTTTGCTTTTGGCACTTTTCAAAGCAGACTCCTTGTTCCTATCTTTTTTCATGAATTTTAATCAAAACATCAATAAACAAAAGTAATTTGCCCACGGTAGTCTATTCAATTTCATACCAGTGCATAAGCAGTTCCTCTCTTTTTCTGCATTCTTTCTTTGTTCAAGCTTAACCTTGAAAGCTACCTTTTTATCAAACAGTCTGGCAGTTGTGCTTCAATGTATTCTATCATGTCTTGTTCATGTTGCCCACTCATATTTAGGGTATACACACTTTTGAGTGTTGTCCCCAAAAGCCGGAAAACAAACTAATTCAAACACAAGTTGCATGCCTGGTGTAGTGATTGTGCTAGGCCAAATGTAATGCCCACGTTGCTCTTTATTGAGGAAAAGAAAAGGTTTAACGCATATGTTATTGTTCTAGACTTGTTTCTCCGTCCAACAGTCACAGGTACAAGCTTAGTAGCAGCTAAGACCATCAAATTCCCTCCCACCACCACCCCTTCACCAATGTAGCCACAAGTACTGGTCCTAACTGGTCCAAATTGCGTCCATCTGCAGCCTCTCTGCTCTCAGGTTGAAAACATAACCGTGCTCATCACAGTTACATTTCAGGTTGCTTTCATGTCTATTCATGGGTAATGGACGGACTCCAAGCTTTACTCCAAGCCCCTTAAAATTAACACACAACTCAAGCAGTCTCTGAATTTCTTATTGAAATTACTCCCACTTCCACATTATGCAGCGTTTCCTCTCAGTGGCTGTTGTGCAAACAATCCTCCAACATAGCTACTGGTTTGTGCACACTACGGTGACGGTAAATCCCAGTCACACAGGCCCCATCATGCTCTCCACTTTTTCAGCAAACCACTCTGCTTTGAAACACCTGTGCAAGCTGACTCTGGAGATTACCGTTAACTCTATAAATGCGGAACTATATTGTTCCCTGGAAAATAAGAGTTTTCTAAAGGCACATTACGTATTCCAATTGATTTTGACATAGCTTTTTAAACAAACCTCTATTATTTTTACTTTTTTACAATGGAATTAACTAACCCTGGATTGGTGACACTGAGATTTTCACTAATGACATAATGCAGAATTTCTGTACTTACATTTGCACATTTGCACAAATATTCTTTATTCTATAAATCAGTTCACAGTGCTGCTTGGATTAAAATCCTTAGATTAAAAAAAAATATATATATTGTTAATTATTTGCATTTACCACGAACCTTGGCCTGCATGAACTATTTCTGCCACATAATAACTTTTAAATTTTGACTATAAAAGTGTTTGCTAAATGCATAAGCATATACCTGTAAATATTTGTATATAACTTAAATTAGATAAATAATGAAATATTAAGTTGTATGAAATATACCAAGATTTCAAACATATTTGGCCTCTAATGGTTGTGTGAAATTCATGTCCTATTATTGCACAATCAAGGTAGCCTTTATGTTGCAATATAATATTGGAGCCCGAACTTTTCAAACTATAACACAAGCGATAAATTACCATAAACAATTAATTTCAGTCCCTTAAAAACAATCAAGAGGCTAACAGCATGGAGGTGAGAGCTGTTAGTAACAGAGTGAACCCAAAGCATAGGCAAACTAAGTGGCTGCATCATTTTGTTTTTGCCATAATATGAGCAATTATTCCTATGTAATTGTATTGTCATACAAGAACACAACTTTTATGTCAAGAGAGTGTTTCTATAGGCCTACTGATTCCACTGCATCCATAATACACACATCCTGCTACACACCAAAGGAACATGTAGTTGATATGTTCCAAAAAAGACAGACAATGCAACAGAAAAAAAAAAAAGGAGGAAGAGGTGAAAGGTGATTAGCTATCTCGTATAAAACTAGAGAAATTTGTCTTTTAACTGATGGGTAAGATGGCCTCCTATTAAAGCTACAATATCTCTGTTTATGTAATATTTACATCTCAAAATCTCACTTTTTTTAATCAAATGTTTCAATCATCTAAGTAGAATAAACAGATACTCCTCATTTTAAGCTAAAACATCATTTTAAACTATTGTTCTTGCCTTTTTTCTTCTTATTTGCTCTTTTTTGTTTACTATTTACAGCTAATTTTGAAACTAATATTAATTTAAAGTTGTTGTTTTGTAAGTTTACACATCTATTGTCTGCCTCTATGGTCTTTCCCAATCTAATAAAAGCAAAAGTTCTCACATCAAGTGCATTCCCAATGATCACAAAGTTAAATCTGTGTTATTGACAGAAATATGGGGGCCCCAAAATCAGATTTCCGTTTGGGCCTTGGCTAGCTCTGTGTCGTATCGGGCAGAAAAACCATACATAAAACTTGGAAGCAAAGAGAGTAAAGTATCTTGAAAAGGAAAGCATTAACCTCAGCACGAGATACACTGGACTAGCGGAAAACATTCAGTTTCATTCCTTTATTCCTTTAAAATCAAAGATTTCAACAAATAACTTTTCCGTCCTGTTTTGAAGAAGCTTTTACTAACAAATATGCTTTTGTGAAGTGTTTAACATCTGTCTACGACAAAGACATTTCATCTCGGTTTAAGCACGTCGGGATGATCCCTTTGAGATGCGTAGTAAATGTATCATCCATTCAGTGCAACAGGCAAAAATTACATCCCTTAGAGATGTCAAACACTCACAGGCTTCATATTTGCTGTGTGCTCACATATTTCACTGGTGGTTCCCTTTTTTCCCATTGCAGCAATGTGTCCAATCAGGAAGAAACTGCATACATTGCTCTACTTACGTATGTTCCTAACAACTCAGAGGAAAAAAAGAAACCGAAGTTGTGAGAAAATGAGAGCTGACTCAGAGAAGATGGCAGTCATTCTTTGTCTACTTATGCTTCCCTCTAGAAGCATAAGTGTTCGACTTACAGGATTATCTCACGTTAAATCCAGCAGGGATATGCACAATTTCCATCGGTTTCGCAAATCCTTCAGAAGTAAATGTAACGTTAACATGTTTTTGGTGTTACTTGACTAAAAATTTGCAGTGTCATATAGCTTTGCTCACGTTTTAATAATCAAACGGAAACTGGTGCTTTCATGCAAGAAAAAATATGACTGCTTTGTTTGGATTTCATTTGACTTTATTTTCATTCTATCACATTTATTCAACTAATCATTGTTTACTTTTTCAGTGTTCAACAATAAGAACAAACAAATACATGCTTTGCACTTAGCCTTCGCATTCTTTCCTGATGTGTTGCTTAAAGAATTAGAAAATAAATTGAAAATACTTCCCTTTGTTAGATAAAGTCTCTGAATTATTTAAGCAGAGTTACACGGGGGAGAAAAAGGCCGATAAACTCCCTCTCATTGCCAAACAACAGAAGCTAATTTTCGACTGACCTTCACAAACAGAAAACTTGACAATGTAGGTTTGATGTCTCGAAATTGAAAGTGAAGACTCTCCATTTGTTTATATAACCTGTTTTTAACCCACCCGAAGTATTCCAAGGAAAACTTTTTATAGATAACCTGGCTAGTTTTCTCTCAAACCAAAATGCTAAGAAAATAACTTTGAGATGATTGTCCGAAAGACATATACCTTGTGTATTTTACTGAAAAACTATTTTAGCAGTCCTGTCATGACTATTAAAAGAATTCTTTCGAATTATTAGAAATACCAAAACATGTGTTGTAGCTTCCACCTGAATTGAATTTATTTAGAGCATGTTTTCAATCAGTTTTTTATTCTACAAAGATCAGGGGCAGAAAAATTGCCAGGGCAAAAAATAATGGAATGAATGAATACAAAAATGTATAAATAAGTCACACTCCAATCATTTTTTGGGCTAGTATTAGCTTTCATTGCGGAATATTTTATTCAAAACAATTATGCAATGTCAAAGTTTCATTATTTTGATGGTGAGAGAATTAGAAGGTACATAGATTGTTATGACCGAAAATTCTGAGAGGTATCAAGGTCTGGACATTTTCGTGTCTAATCCAAGTGTGAAAATACTTACAGCATTGTTCTTCTGTTTTTGTGTCCTAATTATTAACAAGCTGTAAAATGTAGGTGGCGGATAGTGACAGTAGAGTGCCATATATATGTTGGGTAATGGGGTTAGCACTGATTAAAAGGGTGAGAAGCTTAGGGCAAACTTGTAAAATAACTCCAAAATACATGTAACTTTTATCCAGGCCACATCACAATGCCAAATATACTTGTAAAAACAGTTGGAAAGAGATCTGTACTTATTGGAAATCTGTGCATGGAGAAAAATCTTAAAAGAAGTATCAGGGACTGTGCCGATGACATGTTTATTCTAGCCTGAGTCATCGAACTTGGCCTCCTCTAGGAATAGGCATAATGCACAGGCAAGAGAGTGAACAATTATACCTCCAACAGAGCCAAGGATCATGTGTAATCAAGTGAACAAAAAATCAAAGTATGTCTCCGGCCTTGGAGAGCATATCTTGGAGAGGGAGCTGTGAGAGGACAAGTCAGAGATACAAAGCCGTGTAGTTTCAAATCTAGCTCCCTTTTGTTTTGGGAAATGTCTTCCCCACGACTTTAATATCTTAAAAAATGCTTTCATAGCAGTTGAGGTATTAATTTCTGTGATATGAAAATCTCTTAGATAAGTAAAATGAAAAATCATAAAAACAGTTTCACTAACTAAATGGACAATAAGCCAAAAGTGTGATCACCCAATTGGCAGTTTCTCAGGTTACCGGCTGGATGTGTGTCTTTTTATTCATTGTTCTGTTTATGGCATGAGGGGAAATTTAACACAAAGGAGATTAATTAACTCAAACCAATGAAAAAGATCAACCAAAACTTCTGGGAAAAGAAAGACCAAGAAAAAAGTCCAAAAAACAAATAGAAAACCTTTAATTTATGACATTTTTAGTTGATAGTTAATCTCGATATTTAATTTGGGGCCAATAATATTCTAAAATGTTCTATGAAGAGTTACAGTGGGGAAAATAAGCATTTGATCCCTTACTGATTTTGCAGGTTTGCCCACTTACAAAGAATGCAAATACCATTCATTTTAATCAAATGTATGTTCTAACAGTGAGAGACAGAATCCCAAAGAAAACTCCAGAAAATCACATCTTATTAGTTTCTAAAAATTGATAACCATTTGATGAGGACGTATTTGACCGCTTGGAGAAACAGCATGTTAATATTTTGTAGAAAAACCATTATTGGCCATCACAGATGGCTTTTATAGTTCATGCACATTTCCGCAGGGATGTTGGGCCACTCCTCACTGCAGACAGCCTCCGAATCATTCAGGTTCCGAGGCTGTTGCCTGGCAACTCCAATTTTAAGCTCCCTCCAAACATTTTCAATTGGATTCAGGTTTGGAGACTGGCTGGGCCACTCCAGAACCTTGATGTCCCTCTTCGTAAGCCCCTATTTGTTGCTCTGGTGGTGGGCTTAAGCTCGTTGTGCTCAAACACCAATCCTCCACCCATCTTCAACTCTTTCACTGAGTGAAAGTGTTAGTCCAGAATTCCACATTACAGGGTCTAGTCCACCCTCCTCTCATTGTGATGGAGCTGTCCCGTCCCCTTGGCTATAAAGGACCCCCCACAGCATGATGTTGCCACCACCGTGCTTAATGGTGGGGATGGTGTTCTTTGGATTGCACTCTGAGTCCTTCATCCTCCAAACATGACGTGTTGAATTGAGCTTGAAAAGTTATATTTTGGTCTCATCTGACCACAACACCTCCTTCCAGGCCTCTTCTGAGTATCCCAGGTGGTCAGTAGCCAACTTAATGCAGGCCTGTACATGTTTCTTCTCGAGCAGAGGGGACTTTTGTATGTATACCAACCATGCTGCCTTCAGTTGATTCATTCCTCACTGTTCCCGTGATCAGGAACACCCCCCCAGGCGAGATGTTCTGTGAAGGCCCAGAGCGAGGGAGGTCGGTGGTGGTGTGGTGCTTCTTTTTTTCTTGATAACTGCACTGACAGTTGATATTTTCTCTCCATGTTGCTTTCTGATTCTCTTGTAGTTCATCCCAGCCTTGTGCAGGTCAACAAATCTTGTCCCTGATGTCCATAGAAAGCTCTTTGGTCAAGCCATAGTGGAGACGTTAGATGCTGGTTGGTTGGGTGTTGACGGGTGTCTTTCATAAAGGGAACATGGTAAGGTAAGTGTAATTGATGTAGATAATTAGTCGGGATTGGGGATGTGTTTTATAGAAAGACTAAAGGGCTTGTAACAGACACAATACTTGCAGTTTGTCCAAGGGGTCAATTACTTGTTTTATCCTCATCAGATGGTAATCAATTTTTAGAAATTCATATGATGCAATTTTGTAGAATTTTATTTGGGATTTTGTCTCCCACTGTTGTAACTTATACATAGTTGCATTCTTGTAAGCGGGCAAATTAGCAAAATCAGCAAAGGGTCAAAGACTTATTTCCCCCACTGTAAGAGTAAATCTTGATCTGTTTTGTGGATGATGAAATCCTTCAAACGTGTCAAAGTGGTGATTATTTAGAATGCTCCTAGTAAAGGCATCGTTTTTTTCCTGATGTTTGTTTATCCAAAGTACATTTTCACCAAGTAGATTTTCACATTATCTAAAATGGTTTAAATAAAAAGTGAATGTAAACCAAACAGAGAATAAACTGCAGAGGCATCAGAGGGTTTCAGTAGAAATGCACAAGAAAGAAATGTAGTTTGCCTCCGTCCAGGAGGCAGAAGACAACTATTTCATGCTGAAGTGTATATTCCATTCAAGATAACATCCTAAACACCTCTCTCGCTTTTCTTTTTCTCCTTTGTGTCTCTTTTGTCGATCTTTTTTTCACTTTGGTTAAATAGAACTGTAAATATCAATCTCTCTCTTGCTCTCTCTCTCATGTGCTCTTTATAGTTGTAGGTATGCTTTACTCACTGTAAAACTCAACAGCTTATCGGCACAGAACAGGCCCCTAAACAGGTGTGCGTGTTTGCGTGTGTGTGTATGTGTGTGAATTTTAGCAGATCCAGCAGCTGGAGCAATGGATTTGAACTGTAAGGATTGGCTGGGGTTGTCTATTCACACACACATGCGCTAAATGGCGCAGAGGGTTTACATAGCTTGGCACACCTCACAGAGGGGAACATTTTGTGGAAGATTGCGGTGTTGGATAAGATGCTGCACACAGTCAGAGTTGAGTGTCTTTTCCTAAATAGCACTGGCAGCATAAAGATTTTTATCAAAATCTCCTGAAGGGTTGCTACAGCAAGAAGCTTAAATTGCAGCCATTCTATGAGTTGAAAACACAACATTGATACCCAACCCCCAATAATATAGTTCAGAACTATATTACTGGGGGTTATACCATGAAACAAAGGTCCTCTACTTTTGTGTCGAAGATTGTTTTAGTCATCATGAGGCAAAACCATCACGGCTCGATGATGTGGAGATGGTGTTAAAAATGGTCGGTCTGTCCTCTCTCCATCTAACAATGCCGTCTTTATCATGCAAATGCACAATTCCCCTGGTGCCAGAATTTAAAACAAGTTGGGGCCCCTTGCCGAGAAAAAGCTGAAGATGTGATGGAAGAAGAGGTGAATCACAGCTGGGTCATACATGCTCAGACGTTTTACTCACTGGACCAGAGGGCTGAAAGCTTATAGTTATAGCATAGTTATTAAGGGTTTTTGCACATGGACCCTGAGTTACTAGACCTGTAGTCTTTGGATTGCTCTTATACTGACCTGTTCTAATGATGTTTAAGGTGAATGTAGACGCTACATTGTAATTTTGTAGTCACGTTCAGGTTTAGATTCCAATTTTATCCAAAGGTTGCCCTGAAAATTTTGAAAAAGGTCAATCTTTCTTGCTGAACGATAACTATGGGTACTTGTTTTTTTTCTCGCATTTCCGTTCAGTGCTAGTGCCCTATGCGATTTACCATTTTAGCACGTACTCTGCGTGTTTTTCAAGTGACTTAAGAAGCGTTCACTACAGACTGCAGGTCACTGATTGGCTGAGCAGTCACATGACAGTAAGAGTAAGGCAAATTCTTTTCAAGAACCAATTCAAAATGGTAAATAAATAACTTAAATTAGACCTATTTCTACATTGACATGAATGTAATCATTTCATGTTTTCATTTCTTTTCTACTATCTATGCAGCTCACTTTTGGAATGGAAGCTTTAGCTTTTAACTGGAAGTTTGATTGGTCGATAAAACCACTGAATATGAAAAGTGATTTGTGAAATTTTTGCATACTCCTATTCTTTGTCCTTTCCAAAGAAAGAAAATAAAGGCGTTCTACTAATTTGGAGGGGGATGGGTAGAAAGTCACAGAGGCCGTGATAAGCTATTTAAGAAGCTATTTATATTTAATTTCAATCAGAACAAATCCACTTTAATTAAAAAAATTCATTGTAAACTACTCAGCCTTTACGGGCGACTTCCCATTCCCAATAATCAGGTAAAGTCATTAATGAACAACAGCTAGCACTTAATTCCTCTGTGCTAAGTCCACTCTCTCTTTTGCATTTTTATTTTGCTCTGAAAGAATGGAGCCACGAAATGATAAGAGAAGTTGCCGGGGAGAAAAAAACCTTAAACACTCACAATAATTACGTGTCTTTGTGTCTTTCTTTTAAAATTAATTTTAATTACCGGCATCAGTGTTGCCTGTAAATGTCCACTTTCTGCTAATCTAAAGTAATTTGACTGCTAATGAAGAGGGAATTGAATGTGTAGAGCCAAGTGGCCTTTTGACTTTCAGTCACTCCCCCACTGGCTTACTTACACAATGGTCAAGGATACAGGTGGACTCACACACTCACACGCACACAAAGCTGACCTAAATCTTTGCGGCTTTATCACACATACATAATGACCCAAACTGTGTGACCCATGTTCATGAGGTCAAACAGCCAGCCAGTGTCTGAGAATTAATTACCACAGAAGTATGCGCTCCCATAAGGGAGGATTTGGCCTTGGTCAAATTCAGCACCTGTTCGGATTCAAAAAGTATTTATTTTCTTGCTAATGCCACAGGAAAACGCATCAGTAATCACACTGTGTGTGCCCAGATGGCATTTATTTAATTTCTTCTGCTACATGTAAAGTTTTGTATTAAAAAGGTCAATTATGTTGAGCAATGATTTGGAAATGTCAACATCCAATTTTCTGTTCTTTATTTTTTTAATGATCTTTTCAAGGTTAGAAAAGCTTTGAAAGTAGTCCTATTAGGTCTGTTTCTGCAAATTCTTTAATTGTTCCAAGTCCTTAAAAGTGACATTTAAGGCTTCAATATTGTGACAACTTTTGTAAACGTTGGAAATTCAACCTTATTAGACATAACAGGGTTTTACAGATGGCCTGCTATACTAGATTTAGAGGCTTTTAGGATGGTATTTTCCCCAATGTAGAGGTAATACAGGTTTATCTAATCTCAGTTAACAATTTTAGTTTTTACGAAACTCTTAAATATTCCAATTATCTTTATTTTAACCATTCATTGATTTAGCGCATAATTCTGATTGATTGATCAGTTATTCTCATCCTGTCCCTGTGTTCTGCAGTAAGGATGTCACTGACCATAGTAAGTCAGTGTGTTTCTATATGTTTTAGGTTAATCTGCACCCAGTTATTTACATAAACTTTCCATTAAATTTATAATGTAACCTGTCTCACCTGTCATACTCATTTGAACTTACTTACTTTAGTGTGCCACAGAAAGTCTCCTGTCCAACCTCTGAAGATTTTGTGGAATAGAATGATCTTATTTGAACACCTTATCCCACGCAAGTGTTTTCAAACTCACTTAATTTAAATCTTTACTTCAAAGTAGCAGTTTGAAGCAGTACATGACTTTTTGGTCAGTTTTTGATCATTCATCACATACGTGATTGAGTTCAGAAACCAAACCAAGTCAACTAATCATCCCGTATTTGCAGAAAGGGGAAGAATACAATGCATTCCTCACACTTATTAAGTAGAACTATGATGTGTTTTGCAACAGATGTATGTCCACTGATAACTAATGCATCCAAATAAGCAAGCCCGTACATAAAGTAAAAAAGGGATCATATTCCCTACATCAGGGGTGTCCAACTCCAGTCTTTGAGGGCTGCTGCCCTGCAGGTTTTAGACGTTTCTTTGCTTCAACACACTGATTCTAATTAAATGGATCAGTTCAAAAGCCCTGCAGAAGCCTAATAATGGCAGGCTGATGTTAATAAGATGTGATGAATGAGGGGAAACTTCTAAAAATCTGCAGGACACCCCTGCACTACATCAAACTTGTTTTGGTGGTCCCCAGTTTTGGAAAAACATGATGTTCCAAGTAATTTAGGCAAGCGCTCGGATTTGTCTGGACAACAAGCATCCTCCAACACAGCAAGACTGACAGTGAGCTGCAAGCTGTTGTGTAGACAAGTAAGATCTGACAATAGACTCCCTATGAGTCACCTGGGCTAGTAAACATTTTCATAAAGGAAAAAGAGAGGCCATTCTTCACTTGCAACCCTGAGTGCAGCACCCTTAGCGAAGATTAGCCGGTGAGCCGTTGTAAGTGGGTTTTTTAACCAGTGGGAAAGGGGCTTTAGCTACATGGTCGAGTGTTGGCCTAAGTGTGAGTGATTATGGAAGGAGACCCGTAATTGTAACAATGGCAAAGCATGTCTACTCGTGTGCTGATCTTTGCTCAAACTGTTCAAATCACAATAAAGGCTTATCCCAATCCTAAAATAAAACAATCCTGTAAACACCATTGAAATATAAAAAGATTTGTGTTTTCATAGCCAAAAAGGCCAAAAGAAGTACATCCAAAGGATCAGCTTTGTTCATTAACCTGCTTGTTTTTTTTACAATACACAACAGAAAAATCACAAAGTGGTAGACTAATAATAAAACTAATGCCTAATCAAATAAATTATCCTATTTTTTCAAGAATAGTAAAAGGAAAGCATATTAAAACACCAATAAAGTTGCAAGAGGGAGTCTTGATACATATCAAACTGAAGTTCCATATATCTGGCTCTGTTGTGTAAATAGTTTCTTGAATTAAAGTCTTAAAACTGAAAAAATATCAACATTTCTTATCAAAATCACTGAAAGAAAAATAAAACTCCCCTAATACGCTTAATTTTTTTCAATGCAGCTCTATTTCCTGCAATAATTATTCATTTTGCATGCAAATTCAGACATTGCATATTGAGTCAATAATATAAAATAAAAACAAAGTAAGGTTCTGGTATTTCCGAAACTGTATTTAACAGCAGAATTATTGCTAAGTAAAGCGACATTTAAAAAGTAACCCACATATCTTAATGCTATTTGTACCAAAATATTAAGAAATAAAAGTGGATATGACAAAACAGACCTGAGAGCATTTTATTTCTAATTAAAAAGCTTCACTTTTACTGGAGGAAGTCATAATAAAAACATAATTACTGACAATGGCCTTCACACACACACACACACTCATGGGCAAACCAGGTTCATACCTCCTGAGCGCATCCTCTTTTTCCAGCTCTCCATTCCGCCATTTTGTGATATCCCAGGAGGAGAAGCAAAAATATCCTAAAATGTCCTCCATGCAAAGTTGAGTAAATAAAACAAAAAACGCAACGGTCCTTTAAAAATCAACAGAGGTGGGGTGAGAGATTTCAAATCTCGTGAAAGGCGTATCTTTAAGAAAGTCTGATACGTTCATCTGCAATTTAGTCCAACTACTTTCTGCCTTCAGAATTTGCGTAGGGATTTTATCAGTTTTCTTTAGCGACTTGATGAGCTTTGTGAGCACTCATCCCTCGGGTGGAATGGCTGTGGGCCCATAATAATGTCATTTTGCTCTCCTCCCCTCCCTCCTCATCTTTTAAGAGATTTCTGCAAGTGATAGAGGCCTCAGTGAGAGACCAAGCACTAACCTTTACTGCATTGGCTCACACTTAATCCTTTCACCCTGGGGTGATCACATACACACACACACATGCACATATACACACAAAAACCAATCCACGGCGGACGCCACTACGGTGGTAACGCACCCTTTCCAAAGTTAGTGAGCATTTTTTCTGAATCATTTAAAGTTGCACATTATTTTCATATAATTCACAATTAAGTTAAAGTGTATTTGTAATCAAAATGAATTTTGCATGATTAATACTGGAAAAATCTTTTGTAATAATATTAAAAAATCCAATTGTCTGCAATAATGTCCACAAATGATTATTACACTTTTGCACCCAGCAAGGGGACTATTCTTTTCTCTTGCCAGATGCTTGCAAGCATTCTTTATAGTTATCATGTTTGCACAAAATGTGACTGTATAAATACTCTGTAAACTCATATGACCTATGAAAGCACGTTGTTGCCTGTAAATATATCATTTTGAATTTAAACATATGACAGAAGTAGACCAGATTGTTGCAGCTTCTTGGATGAATAAAATATATCTCTTTGTGACCTTGTTTTGGGATTTGGGGTCTAGATCGAAGCATTTTCTGTGATGTGGAGAGCTCAGTCATCAACTTTTCTGTTCAGAAGTAATGGTTAGTCATCATAAGAGATCTTAGAGGTGCCAGTCTTTTACTTTCCTTTTAGTTTCTGTCCCCAACAAGTGTGCGATCTTCAGATCAGAGCACCATAACAGGGACTGGAACTTTTCCATCCTATAAACAGCAAACACACACATGCCTCCATCCAGAACATATACAGTAAGTCATGTAAAAAAATGACCAGGTATTTGGTGCATCCAATGCCCTTTTCAACAAAAGGTTTTACTGACTATGACTAAAAAATGCTGAGAAAAAAACAGATGAAGACACAATGGCGCTCAATGTGTAGATTTTGGAAATCTATACATATTCCAGATCAACTCAATCAATGAGGCTGACTTCCTTTTCTGTTTAAACTCCAAGAATATGATGAGGAACATATTGTTTATATGCCTAATATAGAGTCTTGAGACCTCCTTTTTTTAATCTTATAATTGTTGTGTGCTTGAGTTTAGTGTGATTTTTAACTTTAACCACAAAATAAAGCTTCTCAGCCTATCTTTATCAACAAATAATATTTTACAAGGTTTAAACCTACAGAGAGGAAAATTATTAAAATGTTATGTGGACGTGTTTTAAAACAAAACTACTTTTTTCTTACTATAGTCATGAATACTGTAGCTTTATCTGACTTTCTGTTGTGGGTTTTTAAAAGTGTAGATAAGAAAAAAAGACACCTCCTTGTATTGTTGGTCATCTCCAAACAAGATTAGTGATTGTTACACACACAGACACACATGCACACACACACACAGACAGAAACACACACACCTGCACATTTAAAGTATCAAATTGTCCTTTTAAACTTCATATTAGATTGTCTTTATTCCCTTTTTCCTCCATTTAATGCACACTATCTCCCCAGACATCTTTTTTTATCACCTGAACCTTTCCAGTGTATTCACTAATTTTTTGTAGAAAACTGAGCTGAAAGTAATATCATACAGGGAAATATGTCTGAACTATCATGAAAATCATGTCTACGTAAAATTGAATACATTTTTTGGGTATGTATTCCTTTTTGCAGCTACATTTTGAATAATGCACACTGTTCGATTTTCTACCTAATATCCTGAGGGATCCGTGCATTTCAAAGGCTGCTGACAACACCACATCTTTGACCATGTCTTTTTTTTTTCATCAGCAAAGCTAATCTGAACCAAGTCAAAACACTGAGATGGATGCAAATACAATAGAAATATTATTTGAATCTTCAATGCCACACCCCAGTAAATTTTAAAAAACGCAGATATGTCTGTTTCATATTTTCTGTTGCTGGATTAAATGCCTTATTGTATTGACCAAGACATAACCACACACGAGCACAAGCATGTTTGCCTTTGTCATGATGTGCCTCTTAATTAAAAAAATAGAAAAGAAACTATGTCAACCACTGCCCAGACATCTATATACAAAACACTAGCCCGCACAATCTCAGAGTCTGAATCAATATGTAACAGACACACAGATACACACTCCTTGATATGCTCAATAGCAAAACAGGCCCTCCAGATAAGGTGCCAGAACCATCAGTGGGGCTGTGGATTATCAGATGGCAACATGAAGAGAGAAGAGAAGAGAAGAGAGTAGTGCAAACAATGGAAGGAAAAGGCACAGGAAAAAAATTAAATAGAAAATAAGCATGTTCATCCAAGTAGCAAAACTTATTTTCACCAAGAGAGAGTTTAAGGTTAAGCAGGATGGTGTGCAATAAGGAAAAACTGCATTTGAAACAAAAGGGAACAAGGAAGTGGTAGAATAAGAGCCCAAGAAGTTCTAAGTAAAAGAAGGATGGAACAAGGAAAAGGAAAACTACATAAAGAAGAAAATGACAGTCAAAAAGAACGTCAGGAAAAGGAAGGGTGTGATATAATGAAAGTGAGAATGTTAGGAAAAAGATTATTTGGACTCACCTGTGAGGTTTCCCCACAGCTTCACTCTTTCAGAAGTTACAGAGTGCAGGTTGAAGAAAAGCTGTAGAGAATGTGAGAGAGAGAGAGAGTCAACAGTTTATAGAGGCCGCGTATGTTTCGGATAGAATATTTTGGGGAAAACACACAATGAAATGCTCACAAAAAAGAAACCATTTATCCATGATGTTTTTATAGATCTTTGGATGTAAAATATATTAGTAAAGTCATAACATTTTGCTTTTTGACAGATTTTTTAAAATTTTTATATGAATTATAAACTTTTGGAACAGCTTTTTATGAAGATAGGGTGAGTGGACATGAGTCATACTTGTTGAAGTCTTCACACAGACACATATAAAACCAGTTCAAGAGCTGTCTTCATTTTGTTTTACTGACTTTACTTTAACCTTAGTGTACTCTGTATAAGTGTAAATGAGGGCATGCACTGACCCCACATTTGGGTATGTGTTAGTAGGATAGTAATGCCTACCTCAGTCCAGCACAATGACAGCTCTCTAGCGCCATCTACTGATCTGGATACCAATTAAATATGCTGAGCACTGATACCAAAATCCTTGAAATAGTTGACCAACATAACAAAATACGACTTTCTATTTGAAATTTTAAAACTTACAGTATAATTACAATCTGTGTCATGAATTGATTTGGAAAACTGAGTTATTATCTTTTTCTACCTACGTTCTTCAAAAGAAAATTGAGATAATATTAACACTAATCACTAAGGGGTCAGCCACTGATATAATCCTTCCTAATTCACATGTGCACACTATGATTAGCTATCAAATGATTTATTTAATTCTTCCCGTCTGCTAAACATGCAACATGTTCTACCATTTAATGTGGGTCGTATTCAGAAAAATAAAGGTGTGCATGGTCTAGTTTTCTGTTCACCATGGTCTTACATGCTAGATGAAAGGAGTAAATTAAGTGTGCATACATGTATTTGGTGACACTGAGATTAGAATTCTGGATATGATGTATATTACTTAGATTTTATTTCTGGTATTTACATTCTTTCTTATTCTTAATATTTGTCATGGAAATATTCAATATTTAAAATAATATATGAGATTATTTTTAGATGAATTAATACGTTTGAATAATAAACCTCTGGCTGATAGTATATTGATATTTTACTTGCATGCATGTTTGCCTGTCTGTGTGTTTTGTTTCCTCCACATGATTTGAGTCCTTTTTTTCCCTGACACTACTTCCCAATCTGGCCGTATTATTAGATAATTGTTGATATCGGATTATTTAACTAGAATGCATCGAGGATTAATTAATTCCCCCAGACACATAGAGTGCAATCACAAATTATGAAGCACTTTATTTATTGCCATCTGTAATGCTTGTATAGTCAGATCTTAGAGGAGTTCATAAATAAATTCAAGAGCTTCCAGAGTGTTGTGGATCCAAGAGTAAATTATCAGCTGTCTGTGTTGCAATTCCATATCCCGTGCAGAGTGGATGGATATGTGTCCCACTTAAAAAGGCCATGGGTATTTGTACAAATACATAAAACAAGAATGGATTTAATACTGTAGGAAAACAGATAACTCTTAATAATTATTAAAAGCTGGACTGAATTCGGAGTTACAGGGTGCTAATATGCATGTGTGAGAGTTGACCGTATGTCGCCTGTCATATTTCATCTATAGTTTAACTCCTGCAAGGGACTGAGAATGAAAACGGCTGGTGATCAATCAGTTGTAGTAGAGATGACTGGAAAACCCATCAGACCACATACTGATGAAAGGATTAGAGAAGAGAGGCCGTTGGAATCTCTTATTTTTTAGTTGTAAATACGTTAAAAACTAAGTTTAAAACAGATAATTATTTTTTTAATATATTTTTTTTTTGTTGGAATGTTCAAGTCCTTCTTTCTTTCAAGAACCAAAAAATGAAAAATAAAAAAACATTTGTCCATCTTTTGAAATTGATCAAATATTAAACTCTTAAAGGAGTGTCTGCAGCAACAAAACAGGTACAATTAAATATTATCAATTGATTTGGTAAAAAAAAAAAAAAATGTTTTATTTTTCATGCTTCATATAGAGGTGTTAATAGCACTGCTTCTTTTTCCAACAAGTTAACTTAAACATTTCTCCTCCTTGTGCCATAATTCCAGTTGTTCCGGTGTCAAGGGAAAGATCAGTGGAGGGACTTTCGCTAGCTCCCTGAGATTCGGCTGGCAGGTTAGAGTTTGCAGATGTATGGGCGGAGTCCAGGGAACTTCCCAGAACTCACTAATAGAGAGGAGGCAGGAGTAAAGCCCTGTTCTCGGTTCCACTCTGCTACACAGGTGCAGGCACTGGGAGCGTGAGTCAAAGGAAACTTTAGGAAGACGAATGCACATGCAGAAACAGAACTGCCACATCCTGTCAAGTGCTTTTTTTTTTTTTTTTAAAGCACTGCATAAGTTTTATTTCCTCCAAGGAAAAAAAAAATGTTGTATTTGCAGAAATTTGGTAGTTTTTGTGTGTCTGCTGGTCCCTCGGAGCAGTGCAAGGTTGTGATGACAGAAGTTTAATCCCTGTGGCTTTCTCAGTTTGAGTTTAAACAAGGCAGCAAGTTCAAGCATAGTCAACCTTATCTTACAAGACGTTATCCAAGTGGAACCACTGTCAAATAAAACTTTAGTCCAAGATATACCAGAGAGGAAGAAAAGCCTCTGGTAGCAACTTTGTCTTTTTTTGCTGAGAAAGGAGATGATTGGTCGTGTTAGGCCGATGCTTAAGGCCAGCATTGGCCTACGATTTTTGAAAAATGTGTTTGGGTCTAGCCAATCTGCTCCCTCCCTGAAATGATGGAGATTCCACACTGAATCTAGATTATCATTTTATTCTCTTCATTCTCAGAAGTCAGACCATGAAAAAAAAAAAAAAAAAATAATCACTCTACTTTACTCATCACACAGCCAGTGCTGTTTGGCTCTTATGACCCTCAAGTCAGATACTTTTCCCAACTCTGCATCTAAGGAATGACATCCACATCAAATGATATTGCAGAGCACATCCAATACTACCATTCAGTCGAAAAATCTTGCGCCCTATATGTACCCAACAGGGACGTGGGGGGGTTCAGCTTGGTGGATGAGTACCGAGCTCCTTTGAGTTCAGTGCAAGCTACCAGAGTTTGCACCACATCACAAACCAGTTTCTGACACCTTGCCGAGGGGTCAAGCTTAATAATTGATAACCATGTGCTAGTATTGATTAATTTAAACAGTACTGGTACTATGCCGTTACATAAATAAAATATTCACTTCTGTGCTCGCTCGGCCGGCCACAAGTATGTGCCTTCCTTTGTTTTAAAAAAAAAAGATATAAAGCCAATCAATTGCTCTGAACAATCATTACAGATGGGGGAAGCATTGGGGGGAATCAATGAATTGATTATTTTGAACAAATCAACAAATTTCTGACCCATGGGGCCCATCTCAGTCATATCAAAACATGCATGATCATACATGATCAGTGGGGCTAATCCAGTTGTCCCACACAACTGGCCAACATTTTTACAAATAAGCAAAGTCTGATTGAAAGTAAAAGGGTTTTGATTGACTTTATTTGAGTTCATTGGCTAATCTCTCAGTTAAGTTGTGTTCAATTACTTTACTATCTTCCATGACATGACTGTAATTCACCAAAAGAAAAAGATTTACAGTAGATTCTGAAATAAGTACATTATAAGTAACTTAAGTGTTGTAAAAAAGCAAAATCAGTTATTGTTTTCATACGGATGGAACAAAATTGTAAATAATTCAAGGGAAATTTATATGGAGGAAAAATCCTCAACTTTATGATTTGAGTGTCTGAAAAAGAGAAAAAACATATTTTAAAGCAATTTAACAAGCAGCCCAAACTTGGTATAGGATACAAAAAAACAAAAGGTAATAACCCGTAAAATTTCTTCAACCCCCTGAATTTCAAACCAAGGTCATACAGACGTCTTTTTTACATGTGTTGCTGAGGAGAAACTTCCATGTCAGCATCATTTGCCCTGCGGCCAAAAACATGGCTGAGCAACTAATTGTGCTTTGTGGTACCTGTCATGTACCTTAGGCATGGTTCTGTATAATTCATCTCATATTCACCACAAAACAGCAGATACACCAAATATGTCATGACACCAAGCTGATTAAAAACAGGGGTTTCATTTTAAATTACCTGTGCATTTGGGGACATTTTTTTGCTTTTTATTCACTGAACTGAGTCCACATAAGAAATGGATCATCCTATAAAATCACAATATTCAGTGATCATTGCCTCTGTTAAAAGGAAAGCCCTCTTAATCATTGGAGATGAAAGCTCATTTGAAATGCAGATTTCTGCCGCCGTGTCTGTAGATAACGCACAAGCTCTCATGACAGACACATAATAGAGTCATAGAGCAGAAACGACTTGCTGCTGATACCCAATATGATTCCTCATTTACTGATGCTCTTTGTGCCTGAGCGCAGTGTAAGGACTCTGTTAATTTCTCCGGGGATGCACACTAATAAGTGGTCATTGACAAAAGGATTCCTATAGAGATATTCATGTTAACATGATTAATCTCTGCATAGTCGCCCATCTCAGTCAGTCAGTCTGTCTCTCTGCCTCCTGTTATTATGTGTCAAATGTATTCTATGTACAATTCACTGTGGAATGTTGGAATTCGAAAATCCCACCCCTAAACACCCTGAACAAACCGTTTTTTTTTTTTTTAAAATAAGAACCTCTTAAGGTGATTTACCATGAGACACAAACACAAAATCAATCAGAATGTGTGGCTTGTTGGTCCCAACGTACAACTCCCCCAGCAGCACTGTCAATATAATGGCTCCTCTGGTAACCAAAGTATTGTTTTGATGAATTATATTAAAGCATTAAAGTCATTATTCTGAATTTCCTCTTGTAATTACATTTTGTCCTTTGGGTTTCATTTAAATTCAGACATGCATCACTGTCCAGCAGACATACATCACTGTCCAGCAGCCAACTTGCATATTAAAAGGTAAACCCTTGCCAGTAACTTAACTTAAAGCTGAATTAAAACAACTTTAAAACAACTAATAATATCTGTACAGTATGTATATTACACATATATATTACACAGTCATAACAGACATTAAAAAACAGACATAAATACCTGGAGTACTTTAAAGAAAAACAAAATAAAGAAAGAAACCCAGTCAAAACAACTGAAAGTGGTAAAGAACCTCAAAACCAGCCATGCAGAAGATCCCCAAAACCCCTGTAAATGATTCCCAACAGTGGCGGAGCGAGACAAGTACCCCGTCCCCTCTGGCATTATAAAGGTTTATATTTGAGGATATGTTTTATTTTCAGCCGCTCAGCATAAAGCATTCAGTATAAGAGGTGAATTTAATGACAACGGCGGTTTTATTTATTTTCTGCCTATATTTCAAATGTTTGGTAAACAAGAAAAAAATAGGACTGAACTTTGTCGGCCCGCAACTGTGTTATACTTACTTTTCTCACTTATTTGACCCTAAGAACAGCTTGAGGTTTTTGTACTCCCACACCTTTCCCAAAGGAAATCATAGTGTCTCAAATCCCCACAGATTGGCTGTTGCGGTTATTTGTAGATGGACAGGACCAAATATTGGATGGAGGACAAGAAAACTCTTGTTTGGGTATAGGGACGTTTAGTCTAACAGGAACATTCATAACTGGCAACAGTACCTTGTCAAACTAATTTTATGTATGTCATCTCTGGCTTGGAAAACAGTAGCATATTTCATGGTGTGATGCAAATGTACGCCAAAAAATTATCTTCAGAGTTGAAAAGAGCAATTTAACCCCTTTTCACAGTCCTGCGACTGCAGTCTGCACATTTTTATCAATTTGACATGCATTTATATACAAATCAACTGCTCATCAGTGTGGCATATGTTTAAATAGCATATGATTGAATAGAAACATTTGGTGGAAGGTCGGTGGTTTGACTCTCACTTTTCCTGTGCCTTATTTTGAAGAGTCCTTGGACATGACACTGAACCCCCCATTGCATACCAACATGTGTGAATGTAACATTTAGTGTAAAAACCCTCATGAGGGCTCAGTCAAATAGGAAAATCACTATGGAAGTCCACTCTATTAATCATTTGACCATTTAGGCCTGTTTCGGCCACAAAATCCACCCAATAATTAACTCAATTTTCATAGTATTAAGGTATTAAGTTATCGTGTTTCCAACACTATACCAGAGTGTGTAATACCTGTGTTCGGTAGTTCCGGACATAGACAGGAGATTATTCCAGATTGGAAGAATATCAATGTAATTGCTTCAATTTACACAATATAGATTTATGAAAAACAATGTATTTACATTGTGCTGCCTTGGTTATGTATCTTGGTTATGTATATTTCAAATAAACATAGCCTGATTTTCACTATTTCCATTAGCTATACTTTCAATTTAGATAGTAATTCACACAGATACGTGTCATCAATATATATATATATATACATATAGTATATACAGTAGAACCTCTACATACTAATTTAATTAGTTCCAGGACCTACTTTGTATGTCAAAATACTCATATGTTGGTTCAAATATTCCCATAAGAATACACTGTAATTCATATAATTCGTTCCACAGCCCAAGAACCTATGATAACTCCTTAATAAATACTGCAGAAAATTAGAATAGCATTAAAACAAATGTATTATAAAAAGAGAGATGTAAAAAGAAATAAATTATTAAGAATTGTTAATTGTTATATATATATATACATATATAAATATATATATATTTTTTTTTTCTATGAGTTCGATGTATGTTGGAAATTTATTTCGGGTGTCGAGTATTTGATCCAATTTCACTTCAGATGTTGGAAAATTAGTATGTTTAGGCAGTCATAAGTAGAGGTTCTATTGTATATATGTTGTATTTGCCATTTAATTATGCCTGACATGACTTGAAAACATTAAAAAACTTTGTTCCTAAACTTGTCCCTCCTTTCAGTCATAGTACTTCACCTGACGAGGCTGCAGTTTGGTCGCTTACAATCACTCACACTCAAGTCTCTCTGTGTGACCCAGTGTGGGCTAACCCTGACATTTTCCTCTCCTTTAATGCTCTATAAATGGGTTGCAGGGCAGCAATAGTCTTGTATGGCTCCACAGGCAGCCATTATTAAGCAGAGAGCAAAACCAGAGGGCAGGGCAAGACATTACCTCTGCAGGTTTCTCCAAAGTCCTTGATTTCCTCCCCCTCCTTCCCTGATTCTCCATTTCACACATGCAAACTCACATGTGGCATTACTCATGTAATTTATGCTATTATAGCTGTAAATAAGAGAAATGGTTAGAAGGAGAGAGATATGGTGCCCTTATCATTAGAGGCCCAGGCGGAACAGGTGCTCAAAACGTATTATTCTGCAAAAACAGCCTGTTTGCTATATTAGTTTCAGCTGACATTGGTTATGTATTTATTTGCCCTTTTTGGACTTGGATACTTGAACTCACTACTTTCTCATTGCTGGCTGTGACCATGCTTAATCCTCAGTATTAACGCTTATCACAACTACTCTTGCTTCCCGGGATGTTTAGAAGGGCTCAGTATGTTAAATAAAATGAAAAAGGATTGGATTTGAGAAGTTGATGTTTACAAACCTAGTCCAGAACCCCAGGTATCTGGTACTTAGCAGCTGTTCCTGTGGGATAGAAGTCACAAAATACAGTAAGGTTCTGCTTTTGGCAGGACCTGGACATTTTTGGAGTCTGGCCTGTAGTAAACCACTTACAAACTTCTCTTTTTGTTAATGTACAAACTATTTTTGTGTGATCATATACCTTGCACCTTGTATACAGAGAGTATGCAGTGCAAACACAGACCTTCAAGGCCTTAATGGGGAAACAGGTGCATACTTCACATAGCTTTATAACAAGTAACAGAGCGTTAACCAGTAATAGTTTTTAACCAGTAACTTTTAACCACATCTTGCAGACAGACTTAATTACCACCAATATATCTTTTGAGAACACCTGGACATGCTATTAGAAGGACCTGCATAAGATTAACATTTATGTGCCGTTGTCATCATTTTAGTTGAGGATTTTTGCAGTGCATTAATGAGTCCTTCATTCTATGAAAGCTGAAACCTACTTTTACTGTAAATGGTTTCCCTTATAATAATTACTATTCTATCATCAAATACATAATTCTTTTAAAATGGTAAATTATTTATCGACCTGTTATAACACAGATGGGGAAATACGCACATATGTTATAGCTGTATATACATAGGGTAACTTGCTTCTTTTAAAAACTCAATTAGAGGCTAGCTAATTAATTAATTCCAAAATATATATATATATCAAATAAAATAAAAACATCTGTTACTTAAATGACTTTACACGTCTGATATCACTACCCACTTCAATTCACAGATTAAATCAAATTTCTGGTCTGTATCTCATGTAATGATAAATAACAATTAAAGTTCCATTGGACACTTAAGGAATCATACTTAAAATGGACTGATGTGAATTAAGCCTTGGTTTAGACCAGTGTTTCTTAACTCTGTTCCTCAGGGCCCATGGTCCAGCATGTTTCCTTGTTTTCCAGCTCTGGCACATCTGAATTTAAATCACCATAACATTGGAAGACTTGAAGTGAAGTTTCAATCTAAATCAGTTCTGCTGAAGTAGAGAAACATCTAAAACATTGCAGCCCTCCAAGACCAGACCAAATCCTTGTTCTAGAGACTTGGGGCAGGACATCCCCCCTAACCCAGAGAAGTCATTCTATCTTTTTCTGGTTTGATACCATGGCCTTGGATTTGGAGCCACTGATTCTCATCCTAGCTGCTTCAGACTGGACTTTGAACATCTCTAGTGAAAGTTGTAGATTTCGACTTGATGAAGCCAATAGGACTACATCATCTGCAAAAAGCAGAGATGCAATCTTAGTCTCACCAAGACAGATCCGTTTAACACATTGGCTGGCACCTAGATATTCTGTCCATAAAAGCTATGAACAGAATCAATGACAAAGGTAAACCTTGGCGGAGTCCAACTCTCACCGGAAACGGTATGGTTTTGGTACCCCATACTCCCAGAGTAGCTCATTTAGCTACACAAAACCACACCTCTCTTCCTGGATCTGAGTCCCCTTTAGTTGGAATACACTCTACAGTCTCCCTTTTCAAAATGGTTGGACCACCAGCCAGGTCTTCAAACCCAGATGTCCACGCGATATTGCAGAGTCGCATCAACCGTTATAACCCTACAACATCCTGAGCCTTGAGGAACTTTGGCCGAAACTCACCCCCCCTGGAACCCTGTCACCAAGGACCGTCTCAGTAACCTCAGCACCAGAGATTGGAGAGCCTGACCAGAGGTCCCCAGGCTCCACTTTCCCTGTGGACAGGGGAATTGAGTAGGACCTTGAAGTACTCTGCCCACTGATCCACAACATCCCGAGTCGAGGTCAACCACCCCCAATATAAATAGCGTTGGTGGTACAGCGCTTCCTCCTCTGTGATGCAACATGGTGGAAAAGAGTCCCCTCGAAGCCGTACGGAAGGCGTTTTTCCACTCTGGAGTTTTTAGCTCAGGAACCATCCGAACCACATGTCACCTGGACTGATGGGCTCCATGGATAGAAGCCTGGCCACCAGGTGCCCTATCTCGAAGCTTCGTTCTGGAGTGGGGCTCTGGTGACTCCACATCTGGGCAATAGGGAACTGTGTCCATTTGAATAACTCATGAAAAGGGGTCTTTGGACTGCACTTTGTCTGATCTCTCACCAAGGACCTGTTTGTCTTGGGTGTCCCCACCGGGGGCTTAGTGCCCCAGACGACATCGCTCTTTAGATCATTGGGACTCTCAAACCCCTCCACCACGATAATGTGGCAGCCCAGGGAGAGGTAGAAGGAGATAATAAATAAGGTCAAATTCAACAGTGATTTCTTAAATAGAACTGGTATACAACATAAAACACTCGACACACAAGCGTGTTTCGCTCATGTGGGCAAGAAAAACACATTTACATGAGATCATGTTAAGATCGCACTCATGTTGGATCTCTCTTTCCCTCCCACTATTCCTCTTTCACACTCAAGCATGTCAAATAATGATATGAAAATTCATAATTATAATTAAGTCTGATATAGCTTGCTAAACCTCCCAGACACTGGGGCAACTACATTTCCCTTTGGTAATTATGAACATATTTCAACCATGTGATTAAAAGACGATTCCTATTTTTTTGCATCCTTCTCTTAAGATAATAGGGCTGCCCCAAGGGTTTTACTTTGACAGTTTTTGCCACAGTTTTATATGAATGATATTTGCTTGCATATGTCGGGATTCACGACCTTCCGCACTGCATTTATCTCTGTCTAACACAAGAACTCTAATAGTCGTGACATGTACATTAGTACCACCAGACTGGTAGATCCTTCAGGGGTGCAGGAAACTCATCACTAGTGCCCAGTTGTGCCTTTGGGATACTAATATGCAAGAGCCAGGAACTGAGGAGTGGATGGCAGTTTGGTTTGTCCTTTGGGGGCAGTACATCTCTAAATATCACACATAGAGGCCTTTGAAAATAATTAATACGATTTCTGTACCTCAAAGTACAGAGAGACTACATGTAAAAGTGAAAAAGGACCATAATTATTTTGAGAATCAGCATTCACAGTATTCTGAAAAAGTGCTGTTATCAGGATGTTTTTAAATAGTGAATTTGTTCTTTTTGTGCTGTAATTTATTTTCTCTATCTTGTTCCTTTTATTTTGTTTTGATACATGCTGGAAATTAGCTTTCAAAATAGGGATCAAACGTTGCATTATATCTCCCACAAATATAGTTACAATTAAATCATTGATAAAGCAGAATAACAAAATTTCATGGAAGGTAATTTCAAGTATTGTTTAAAAACATGCATATGATTTTAATTATGGTGTACTAAATCTTGGTGTTTAAGACAAATTTATGATCTTCACGATTTGGATTTTGAGAGAAAGTCATAAATCATGATCCAGAAAACATTTGCCTAAAGATCCGCTGACATCCAATATCAATTTGTAGGCCATATGTCAAAGCGTTCTTGAGGAACACACTGTACTTGGGGTGAATGTATCTTATTCCTTTATGTCACATATATATAGTGCATCGTTATTAAGTAATTGACTTTGGAACTGGTATTAATTGCCAGCCTCTCTGGTCGTTTTGCTGATGGGTTTATGATGTGGTATAAGAACACAGCAGCTTCCTACAGGAGGCTGAACTTGTTGGGCTCTGATGCAGTTGGATTGGAATTTACCTCTGAACTGTTCTTTAACAACCCCTTTCAGTTCTTGAAAATTTCCTGCTGATGTTGTAGAGTTCCAAACATTCAAATATCCATGTGTGTAATAAAATGGTTACTCTCTTTGTCGTAAGAGCAGTACCTTTAATGCTTACAGGATTCAATATGTACTAAAACAAAGTTATGATATGTCATGTCAATGACAGCAGTCATTGCATGGCTTACCATTTTGTTCGATAACTGAAAACCTCTCATCCATGAGATGTGACAATACTAACTGACAAAGCCCATTGGATGGACCTATCCAGCTCTTTGTGTTTTTAATAGTTAAAAAAAACCTGGCTGGTGCAGGTTCTACTCCATCATTTGCAATAAAGGTATTTTCTAATCTAAGCCACAGCTCTTAAATATTTAAGCCACTGTAAACTTGAATAATTTTCCCAGAAAGAACATCCATAACTGTAACTGTTGTTTCAAATTGATTAGTTTGGATGGTTTAGTTAGACGGAAGGGCCTCACAGTGGTGTGTTGGTTACCACCATCATTTCACAGTAGAGGGTTCTGGGCTCAAAGGGATCCGGGACCCCTCTGTGTGGAGTTTGCATGTTCTCCCTGTGTCTGGCTGGGTTCTTTCCTGATACTCCAACTTCCTGCCACTGTCCAAAAACCTGCATGTTAGGTTGATTGGACATTCCAAATTGCCCTTAGGAGTGAATGTGAGTGTGCGTGGTTGTTCATCTTTGTGTGTCGATATGTGTGGCCCTGTGATGGACTGGCGGGCCGTCCAGGGTGTACCCTGCCTCTCGCCCTTTGAATAGTGGGATAGGCTCCGGTCCACCTGCGACCCCATCAGGGAATAAGCGGTAACGATAATGGATGGATGGATGGACGGTTCAGAAAATGGATGGCTGGATGGATAGTTAGATGGAACAAGAAATAGCAAAAAAGCAAAAGTCAATGTAAATTTGTATACAGTTTTAGGGTTAGAATAAATAAAAAAAAACACAAAAAAACATGTCTTTCATTATGTTGCATATAGGAGCAACAGATTTTCATTGATTAGATACTTAACTGAACCTGTAACTTCTCTGCAATAAAGTGGCCAGATGGATTTGATTTACTCCAAAGTGAATGACTGAAATGGACTCTGCCAGAGACGCTTGGTCCATCTACAAGTCACAGTAGGTAATAGTTTTAAGTAAGTGGCACATGGGATTTAACTATTGATATTCTAATCTTGTGTTTTGCAGAGTCTATAACAGCAAGACTATTCAGGTGTTTTCATCTTGAGGAATGATTGTGGGTTTTTTATGGGTTTTTTTGTATAGCCATGAAATATTTAATTGGTTTGATATTGCACAACTAAACTATGACAAAGATTTATCTTTTGATTAGTCGGTCACACAGGTTTCCCATAATATTATCAAAGTCGGAGATACGAATTTGTTGTAATTGTATTCTTTGATTTTTTTAGGTTTATTGGCAAGTAAATCCATCAAAAGCACAGAAGTCACAATGAAATTTCCCTAGTGGAAGCACAAAATACAAAAACAACATAAAAAATCCCTCAAAATGTAAACTTTGATATTTTTCAAAGAAGACAACTGCTCGAATGGTGTATTAAAAGATGATGACAAACACAGTCACACACACACACACACACACACACATTGAGACACATAGCTGACAGGAGAAGTAATCAACTCTGGTATGCCTATGATGAATGGTTGTCCAGGGAACAAGTAGAAATAAAAAAGCAGCAAAGGGAACAAGAGCAAAAGAGAGACTACATGTTTCTCAAAGTGAGATGCACATATGGATGTAAAAATGAGCTTTTGTCCACCAACAGCAGCATGTCGCACAGTCCAGCTCTGAAAATAAGGTTGAACACTCGGAAAATTCTTCTACAATAAGGAGATTATATACTTTTACGTGAGCATTTATTCCACATTAATGAGACAGCAATTTTAAGTCAGCTGTAAACAAAAATAGTGCTGAATTTGTTGCACAACGTAATAATAAGTATAAGATAACAATGCTTTTATACATATAATATCATTTTATATATATATACTGGGTCCTTATAAAGGACTACGTAACTCCTAGTAACTTAAGACAATTTAGTTAATTATTTTTCATTTAGGCTGTAAAAGTACAAAACATGATACATGGAATTAAAAAAAATTGTGTATATTTGCAAGATCTCTAGTACACGTTTACTTTTTCTTCTTTCTACATCGCCTTAGTAGGCTCAGTATTAAACCCATCAGCATCAATAGAATTTAACTTAAAGTGAATGGCCAATAGAACCTAATAAGACCTTTTAATTCCAAAGTGAAGAGCATGGAGAATTCATGAACACTGTCAAAGGCATGCGCATACATATGCACATTCACACTTCACTTTGATGAGGACATTCCATTCAAGTCTTTATCTGACTGTCTAACCTCAATCTTGATTCTCATCACAGAGAGCCTAAACCTCGACGCTTTTCTAAAGAGATCGACAGAGAAAATAAAAATCATTGTATCAGTCAGTGCAACATGTTGTTCTTGGTTGTCTGCTCAATTTCCATGGCCTGTAAGGCCAAAGGCAATTCCACCAACTGTGACCAAACAATCTTGTTAGCTTCCCCTCACAACTTTTTTTTTTTTTCTTTCAAAGGTCTCAAAAGAAAAGTGACTGGCATACTCTGAAACTGATTTATTTTCACAGAGCACACTGAAGACAGGATTAACAAAAAAAAACAAGTAAATGTTCATTGATATGAAGTGCATGTATTTGAAATTCTTCTAAATCTAGTTAGCCAGAGAAGCTTAATTTTTTTTCTTTATCTTGAATTATTTCAGAATTTAGACACAAGCACATCAGCTAATTAATATCTGTCAACTGCTTTCTTTTGGTGCCATTTTACATTAATTTCAATCTCTTATTTAGTCGAAACAATCAGTGAAATAAACAGCATTAGACAGGGCAAGGTTGAGAGGTCTTATTTCACATTCTTATAATAAAGAAACATTATAAGAGATGTATGTTATAAGGAAATGTGTTCATCAACTTGGTATATATTGTATCTGACATAATCACAAAGTATATATGTGTACATATATGTGGTTCTTCTGTTTTTATGGCTCAATTTGTTCAGACAGAAATTCACACCACTAGGCATTTTTCAAGGGCTCTACTAAAATTTTGAAGATCTCAAATGACGTTTGATTGCAACACAATCTACAATGCTACACTGACTGATCACTCATTTCTGCTGCATGATAATAAATCTAATAAAGTTCTTAAACAGGAAAGCTTACCAGGTTTGAATGATATTTTTTCCAACTTTGTTAATTGGGTTTTGCAGATCTATACAATCATATTAAAACATTTGCAGACAATTAAGTAAACATTTTTTACTTTTTAGCATATATCAGCTCTTGTCCTGTAAAGCTTGCCATTGCAAAAGTGTCAAGAAACAGCACAGTAGAACGAGGTACCTAAATCATTTCAAGTTACAAAAGGAAAACGATGATCCTGATAGACACTTGGAATATTGCAAGACAGTGTTTTAAAATGTCTAACGTTTCCAATGCTGTGACAGGAAATTGTCAAATTTGATTTCCCAAGTGCTTTTCTAGTCTCGCTGACCACCCAATACACTTTTACATTATATGCTACATTCACCCATTCATTCACACTTGTGCACCACCGGTAGGCAACATGGGGTTCAAGTCTTTTCAGTCTTCTGTGTTTTCAGTATGCAGCACAGGGAAGCCAGGAGTCAAACCACTAACCTTTCGATTGACAGATTTTTTTCCCTCTAAACTAAAGCCGACCCTATTTTCAACAGCACTCTTTACTCAAAAAAACTCAAACTTGTTCCACTAACCTCTTGGCTATGTACAGTATGTGAGAGTGGAAAGCATCTATGATAGAAACTGCTATTAGATTAGTATAAGTTAGTTACTCTCAAGACAGAGCATAAATATTTGACAGTACTAATAATACCCTGATGCATTCAGGTAAGTTTTTGGAGTTTAAACTGACACATTTACATACAACTGTTACTGGAAAAAAAAACACTATTTAAATGCATGCTTAAGGTGATTTTAACCTTTTTTGTGGGGGAATTCGGAACATGTCAAATGATAATCTGAAAAAAGCCACATCAAATAAGGTTGTAAAATACAAAAATGCAAAGTGCAAACGTTCCAAATCTATAATCTACAGCATTTATGTATGTATGTATGTATGTATGTATGTATCTATGTATTTGATTTCACATAGTTATGCTTATTCAATGTTTTATAATTATATAACATAGTTAAGGTATTTAAGGTGACAAACAAAGACTGAAATCTATTATGAATTATAAATGTAATATCTTGGAAAGTAGGATCTTTCATTAGGGACATGTTTGTTTGCACCTGATAGCTCACTGTAGGTTGTTTTGTTTTTGCATTTTTACATCATCCACATCTGATGGTAGAGTGGAGTGTATAAAAACCTCACTATAACTAAAGATTTTAAGTTAGTCTGGACATCCCATTGCTCACTGTGTTTAAGTGAGAGAGGGTGTTAGACGAGTTTCACTTCAAAAAGTATATACATTATAAGATGCATTCCAACATCACAGCCTAATACGATTGAGAATTGCATATTTAGACATTAATATTGATCAAACCTTCAAGCAGAAAATAGCAGATATATGGAAATTTCACAATCCGTTCAATGGAACACATGTTCCACATAACTTAATTACAGTAAGTGTTAAAGCAACAGGATTCTACCATGTGATGGAAACCTTGCAAGGTATGTGAGGAATACAGCTTATGAAGAAAGAGCTCAGAAGATTAAAATGTTTGATAGTGAATGGGTTTTACTTCAGATTTTAAACGCTTAAATGCTTATAAAGGTGGACAAATACAGGAAAGAGACCAAAATATACCACTATTGTTCTGATGTTTGTCTTTTAAAAAAATGTTGTCACTTATATTTTGTAACTTCATTCCTTAAAGTGTACACTTTTCAAAGAAGTGAAGATGTGAGAGTTCATACATGCAAAAGGAACCAAAGCAACCACAGAAATAAAGGACAGGTACGTAGACTGTGTGTGTCATGCTGCTGTTGCTCGCATGAGAAAGTGTGTGATCAAAGTTGTCTGTGCCCTCTTGTAAGACTGCAGACTTATATTACAACACGGGTAAACCTAAATCTGAGCCCTCACCACACTTTAATCACAAACATTTACTGCCAGCTGCTTTAACAGCATCTGCACCGTGAATAGAGACAAGATGTCTGCTTCCCATTTGGACAAAATAAGAACAACACCTACTTTCTATGGAGGTGAGCAACATCATCTTTTTTTAAAGGATCAGCCAATATAATCACCAATAGATTTTGAAATGATCTCATCCAAATAAAATCGGACCCACCCTATCTGGTCAAGCCATTCAGTACCACTGGGGCTTTGAAACGTTTAGGATATTGACAACCTGGACAGCTTGCTGTTAATTCACAAAAAAGAGGATGTATCATTGTTTTATTGATTCGTTCAATTTGGAATAATCTAGAATTGGAAACAGGCAGCCACCCAACATCTGCATAGGGTCAGACAAAGTAATCACACATCTAACGCACACTTTCAAAAATCCACTATCCTATTTCCGTGAGCTGGTATGTGGCATCTGCCATCATTTTATACAGTACTAAATACATCATCTATTCAAGCCAAAATAGATTATATTTTTTTTACCCAAAAGTTAAAATAAACAAAATGGTACAATTTGAGCACTTCCATACCACCACCATTATTATTATTACTATCCATCCATTGATTATTCCCTGGTAGGGTTGTGTTAGAACTGGAGCCTAACCCAGTAGTCAATGGGTGAAAGGCGGGATTATTATTATTATTATTATTTTTTTTATTATTATTTTTTTTTTTGCCTTTAGTGCTACAGCTATAATGACAGTTACATAAAAAGAACCAAAACAGGTCACATGACTCACTAATGTCAAGTATTTTTAGATGTCATTATAGTATTAACCATGAATTTTAGCTGCTCACAGGTAATAAATGGGTAATTAGTAAAAAAGAAGAAATTACATAGAAAAATATGACAAAAACACTAATGGTTGGCCACAAGATGAACAATCAAAGGGGTTTTCAAGAGTGATAGAGACAATGGTGCTGGGCTTGGGGCTGGTTTTGCTGCCAGTGTGACAGATACGCTTCTCTTCTCACTCAACTGAGGGAAATTAACACTCATTAATTATTCATAGTACAGACTGCTGTAATATACCCTATAATTTTCTTCTGGGTGGAGGAATTAAGAATAGATTTGCAAAGACAGAAAAAGAAAAAGAAGCAATGGCAGGACTTTTTTTTTAAAATTGGCTTTAATTATTGTTGTGATTAGTATTTCTAATAAGGTTGACATTTTCTGTGATATTTACCTACAGACAATCTTCATAGTTATTAGGGATGTCCATTTTCTTGGTTTCAATATGGGAAAACATGAGTAATCCACTTAAATTCAAGGACTGCAGTGTGTAAAAGGCCACTCAAACACATTTAAAGAATTATGTATTTATTTGATCTTGATATATATATGAGTATGTGTGTGTGTGTATGTTCCCAGGACTATGATGTTCTGTACAGAGATCTCAGATCCTGGGACCATGTGGTAATTGGAGCAGACAGAGTGTTCCAATAACAATAATAACAGAGTATTCCTAGCTTCCCTTTAGGCCCTTGGTATTTTTTAAAACTATTCATGCTCCTTCTTCCTGATGTTGCTACCTCTTGGTGTGGCTACATCTATCAGTATGTCCTTCTTCTTCTGCTTGTCCACCACTACTGTCGCCGGTTAGTTAGCCACCACCAGCTTGTCCATCTGTATCTGAAAGTCCCACAGGATGTGATGACCAGCAGGTGTAGGTGATAATTGCCAGGACCTTGTTTTTACCATTCAGCCGACACTTCAGGACTTGCTTTACTCTCCACAGATATTTGGCAGTTGCAGTTTTTCTAGCTCCTCATGGTTCCCATATGCCTGTGGGTCCGAAGCTATCCTCAAAATCAACCTTCTAGTTACAAGTACAGTTCATATAGACATATATATATATATATGGTTAATTTAGAGTTACCGATTTAACTACTATGGACGCTTTTAGATGGTAGGAGGAAGCCAGACTACCCAGAGAGAACCCACGTGTACACAGGGAGAACATAGAAACCACACAGACCCACATCCACAAAGAAAGACCCCACGGCAGGAAGTGAACCGGGAACCCTATTACTGTGAGGAAACAGTGCTTATCAACACACCACCATGCAGCAGCCCTGCACCTTAATTACTTCCTTTCACAATGGATTTTTTAAAATTCCCAATAGATCTTATATATTATACCTTTTGTAAATGTAACAACCACAATTTTGGACTTTTTAGCAAGAAAATAAACGTGTATGGCTGCACACACTGCAATCTTGCAACATGTACAATTCATTTCTCTCCAGAATGTCATTGCATGGACATAAATTGCCTAACATAAGGAACAGAGTTACATTAGAATGTTTTTGGAATTTTTTTTTGCATTGATTGCACCTTGCAGGGGCATAATTTTGAGAAGACTACACAAAAACACACACATTTGATTGCATCCAGGGGAGAATCAATATCTCAACAAAATCTTGTCAAGTATTCACCTTATGTTTCAAGTCTGTCATCAGCACAATTCTATAATCAATGAAGATTCAAAAGAAAAACATTTTTTTTCATGATCTGCAAACTGCTTGCTCTTTTGCAATTCAAGCCTAAAGAATTATGACATTTTCATGTAAATCAAACATTACAAAACAAATTTAAATGACTTTTTTTGTGGTTATATCCAAAGAATTAGCTAATAACATTATAATGAGTGTGTAATACTGCGAACAAAAACCCGACTAATCTAAGCAACCAGAGAAAAGTAGTTTTTTCACAAAAGATATTTAATTTCAATAGCTTTCATTTGAGAGTTCTCTTAGATTTGATAAACCCCCGGGCAAAATTGTCATGTGATAATTACAAATAGTTACTATTCATTAGTAACCTTTGATTTAGTTTCCATTACTATTGAGTGGATGTAATTGGCTTTCATTGGACTCCATCTTGGAATTGTCTTAGGCTAATGTCATTGAAGTACATTTAATATGTTTTTAATTTTAAGTATTGATGTAATTAATTACTTACCCGTAACAACATTTTAAAATTCATATGGTCTTCTTTTACTTCTTTATTGTGTTGCTCAAGCATTGTTGAGACAGTATTTAGTACCTTAAGGTAAGATAAGATAAGACGATATCCTTTCAACTAAGAAAATTACATGGTGATGTATTATTTTTTTCCTATTAACACTGAAAAGAGGAAACAGCTGTTTTGATAATAAAAAAAGGCTTGTATGTTTTAGAGTCATACTTTATTATAAATAAACTTAATTACTGAACAGTACAGTGATAAACATGAATTTCCATGGATTTCCTGATGCTTAGATAAAAGTGTGAATATATTTTGAATACAGCATACACTTATACAGGTGTATTGCATTGAAATACTTTATGCTGATTAATCAGTTCATGGGACCACATGATTTATGGTCCACATTAAGATTCCCAAATCTATGTGAATTTAGCTTTATATTGATCACTTGAATTTGCCTTGAACTTTTCTTCAGTGTTGACCCCTTGTGTTCCTCTAACGGTAAAAAAAAAACTGACGGTGCCGACCCTAACTCGAGAGGAAGGTTAAAATATTGCCAATCCGTTAGCCTTCAAACCACAGAACCAGGTAAAAAATAATAAAATCACCTATTGAGAATAAGTCCTTCTTTTAATAACAAAGGACAATGAGACAAAAAGCAACCATACAATCGTCATCAATAAAAGTTGAGCTCCAAACATTCATTTCTCTCTTTTTTATGTTTCATTCTTCAGTCACACATATTACATGGTATTAAAATACTGGAATCACAACTTTGTGTACATGTACAATCTACAGATACACACCATATCCTTTAAAATACATTTTTGAGGATTCAAGTGTGCCTATAGAACTACACTTTATTCTGGACTATCTAATGTTGCTTTGCACAAGCCAGAAGGAATGCTTTTGTTTTGCTATACACATATTTCACAATACAAATAGAAAGTTAATCTAAATGTGTGATTCTTCTTGTCTATACACATAGTTGTAAGACTGTTTTTGTGTACATCCCATGTGATGGAATGGTGACCGGTACCATTTTAAGAACAGATCATACTACAGAGAGCATGGTGTGTTACCAGTGTGTGTAAGTTTGTTGGTGTGTGTGGTGGTGATTCAGCAGGCCGTGTTGGTCTCAGCTGTCACATCTCCTCATTTCACACAACACTGACCAGTGAGAGAAGCAGACTGGGGCTCCGTTAAGTGAACAAGGAAAGCAGATTGGTTTGAGTGGCAGGATGATTCTACAAATGTATTCAAACGGCTGGTCCGTGCGCACGTGTGTGTTGCGCTTGCTCCTCGGTCTCATTTTTGTGCGTTTGCACATGCATGCTTGACCTTGTTTCGCTGAACATCCTGTTTTGTGTGACCCGAGTGTGTTTTTACTTTGTGCACTGTGTGCGAGAAGCCTTTTTCAATCCGAGCGGGTAATAAATGTGGACATAAGCATCAGACAGAGTAACAGTGGCAATCTTCTTCTGAATGCGACTACCTTCTACATTTACTCGCAGTCATTCAGTTGCTTGTTACTCTTGTACAAGCAGAGTGAAAGCTCCAGGCAAGGATATCACACTCTGATTGACTGCTGTCATATTTCAAAACTACACACTTGCACGGGCAATAAGTGTGTGTGTGTGTGTAAGTAAGCACATGTTCCACTATCTCAACTGCCCGGCTCTGATTTGGCTACTTCTCATGAATGTGATTAGCCTCAGACAGTCCTCCAGTCAAAACACCGCAATGTGGAGGAACAGTATGAGATCAGCAAGAACACTCCAACAAAATGTTATACTTCACTTTGTCTTATTTTGAAATCCAATCTAGATGTGTTTTATTTTTGTGCAAAATGTCTTATTTTCTAAAGGCATATGTGTAAAAACTCAACAGTCGTCAATCATGTGAAAAATAATCCCTCTCACAAATAAATAATACCATTTAGTTTCCATTTGAATTCTCATGAGTATGTTGAAGTATTCTTTTGAAGAACATGACAGTTTCATTATGTAATCAAAAAGGAAAATTTAGTTTGTGGAAAAATAAAGATATGATAAAACTGACATGGAAATTAAGTTTTTTTTTTTTAAACTTAGGGCAAATATAAAATACTGGTATGGCATATAGAAGACCCACTCATCGTAATCTGGAGGAACACGAAGGAAAACAGTTACCAACAGCAATAAACACATCTGATTGGAAACATGAGTCAAGCACAAATTCCCACCTCCCATAAAAACTAGAAATACAGCTAAATAAAATCTTTAGTATGGATTTAAATACTCCTCTTCCTTGCCTGTCTTATTTACGGATGATAATGAGAAGCATGCTACAAAATGTTTAATTCTACGTACAACACTTCTATTTATTAGTTACAAATTGAATCAATAATGTCGGTTACGGTACAGCTTAAGAACTAAAAGATTTCTTGTGGTATTTTCATATAGAGGACTTTTTTTTTAAATGTCCAAGCACACATTAAAGTTTGAACTTCAAGAAAGAGAAATAAGAAATGGATTTTAAATCACAGGATATATGAGAAATATCTATGACAATATAAAGGCCCTAAAGGAGTCATGCATGTGACTGCACGTGCGCGTGTGTGTGTGTTTTACGACAAGTCATAAAACAAAGACAGCAGCCCCAGGAGAGGTCATTTGCCTGGACATGGCTACCAGTCACCCGCACTCACGAAATATACGCAGCAGGAAGAAACTTTTAGTGGTGGCCCTTAGATCAAATAAATGGGCAAGAGATAAAGCCGGGAAAAAGACAAGAAAACAAATACAGAAAAACACAGAGAGACAACTGAGAGACAACCAATGTCTTTTCTTCATTCTCTCTTGCCTGAGATTTTCTTTTCTTTCCACTGTATCCTAAATGAGAGCAGAATCCTTTTAGACCACGTGCAGAAATAGCAAAACTGTGATTTTTAAAGCAGAAATACTTCTTAAATGGGGTTTGAAGATGAATATTTGTGTATTTGTATATTTTTTTCTTTTAATATATCTGAAATGACACTTTGATATTATTTGAATTTTCTTTTTGGTTGTTTAGTTAAGACTTATTTCTTAGGTTTTGGACTTTCTGAGTTTTTATTTTGCGCCTGGAGGCGTCTGGGGAGGTGTGGCCCATTGGCACACAGCTGTAGACAATTCTTGGATCTTGTTGGGTTCCCCTCCACAGGGCCAGATGATTTTCTAAATTTCCCGGTTTTCCCGGTCTGAGCCTGCACGTTTCCTTCAGGGTGTGTTCATGCTCGGTAATTCTGTTTTACTCAGTTCAAGTTAGCTTCTCTGGGAATTCAAACCTGTTTTGCTTTTCAAAATAATTTTGTATTTGACTTTGGCTTTTGGATTTTTGCAGATCTCCATTCTCTTTCCTGAAATTGCTTTTTCCTGTGGCCTTTTGTTCTTTTCCCATTGTGTCTTCATTGTGTTTTTTTTAAGCTTTATAATCTAAACAGAAGATTGAATATGTTTGTTTAGAAGAGTTCACCAATTTAAAATTGTATTTGCCAGTCACATTATGATTTATATAAATAGATGGGTATGGGAACAAAGGTTATCCTTCTGAATTCTCTTAATTTTTTAATATTTTTTTCTCTTTCAAGCATCTTGGAAAGCTACCCCAGCTGCAACCTGGCAAAAGGATGACTATAGCCTGCACAGGTAATCCTTAGTTAAACTTTAATGTATTTTTTTCTCAAAAACAGGAGGCTGGAGCGGCCGACAGGGCCCCCACAATTTTGTGAGGAGCATTTTAGCTCAAGATAAATCCTTATGATTCAACTTTCATGTAAGGAGATGACAGGGCTATCCATAAAAAATATTGTATTCCTCATCAAGTATAACCAAAAAACTGTTGAAAGATTAGGTTACGTTTTTTTATTTATGTATTTATTTATTTTCTAAAGAGTCTGTCTTTGTTGAGAGTAGGGTTTCATTTTTACCACAATGTAAGACTCTAAAGGAAACGACTGTACACACAGAAGTGTCTGTTTGTGTGTGTGTGGGGGGGGGGGGGTGCCTCCAAACAATTCTAGTGTGCTGTCACAGATTCAAAGTAATACACTGGAGCAAGCCAGCGTCCAAACGCACAAACCATGCATACTTTTTATTACAAACGTACTCTATTTTTAAAAGTTAAATTAATCAATTATTGTGCACATTGCACAAGTCCATGGGTAAACAGTTCTTTGGCTAACAGAATCTTAAAGCTTCCCTTTGATAGCTATTATGTTGTTTCTGATTCTGTCACTTACTGTAAATGTATATTCTCTTCAATTATGAGAATTATTCTTGAGCCATGTTCATGACAATCCTTATCATCTAAGGGATATTTTTGATTGTGGTTTTGCTTTAGGGGTAAAAATGTACCTCTTCCACATAACAAACTACAAATGTACACACAAAAAAACACAAATACTGGCCAAGTTCTGTATTGACTCCTATTACCATGATACAGATTTATATTGTGTTAAATCTCTCAGTAAAAGTAAGTTTCTAATTCAAAACCCATATTTGAAAAAGCTGACCGGTCAAATATACACCGACGCGACCAGCAGTGGCAAGCAGAAGCATATATAAAAAAAATAAAATAACATTTTTTAAACTTTTTAACTAATTGCAATTTGTTTCACTAACTGCCTGTATTTTAATTTATTTTTTTCACCATTTAGTTTTCTTTGAATATATGCAGACTAGCAATGGGATGGAAATACCTTTTTCAATGACGGACAGTACAATGAGGCAAGAGCAAAACAAAAGTAAACAAAATAAAGAAATCCAACGCTCTGTCAAAAGATAAGAAACAAAAGGCAAAGGGATGAAGACAAAACAGTGGCAGTCATAAAAGAAAAAAATAAAAGTAATAAGTTAGATCACAAATAACAGAGAGAGAGGTGTGTGTGTGTGTGTGTGGGTGAAAACATGAAATGAAGAAAAATAGATCAAGAGAAATAATTAAGAAAGATGATGGAACAATGATGAGGAAAATGATGATGGAGAAAATGATGAAAAAAGAGGGAGCATACAAGAGACACAGACAAAGAGATGGAGAGAGAGCAAGAGAGAGTGTGTCCTTAATGACCACTTTAGTAGTTTGGAGGCAGTAATTTGGTTAGCCTCCGGGCTGCAGGTCATGTAACACTATCCTCGCCAAGGCAGATAACTCTGGGTTTATGTGCCTGCGCACATTTGCATGACTGTCTCTGAGAGCATGTGTATATGTTTGTAAGCCAATCCCAACATAGCCCGAATCGTTTCTCTGTAGGAGTCTTGTGGAAATTGCGCCATAGATGAAATTATGTTGTAATTTAAAAACAATTTATCAAAGGCACTTTGGTGTCACTCCCATTGGACCCATTAGGCCCTCTCACACTCCCAGAAGCAAGAAAGACTTCCAGCTTCAACAGCAACATTCATGAAAGGAGGAAAAAGAGAAAAAAGGTCTACTTAAATCAGTGGAAATGTGTCTGCGCATAGATCTGAAGAACAATTCACATTCAAGAGTGGGACTTTTTTTTTTGTTTAAAATTTTTTGAGGGTGTTTTTTGTGTTATTTCATTGCATTTCAAATCCATATGTTTTACTTAATAGTCCCAAAATAACTCCAAAGTGGTAACATACAATGAATTCAAATAAAAAATGCTTCAAGCAGGTCATGGAAAATTTTCAAGAAAAGTACAGGTTATATTTGCCTCAGATTACCATTATCGGTATTGTTATTGGTAAAGAAAATTGTCATCATAGAAAACCTGCAGGTCAAAACATCAAGATTCACTGACAGTGCTTGAAAATAAATCATCAGAGACGTAGCAGAAGGGGATGTACAGGTCCTGTCAGCAAGAGGTAATGATAGAACAACTTTAAGCCACAGAATTCATGATGTTGGCTTTTATAGAAAAGTGACCACTGCCTCTATTGTGGAATGATCCTGTCAAAGCCTTTGACTTACTGGTAATGTATAGCAATGAAACTCATTCCCATATATTGAAAAAATGCCCTGAGGTTTGAGGAAAGAAATCTAAGATCAGCAAGTCGTGTTGTGTTCAAGGGTGGGTAGAAGACATAGTTAATTGCTGTATAGTAAACTGAAGTGGATTAACATAGATTTACTGTTTTGAAAGCCCCACAGAATTCCTGAAGAATCTTCATCACGAGACAGACATGGGACGTTCACGCAGGGAAGACACAAACACACTTTGGAGACCATTGGAGAGACTCTTTCCCACCTTTGGAACGAGATCACTTCAAATATTGACAACTCTTCAAGTAAGGTAAGACTGATTTAAGGTTTTCTTTGCATGGAGAAGGTGGTTCCCCTACTATCCATGTTTATCAAATTTGATTGTGAGAACACTACCCATTTCAGAATGGTTTAAAAGAAGGGGACTAGTTTCAAGAACTCTCCACAGCACAACTCCTAGTAGTAGATATGGCAATGATGGTGTATATTCTGTGTGTATATTCTCAGCTATCCAGGTCCTAGTAACTCTAGGACCTTTACAAAGAGAAACTGGACTTCTTTGTGCATGGTTCTTCAAAGGGCAACTATTACAGTGTTCTGGCAATGTATGTTTTTAGCATGTTTGTTTGTTCACTTTTTAGGCACAGGGGGAAAGGTGTACTAAATTGCAATCAAACTGGTCTGTTGTTTAAAGACACTTTTACATGGAAGCATTTTTTTACCAGGCTATTTGCCACGGTGACTTGGAATGATGTTCCCTTGAAGCAATGCTCCCATTTTGGGCCCTGTATCTGTGCACAGATTGGATGAGTGGAGTCCTGTTATATGAGAACTTGTAATGCAAGCAATGGCATTATTATTGGGTTCAGTGACGTTGGGAGCCGGAAGACCAATAAGTTCTGCTGCTGTGTTGGTCACCTTTTGGTCCTGGTTGCCATTGAAAGAGTATTTTAAAAAACTACGAATGAGGGGGATGGTGGTTTGATCGAAGGCTACAGTTGAGTTGTCTTTGGCGAAAACATTGAACTCCCAGTTAACCGATAGGAAGCCTAGAATAGTTCTGTGTTCACCCCTGATGGTGAAGGACAAAAACTAATGGACGGTTTGCCCATTTGTTATATGATCAAAGGAATCCTTAAGGCATCATCCAACCACTGAAGGGTGCTGTGTAACTAAAGATGGTCTTTTCAGTTGTTGTCTATATAGTGAAGAAGAGGGATAGTGTTTTTAATGTGCAGCTCTGAGTACTGGACACAACCAAGTCCTATAACACATATCCAAGATGCTTGTTCATGGGATTGGCGTGTCCACATGCTGTTGAAAATATGTCAATAGATATATTCAACAGTCTAAAAAGTCAGTGGTCTGTTGAGTTAAAAACTTTGGGTTTCTCCTTAAAAGGGCACAATCTAACTTTTGGGTTAATTTGCTGGGATTTCTGTTCCTAATAGCAACAATTGATTTTCTTAGAACTTTGCATGTGGCTTTTCTCCTTGGTATTGTGCTACCATACATTTGAAATAATTGGAAAAAAATCCTGCTCAAACTTTTTTTTTTTTTTTTTTTGCATTGGTAATATTGGCTGATTAGCTCATCACCTGGAATTGTTACTCATTTAAGCTGTAGTGGAGATATTTGTGTTTTACTAAAAGCATTCAGATTTTGGCCTCCTTTGATTTTTCAGATGATCAGAATATTAGCGGCTGCAAAGTGATGTGGTGGTCAGCACCATTAACTCACAATAAATGTGTCTGGATCAAATTCTTATGGGACTGGAACACTTTCTATGTGATTTTTCACTCCCACCCATGTATGCATTGGGTTTGTCCAGGTACTCCAGAAAATGCATGTAGGCTAACTCATTATCATAAACTAGGGGTGAAAGTGAATGGTTGTTTTGCTTATTTATTTGTGAGGAGTAACAAAAATTGTGACTATTTATTAAAAAATGTAAATATCCTTACCTTCTTTCTTTCCTTAATTTTTCATAACAGTATGACTAATTGATTATGTAAAACAACTTTTATTCTGTCCTCATTGGCAATATATATCTCCCACATCTAGTGTGTAGCCCTGTGATGGACTGGGATTCAGTCCATGGTAAATGTAACTACAGTAATAACCAATAACAGCTGGGGTAGGCTAAAGCTTTGTTGTATACCTGAATGTTACTTTAGAATTGACAGGAATTCCTTATTCTTTTGCTTGACTTTATCTATCGTTATCATCACAGACATGATTAGTCAAACTAAATTTCATATATTTGTTAAAAATCCCCTCAGTACACTAACTGGTATTCCTTGTCACAATAAATAAATAGATAGATAAATACCTACATAAATATATAAATAAAAAATAAATAAATAAAGCATGACTGATTGATAGAAATTGAAAACTGTGTGCAGTTCTGCAGAGACTGCTAAGGTCATTCAGAGTTTATTTTAGAAAAGGATACATAACTTGTCTCTTACTCTGACTCAGTGCTTAAGTGGGTAATTATTCCTTCTTTCAAATTAGGGTTACTGCCTGACTACATGCTTTCCATGACTAAATGTGACACATCCAAAAGTTCTAAATCTTGTAGGTTTGTATAAAAATCCAAAGAACCAAATGTTTTTTTGTTAGTTTTTTCCCATTGAAAGTACACAAAACATATTTTAGTTTGATCCAGGACCAGACCACCTCTCTTTGTGGAACCACAGTTTGGCTCCTTTGTACAGACTAAGATCCAGCTGATGTTTCACAACTATTATTTTACTCGGCATCAAACTAGCTAGATGTGAAAGCACCAAAGGAACCTCAGGGTACAGTTGCGATGAGATCTATTTGACATCAAGAGCAATATTTTAGAAAAAAAACACTAAAACTTAATCATCTACACACCATACATCACAACTAATAACATTATTTCAATAACAGCAAAGCACTTAAAGCACATATGTGTGCACACAGAAGTGGGTGCGCACACATGCCAGCAAACCACATAATGAGTGTTATGGTGAAGGCATTTGTCTTAAGTAGAGACTTGTATTGTCAGTTTTTAATTCACATGGCTCTCATCAGGCCCTGAAGGTGCTCATCATCATCTCAACCTGAATATATTATTCACTCACCTCAAAGCGCACAGACAGGCCACAAGTGTGCAGACATTCGTGTTTAACTTAAAAAATTAAACGCAAATAAAACACACACTTTCATGCATGGACCAAAAAAGCTCTGTGGATTATACATTTTGGTCATCGTGCACATATGCATGTATTAATCACACTTCTACACATCATAGCATGTGTGAAACAAGAGGTTCATTTCTGAGCAAATACTTATGCCAATATATTCACACAATATGTGCGCAGAACAGGCGCACATCCAGATGCACGCAGACACACACATGCCATCTCACTTCCTCTCGCTCTTTGTGTTATTATTGCCTGGCTCCATCTGACTGTGACTAAGTGAAGAGCTGTCTTCATTTATTTCAATCTGAACCACTAATGTTCCCAGTGCCGTAAGCTAGCACCATAGGTCACACACATTAGTTATACTTCCTCACAGAGAAACATTTGTGTGTAAAACACCGAAAGAAGAACACAAGCGTTTTTTATTGCACTGTCCGACAGCTTTTTTTTTCTTATTCCTGTTTTTTTTTTTTTTCTAACGTCTGGACCAGAAATGTAAGTAAACTCATCTTTATGACTAATCTAATTTAAATGAAAAATCTAATAATTTCCCTTTTTCTTTTTTTTTACTATATCTTTTCCAGTTGACTAAAGGACTAAACAAGAAAAATCTTAAAGTAGATCTAGATCTTAAACTGAAATAGACTCACTATGGATGTATCTCTATAGGACAGCTCAGTCTTCTTCTTTGCCATCAGAAAGGTCATTTATTTTGAGATGACAAGCTACATTTTGTTAGTTTGAGATCTCAGTATAAATGTATTATTCATTCTCTGACACATCTTGTTTAATTAATTCATCCATGCATTGATTTAAATGACTATATTCAATGCTTACTGTAATTTGTATCCTTATTCTTTCTGTCAATATGTAGATCTAGAGGCTGGAACAAAGATTTACCATAAACTGGAAGCTTAACCTTTTGGCTCGGCTCCATTTTCACCACAGTAGACTGAGGCAGCAGAGTCATTAGAGCTGAGTAAACCTCCCATTCATTTGTCCATCGCTCGTTCCAACTTGACATCACTAGTGTACAAAACTGAGCTCCTCTGCCTTGCTGCTGGGCTTTCCAGCACAAGTCAGATTTCTACGGTCTGCAGAAGAATTCAGATGACTTTGCAGTTGTCAGGTGTATCAGAGATGGACAAGAAGCCGAGTACAGAGAGCTGGTGGTCCGCTTTGTGGCAACAATCGCCTTGAATGTGAACAAAACCAAGGAGATTATTGTAGTTCAATCAAACTTTGTTTCCATCATGGGAGAAGTGGATGTGGTTGAAGAATATAAAAACCTTGGTGTTCATCTAGACTAACAGACTTGATTTGAGACTCAACAGTGAAAGGGATAGAGCAGACTGTACTTCTTGAGGAAGCTAAGATCTTTCAGTGTTTGCAACAAGATCTTGCAGATCTTTTATAAGTATGTTGTTTAAAGTGCCATTCCCTTTGCTATCATCTGTTACAGCAGCAGCATAAGAGCCAGGGACCTAAAAAGGCTGGTTCTTTTTTGGGGGGCAAACTGTGGAACCCCTGGAGATGATTATGTAAAGAAGGATTTTGCATAGTATCAAGAACATTAGGGCCAACCCTGATCATCCACCTCATGAGGCTGTAACTGAAAAAACAATCTCTTCAGTCAGAGGCTTCTTTATATTAATTGTAAAATTGATCTCAACAGAAGTTCTTTAATGCCCACAGCAATCACAATCTATAATGACCCTGTAACTAAATGAGTTACATCAACAACATTTGGGTCACAGCTCTTGAAAACTGCATCTCCAAAGGAGGTCCTGAACATCTCATTCTTATGTTGAATTGTCGGGATAGAAATAAGGTTCTGCTTACTTTTTTTTTTTATACGGTGGGATTAGAGTTACAGTAAAAGTATACCATTATGAATAGTGTCAGGCTGATTCATAGGGGAAATCAGGGAAATATGGAGGCACATCTGTTGCTGGACTTCTGAACACTGGATTTATTTGCCATTCTTTTATAAGAAAAAAAAATTGTCCAACACCTGAGGACTAGCTTAAGTTGGATGTTTAACAGTACAATGATCCCAAGCACAGCAGCAGATGTAAATCAGAATCACTAAAAACAATTTTGCCACAACCCAATCAACCCCTTTTCAAATCTTAATAACAGAGCCTCCAACGTTTTCATACTTACCAACTATAATCAGAAGCATCAACAGGGACAGGGATGTCATTTAAATGGGAAATATTTAGTTTCTGTTAAATTTGGCCATCAAGCTCAAATAGTCCCCCTATGTTAAAATGTCCCAAATTACAGAATGCATAAATACAGCTTCTTGGTGAAATTAAATACCAAGGCTCATGACATTTGATATGTTATAGGAGAGAAATGTTGAACAGACTTAAGGAAACGGTTAAAATGAATCACTTTGGATAAAAGTGTCTGCTAAATATATAAATATTGTTCAAATTAGGGCCCTCCACAAACACCAGTTGCTGTTTTATTGATGAAAAACATCATAAAGCTGTCACCTCTTATGGCTGCAGAACAGCCGTGAGAGGTGTAGGGTGATGTGTTTGAACCAATGTGGAATCAACCGATTATGTGTGGTGAATATCCCAATGATGTGAGCCTGACGTTAGGAAGGCAGTGCTGCTACCTCACTTGGGGGGTCAAATGAAAAGTAGTAATGGACCAAGTTTTGGTGCCATTTAAAAAAAATGGCATGAGGGAGGCCAAGCAAGATATTAACCAAGCACGGATAAAGAGGTTTCTGTCTCTTACCTTGTTTTTCTACTGTGTGGTATCCTTGACAGCATCTTCAACGTTTTTAACCTGCTCATATTTGACTGAGCTCACTTTGTCTTACAGTCTGAATCTAGATGTAAATTGCATATAACACAAACGTATCAGTACACATCAGAGATGTCAGAATTGTAAGGTAAAGCCAACTTAAGTGGTTAAGACTGGTGATTAACAAGGTTGTGTTGAAATGATGCTGGAAAATCTGTCAAAACTTCTCATACACTATAGTTTTTTAGGTAATTAAAACATTGAAAAGCTCACCAGTTTATGTCTTAGTAATATGTCAACACGGTTTGGATAGCTTAGCAATATATATTCTTTTAAAATTGCAAGAAAAAACTATTTTGCCAAGATGGTCCAATTAGGTGGAAGAGCACTCGCTGTATGCTGCAGAATTTGATTGAGCACTGGCACTGTCTGGGGTCATATGAGGCACAGCATGACCTGCAAGTCCTACTCAGCACATATCAGCGTGGGCTGTACCATTTCAGGAATCTTCAAAACAAATCAACTCTTTTTAGCTGTCCAACATGACAGCGGCAGACATCAGCGCAGCAATTAAGACCATGCATGACCTTATGGAGAGAAAACAAGACAAAAACAAGCAAAAACAATAACAATGTAGGCAACAATCCACAAAAAGATTCAACATTGAAAAGGAGGTGTTGTTTTGAATGTTCACTTAATTTTCTTTATTTATATAGCGGTCAATCACAACAAATGTCATCTCTTGGCACAAGGAAGAATTACTGAAACTGAGGGAAATTTGAGTTGTTGAGCAGTCATGGGCCAAGCCTTCATCAGTACAGGCAGTGAAGAAGCTGTTAAAAGTGCCTCCTGCAGAAATAAACCCTGTCCTGACCACTTTTTCCCATCATTGGTCCATTCGCCAGATCTCCATATATCTCTGCCATGGAAAAGTTAAAGTTTGTATTCATTTTGTGGTTGAGGTAAGATAACAACTGATGCATCTCTATAATTTCTCTGTCCACAGACCAGTTTAATCAAACTTCAAAGCCTCCTTAACTTGGCAGTGCCTTTTAAGTCCGAGAATGATCACGCCTAACATTTGCCACTACAATAACGTCAGCGGTTTTAGTCGCTTTTATTTTTTTAGAGCCAACGAATCCTGCTGTAGCTAATATGAGCAATTTGAGCAAATACACCCTTCCGAGATCAAAGATGGAAAACATCCAGCATGACTCTCAGCTGTGCTACTACGTCTTTGATAACAGCAGTGGTAGAGAGATCACTTCAGTATATGTCGTAAAATTTTCAATAAGGTTAACTTTAATAGACAGACATAAAATAGAGATGTAGATAATTATTTTCCACTCCTTTTCTGTGCACCAGAGATAAATATTGAAACTCTTTCACCTTAGTCCTGTTATAGAGTAACCCAAGTAACCCTGTTTTGTCACACACCCCTGATTTCTACTTAGTTAAACTTACCATTAACAGCAAATGCTAAACAAACAATACACTTGCACTCAACCATTCTACGTTCATGATTTGCCTCGACTGGATTGCAATCATAAGTGCGAAAATCGCGATTACAAAAAGTTAAGATATCAGCAAAGCTCCTCTGCAAGTACTGAATGACAGCTGTTGCAAAGACACCCTAGACTTCTCGCTTTCCCAACGCTCCCCTCTTCATCTTGGTGTACGATTCCACTAATGTCTGCAGTACCATCTTCACCACTTATGGTGTTTCAGGCTAAGCCCAAATGGAAGACGTAAAGTAATTACTGCACAATATGAAAGCTGTTTTTGACCTACTTCCATCACTACCACCCATAATGCCATGTAAACAACAATGGCACAGTAGAAGTGAAAGGATTTTGGCTGTATTGTGTAAACAAGGTGAATTCAAAATTGATATGTACTACTCTAATGCCAGCATTAATTAAAAAGGGGTTCCATTAAACATCAATTGATTAAAAATACCTATATAAGCATATGAGTTGTATCTATCAGTTCCTTATAGGAGAAGAATTAATATGTCTCCTGCATTTATGTAATTCGACATGTAATTGAATGAAAAAATGGCACTTCCTCACAAGAGTTCTTGTTAGAGAGCTATTTAAATCAATTCTCTTTCTCACAGTGGTTGGTGGATGTAGTATTTTGATTTAATTGCGACACTGACCTTTACGAAACTCTTGGCAGGTGATGATTCATCTGATCATTTTAATCTGTCAGTGTTGGGTTGTGTGTGTGATATTCTAAGAATAAGAGGTTTTTAGAATCTGCTTTTAAATGGAACCTACTGACACATACATTCATTAATCTTAACTTGTTTACCAGCACAACACTTTGTTTTTCCTCATATTGTAAATACTGTTGGAAAATCTTCAAATTTTAAGATGCTATGGGTGATAAGAAAATGTAATGGACTTATTATGATTATTTTTTTTTTCACCTCAAACATTGAACCTCTGTACAATTCTGATATGTATAAAACACAAAACCTTCATTTATTTGGAAGGATACCCATGTGCATTGACATGGAGTTTACGGCAGTCTTTTGAGAGTCTATTACCATTTCTTGGGAGGAATATAGATTCTAAGGCACATATGTGGAATCCCCCACATCAAGTATAGCCTACCACTACAAGAAAACATTTCACATGGACTCAAAGGTTTGGCCCCCTTATAGGGAATATAAATTAATGTAACACTTCTATACTACCAAATAGATTTTCAAGAAGACCCAGAACTTTCACTTTCCATTCATGACCCCATAGGAAACATATTTGGTCTTTAGACACTACTTCTGTCTCACTACCAACTGTTATTTTGAATCTCTGTAAAAGTCACTTAAGTTTTTCGTGGGAATCACAAGCCTTATTGTGAAATGCTTCTCAACATTATGACTCCTGATCTGGTGTGGGCTTTGGAGGTGCATTGTGCTCTGAAGTACAGCCTGGGCGAAGCAGGTTGTATGGTAGCTGATAATCATCTGCCGCCATCAAGACCCCTTCTCAACAGGCAGTAGGATCATCAGTCTTTTCCCGATTGTAACACCATATTTGTGGTAATCGGGCCGGTCGGAGGTCTTTCGCTTTTTCTAAAGAAATTAATGGATACTCACCACATCCCCCTTGTCTCCAGCATTTTTTCTCCTTAAGACCACAACTTCCTGGATTTATCTGACGAGGTTTCGTCCTGGGTCCATATTTGAGTTTCTTCTAGAGTTTGCACCAGACTTCTTGTGGAGACCTGCTTACCTCGCTAGACACATACATCTACCAAAGCCACCCGATCTCTACTGCTCACTCCGGTTTGGGTTTCACATGAAGGACTATAACATAAATCCCATTGTTCCTGCACATATCGCATTGGACTGTCAAACAGCGATCTCATAAATTCAGCACCCCATCCTGAGAGTTTGTCTTCCAGCACCTTCCACTTCATCATTTCTAGAGCTTTGTAATTACAAATAAAATACCTTTTCTTAGAACTGCTTCGGAATACCGGTCCAATTCCTCACGCGGCCTTACGAGCCTTGACATCATGCTCATGATGCCATATACTATTTCAACAGAAAATGGTAAGGAATTGAGAGCATTTTCATAATTCAAATCAGATTAATGTATTTGTTTCATGTCACTTCATATGTTTAATTTCTTTATTTCTGTTACCTTCATGAGGTGTGGTTTTTGAAGAACACATCAATGCTTGTAGGAACTGGAGACTGGGGAAGATATTGGCTGAGTTCTGTCTTTTTTTAGCCTTCTTTTTAAACTTTTAGTATGTGTTTATTTTATTCCTTCCCAGGATGATGGAAGGGTAGCGAAAGAAAGCATTCAGCAGGGCTTGTAACAGAAAGACAGACGTTTATCTTATATTTATGTTCATTATATTTGTCCAGCAACAACTGCCAGTACAGATGATCAATATTTTTGTAAACTCTAAAACATTTCTTGATGTTCAGTTTACCAGAGTTAGACCTAAAATCTGGGGTAAATTTTTTTTTATGGTTAAATCTCAACACCCAGTCCTATGTTTTCTTAGCAATGAGAAGTCCCATGTAGAAAGTAAACCCACAACTTGCCACACATAGTGAAACTCCCCATAACCCATCCAACTCCAGAGATAGCGGACTCCGGAGAGGACCAATTGAAGCCAGGATCTTATAGCCAAATGTTTTAGGTTTACCGCATTGAGCTTTAATCTCCTTTTTAGACAGTAAAGTGGTGTTGAGAGGATTCACAGTGTATGTATCTCCCAAATCATTAGTTTTTAAACCTTCAATAACAGAGAAAAGTACAATCAGGTTCTAGTTATGATAATAATAATAGGAAGAAGAATCCCCTATCGTACCTCTTTGTTAATATTCAGTAAATAATAAAATATAGTTATAATATAGTGATTTTGAATGTTTCGTTGGGTTATTTGGTACAAATAACAATTCCCACTTTCAAGTTGGGTGAGACTGACATCAATTCAATAGGTTGGAAACGAGTTGGTGACAGAGAAGGCTTAAAGATTTGAGCAATCACATTCAGCACAGTTGGCTGAACTGAGGCCGCTAACAGAAGTCTGTAGATTAGCCAAAAGAAAGGTAGCCAACATATATACGGACTCGGCTTACTCTCATGGGGTTTGTTATCTGTTTGCTGCTGTGTGGAAGCGGAGGGGCTTCAAAAGAAACGACGAAAGCAGGGGTACGAGTGAACATAGTGGGGTCCCAGAGGGGTGCCACAGTGAGTGACAAAGGGTTATGGAGCCCACAGGATGGTCTGCTGGTGGCACTAGCAGCACTGTTGAGCATGCTGATTTTAGAAGTGCACAATGTAGATCACTGTGCTGGGTGGAGGTAATAAGGAAGATCTAACACCAAGGATACTGGTCACCATACATGCAGCCAAGGGTTGATAAGTTATTGTGAAGTGAATGCACATAACGACACATGTAAAGGAGTTAACACTTCAGCAATACACCTTACAGAGCCAGAAGGGCCGTTCAAGCATTTAGTGATACATGTTAGTTGTGATTGATTGGTTAAGTCAATGGGTGGAGGCACTGCCATCAAAGGATATGGAAGCTGAGACGGTTATAAAAGTTCTCGTTCGAGAAGTCTGCCCCAGGTTTGGAATTCCATTTGAGAGAGAAGAACATTTGATTGTTTTTTCTTTTTTTTTTAGTGGCAACAGATATGATAATAAGATATAACAAAAGAAGCCTTGTATAATCAGTTAAGTTTGATAATGCTGAACAATCAGGGAATTCCGATTGTTGAATTATGTTTTTACTTAATAGATTATCTTTATACATAGCATTTTTCACTTAACAAACTTAATAGAAATGTTACAAAGAAATGGGATGCTTTTAGTTTAACAACTTCTAAACACAAATTACCTCTACAGAAACTTACTGCTGGTTAGCATCCAACAGTTTAGATAAACACTCCCTCTTAATGACAGGTCGATGTCTACACCATCTGTTTCAAGAAAGTACAAAGATCTCCTCCTTTGACTTCTGTCTCAAGTTTTTTTTTCAATGTGTAGTCTATAAGCTGTGTTTGCTGCAATACCTTTGATTGACCAAGTCTTGTTTAAATGAATTATATTTTGCTGCCAGTTTTCTTCCATAGCTTTCCTTGGAAAGCTCAATCAGTTCTCCCACACACAAATGACTCCAGTTTGCATATTTATTTATCGTATAAAAAATGCTAAAAAAAATGCTTGAACAAAAGATATATCAATAGAAAATCCCAATAAAGGTACAATATATCCGGAGCTGCTGCACCGTTCAAATGAATAACAATGACACTTCGAGATTGAATCAGCAAGAAAACGAGCTTTCATGATTAGGCTCACGCTGTGTACCTCCAATAACAGATAAGCCAAGTAGTCTTAATATTTTCATTCCTCTTGATAGCAGCTTGAAAGTATGTGCGGAGGAAAATGGTCACACTTCAAACAGAATCTGACATGTGTTTTAATGAAAGAGTCAGCCAGCGTGGTAATGTTGCGGTCGCACAGAAACGACATGCATTACATCTTAATTATGAAAAACATTCAGTAACTTGGAACCTCTGGAGCTCTTGACCATAGAACAGCATACGTGATCTAACATGAGACTTAAAAACAAACAGCATGACACAAGGTGAGAGCTTGCAAGTGCACTATCATCCCTGAAGCCTGTCAGAGACAAATGAGTGTCAGACACATGGTTACCACCTCTCTTTACGGTATCGCATGGGAGACGGCAATCGGTCCTACATCCACATTGGCGTGTTAGATTGAGTGTGTACTTATACTTGGTCTCTATAAATCAATGCTGAATCATGATGAAAACTATATATGACTTCCAGGCAATTATCACATAGGTTGAACACTCGGGCCTACAGAGCGACTTGGAGTCAATTATCACTGTATGACCACTTCATTTGCACTCTGTCAATTTTAGCACCTGACTTTCCACAGAAGGAAAAGAAAAATAGCTGTCAAAGAAGTGGAATTAACAAAGACATTTTCCATGGTACTTCACAATACATATAGAATAAAAAAGAACACTTTTTTTGTACAAAACATTCCCAGGTACTTTTCTATCTCCTGAAGTCCACCATCAGCTCTTTGGTCTGGTTGGTTTACCCCCATATTTACACCAGGCCAGATAACCATGTAAAGAATCATGTTATCCACTCTTATGCCTCATCCAGCCGTTAGGCATGCTGGATGAGGTAGAAAGTCTCATGCATATCTCCAATGCCTTCATTATTTGAGATGTCTAGTCCATGGTTCGTTCTGGAGCCTTTTGGCTCAACTGGTTTCCCTAATTTGGGCACAATTAGGGAAGCACAGTGCGGTTTTCAACAGCACAGGGACTTTTATCCATTTCATGGTGCCATATTGGAAAAACCTCTTCAGAGGGAATCCTTGTTGACCTGCGCTATCCCTCAGAGGAATTGGAAAGACACAATCTGGGCCTACAGTCATCTATTTCTGAAGTGACTTGAGCTGAATTCCCATCCCCTCGATAGTTAGACACAGAGGGAGCTGCTCAGGTTGTAGTAGAGGGATGGTTGCAAGGGACCAACATCAGATATAGGGGTGGAGGTGGAGCTTGACAGAGGAGGCCCAGTGGTGGGAGCTTCCACAGATGTGGAGGTACAGCTAGGTGGTGGGAGCAGTATGGAGATTGTAACAAAGGTGGTGCGGCAAAGGGATAAAGAGTAGAGGTGGGGAAAACCACACTGTCAAACCAGTTGTAATAGTGGGTGAAAGTATTGGCTCCATCTACATCGCCAAGCACAGTTGATGAGTCGGTATCCTATAATGGTCGTCATGCTCTTGAACACCAAATTGCTGGGGTTAACCTATCTCTGCCTTTCAACCTACCGTTTGAGTCCCTAAACGCTTGTATGTCTTTGACACCTAGTAGGTATACACTTGTATTTCCATTCAGCCACACTGTTCTCATTCTGTCATTCTGTGCAAGCGCCTCCGGTTCATCACACTTGTTTGGCATGGAGTTAGCATTTCCAAGGATCACTACATTGTAGCTCCAGTTCCTGTTGTGCCTTTACTTTAGCTCCATCTTTGAATTCACGACACAGCTTCCTCAGCTTGGTCAAAATTGGTATCCCCCCCCCCCCCTTAGTTTACCTTGTTCTTGACATTCCTAACAGTTCTTCTCTTGTGTACACTACTGGGAACAGTGTATACCATCCAAAAATACAAATAAAAACAAAAATAGAAATGAAACGTTGAAAATTTTAGTCAAATTATTTTTTTTTTGTCAAATACATAGGAAATCTACATAAAAAAACAACCTCAGCCTTTAGCAAATCAGGCATTGCAAAGCAACTATTCCAGATATTGTGAATGGCTATAAGATTATTTTGATCATTCAATTTGAAGGGTATTAATACAGACAATATTGTATTCTTGTAAAGTCCTCAAATAAAATAAGTACCATGAATTCATTATAATTTATTACTATTTATCATCCATTAAATGGAACATTTACTGTTCAGCTTGGACACATGTGTACACTTTTATAGTGAAAAGGAAACCACATACACTGAAGCCTGCTTCTATGAAAAAACTAATAGACATTGCATAGTGCTGACTAATTATTTTCATAGAGTCGTACAACTAGTTTACTTTGTATGAGAGTAATCCAGAAAGCACCAGTGGATATTTTTAACTATCTTTTTGATGATTTTTTTTCTCAATGTGTGTTGTTTTTTGGAGTTTTTTATCGATTTACATCATCTTCAATTTCAAAGGCCCAAAAAATGTAAAAAATCATTTTCATTTGTGTTGTTTTTTTTTTTCCCTGGTCTGCATCCATCTTAACATTTTCAAAGATGTGTCAGTGAAAGAAAGTGCATGATTGTCATCAACCCTATACTTTATTTGATCTTTGGCTCTAGTCATGCTCCTAGGTTTAAATTGAGTTCATAAGCATTTTCATTAGTCAAAGGTGTCACTAAAGACTCTATGTAAGCATTTGAACAGGTAGCATACACATCGTCCTCCATAAATTCTTTCTTTACTGATTGCAACCCTCACAAGGGTTTTTTAGATTCACATTAGTCTGAGATTCTGGTATTTCTATTACCAAGAACCTGGTTTAAAATACATACGTTTTCAAGGAATTATTAGATGCCTTGAGAATGATTTGCTGCAGTTTTACCTTTATGTAATGCTACACTAGGGTTCCTAAGGGTTTTAGATCTAATGTTGGATGTACAGTATGTTGCTAACACTCCTTTTAAAATGGGTAAGAGATTGATCAGCCTATTGAATTTCTAGATATCTTTTCATGTTGCAGTTTATATTTTTCTGTTTCATTTAAGCTCTAAGGTTCCTGGTATTTGCGTCCTCCGTTTTTATTATTTCAGAAGTACATGTTAGGTAAACGGGATTTCCAGTCATCTTTTCATACGTTCCTGTTTTCAGTATTAGTTTGGATATCTTCACATATTATATTGTGCTGTGTCTATACTATACCCTGCTGACAGATACCATATAGGTTGATGTTCAGTTGGATGGCAATTTATTTTTCACACACCAGGTCAGTGTAAATAGAAAGAGGGAGAGAGAGAAATAAAAATCCCTCAGCTGGAGAAACAGCTGCTGCTTTTTCTTCTATTCCCTCAAATAAAAAAAAGAGGAAACTACTGAAGTCATGTTATGGCTCTAGGTGTGTCTCTGGGCTTTGTTTGTCTTTCATGAGAAACGATCTTAGATGGGGGAAAAAAAGGTAAGCAGAAAGCAAAATAAAGGGAGGACCTGCTTTTCGATATAATCATACAGAGTGTGTGTTTGTCTATTTGTGTACTGCCACTATATTGGCAATTATAGATTGATATAGTGAAATACAATGAGTATTGTTTATTTCCATTTATTTTCTTTAAATCTGAAGGCAAAAACATCAAACAATAATTATGTATTCCACTCAGAGGAGGAATCCCCTCTCCCATCACAATTTCATGAGGGTACTGAATCCGCTTTTACTGTTGCAGACTTCTAGAGGGCTCAGACTGACAACACAGTTGTTTGATCTGTATGTTTTATTAAGACTGTGTCGTGTTGACCGTTGTGTTAAACAATTGTGCAACTTTTTTCTTCCCACTACCAACTCAGGAGGCTCCAGTGGAGCACAGAAGAAGCTTTCATAAACTTTTTCTTGAGTTTCTCGAATCCCTGTTTACCCTGCCTTTTCTGGAAAATACATTCTTACTCATTCATCATTCCCAAATCAGTTTTCAGTTTAGGACCTTGTGCTCAACACACCCTTCTAATGACACTTCGCAAAGTATAGCCAAGTGCATCATAGTATTCATCTTCTAATATAAGAAATACACTCGTGCCAAAGGGAAGACTGATTTTTTTAGTGCTGGCTCATCAAAAAATGACAAAGGTCACATACAGAGGTTGGGGGGTTGAAGAATGCAACCAGCATCCAGCTCTTAAATAACTTTAATTCCAACTTAATTAGCTCTACTGCTTGATACTAAAGGTAAATACTTATTTTAGACCTCAGAAAACAGTGATAGTAAGGTGTATAAGATCATAAATGGTGATAATAAGGTATATTATTACTAGTTGTTAATATTGAAAGTAGTAAACTTTGCACTTCACTAAGGATAGTTAATAGAGACCAGTAGATTACAACTAAAATTCAAAGAAAGAATAAACTGGCTTTGCTTCAAGTCACGTTTTCCCCCCCTTTTCTGTCTCTCTCTGCTCTTCTGACCCTTGACGGCAAAAATCAATCCATCCATTTGCTGTTCATGCCTTCCCCAAGCGGGGTTACGGGGGCAGGTTTGGACTGGTTCAGTTGTATTTATGGTAGTCAGTTTGAGTCCATTGTTGTTTGTCTCCATGTAGTCTTGTAACAGTGACCTGTTCATGCAGAATCCTCCCTTTTGACCAATGAGATGTGGGATAAGCATAGGAAATGAGCACAACTGACAAATGATTAAAGGCACACTTTCTCTGGTTTCATAAATCAATTAAGTTTGATTAAAGTTATGTCTTTAAAACATTAGCTAGAACCTATGCAATTATACTGGATCTGAGAGGCTTATACTGTCACTGTGAATAAGAAAGAAAGGGTTAAGACATTGGGGATAGCTCTATATCTACAATATTTACAATAATCCAAGAGCCAAAAGAAAACAAGCAAAATCCAGAGGTGGACACAGAAAGTCTATTTTAAAAGAGAGCTCAAATTGAAGAATATTTACATGGGTAATGTTGTATTTGAAATCAAATAAAAAAAGGTTTGAGGTGAAGGATCACAGAGTAACAAAATGAAAACCATACAATATTTGAGGATGAAAGTAAGGAAGCTGCTCTCAAATAAAAAAAAGCTAATATAGTCATACTCTGCAGGTGCTTTCTCAAATATGAGGCACATTATTTGTTTGCTGCTGACAATTTATTTCACCGAGGCTCACTGCACTTATTTTCATGATGCTTTTCTGGTCCTTTTCTCTTTGAAAAATACTACGAGCAATTCCACAAACTAAATTGCGCTGTCCCACGCGCTGAATGAGTTGCAAATGCACAGTAACATGCAAAGTAGCTGCCTGTAATGAAAGATAGAGGATTTTTCTTTTTTGGCTCTATCTTTTTAGGTATTTTGACTGAAGCATTAATAAAGTAAAATATTGAGGGTGCATCGCAAAAATGAACTGGACTTGTAAGTGTATAAAAAAACCAAGCTTATACTTATGAAGAAAAAAGTAAGCATTCAAAAGTATTACTTGTAACCTTGTAATGTTTAAAAAGAAGCAGCCCCGACACAAACAAATCAAAAGCAACTCATCTCTGCAGAAACACTGTTTATGTCTGAAGATCATCTTACGAAAGGAAAAGAAAATTAACTGAGAAGATTTTAATCAGTACACATGTGGCATTCAACCTCTTTCAGAAAGCAGGATGTTAGCTGCCCAACTATCATTTTAAGAATATTTTCAATGGAATTGCCGGAGAAAAAAATGGATGGTTAGTTCTGAAGTCAAATTGAATTTATATTCCAATTACAGCTGTCACACAAAATCAAAATGAGAAGTAGAAAACAGATATGACCCATTTTGTTGTTTGAAACTCAAAATAAAAACATGGAAAAATAAAAAAAATGGTAATGTTGCATGAAAACATGTGCATTTATGCCACCTTACAGACCAACTATGGACCAAAGAGCTGGTCTAGCGATGATTGGATGAAAACAATCTGCCCATTTAATTTGAAATGTGACATTTCTCAGATAAATGGATCCATCTTTCTTAACTATAAATATTGGACTAGTAAACCAAGAAAAAATCTAATTTATTCTCAAAAACGTATGGGAACATTACACATCATGTAAACAGAATTCGGTCGCATGCTAAAGTGGTGCGAAAATGACTTCAAAACGAGACTTGATTGATCAAAGCTCTTTTATTTTTCACTAACATTCTGAACACACGCGCACAAAGACGCGAGGAGAAATGAAAACAAGATTGCGCACAGCCCAACTGAAACACACCTACCACACACACACATCATTAGCCAGTCAGGAGAGGGATGAGGAAGGCATCAGGGTTATTGATTTCTGCTTGTTGTTGTTTGGAAGGTAAGCTTGTCACAGCAACTCTCCAGATGATGACCAGATACACTGCACACAGCGGCAACAAGTCATTTAATCTGAGGTAATAAGGGGCACATTTGAACGACAGAGGGATTCTAAAGGTTGCACAGCTGAACCTACAGCAGCGACCGTATCTGTAGCGATAGGTTTTGCTTTTTGTGATGCATGCATTTCTCTGTTTTTATTTATATTGATTATATTATTAGTTTGGGAAAAAAGGAAATTAATCAGCAGTTTTTTAAATGCTGGAACAGAACTGCAAAATTTTATTAATGGATCATTAATTCATTCATTCATTTTCACAGTGCTTTGGTTGTGTTGAATTAATTCGCCATCAGGTTGGAACATTCATTGATGTTGAAGTTTTGATACTCAACTTCTAATTAAAATCCAATGTCAACAATGTTTTTCAATCACATTTATGTTTCACCTTGAATTGGAATAAGCAGTTCAAGAAATCGTATGAATGGAGCTAAATTTTTTATTTATCTATTTAAACTGTTTTTCGACTCTGTTTACATGTGTTTAACAGCCATGTAAAATATGACCTGCAAAGCCTCTTATATATGTGTTGTTTATATGTTCCCCAATCATATCTTCATTCAAGTGTGTATAAAATGGAATACCACATAAACATTTATAAAAAATCCAAATCTGACAGTTTGTGGTAGGTTTAAAGTTTCTACATGTTTCCCAAAATAAAATAATCCAGTCATTATATTCTTACTTCCATGCCTGTCAGAGGGAAATGGCCACTACTATCACATATGGCCAAGAGATGAAGCCAGTGGCTTGCCACTAATGGCTGGTAGTAGCTAAAAAAACTATGCACTGAAAATTCAAGACTTTTGTAACATTGACTGTCCTGCAGAGGCTTGAGTGTGCAGTCTTCCTTTTTATTAACACCAGGCAACTGTCAAAATAAGGAGAAAGCAGCAGAACACCTAGAATTCAAACAACTCAAACTTGTTCTCTTTTAATTTAGGTACATTTTGTTCCTTTGATTATACAGTACATATATATACTGTATATATCAATATATATATATATATATACACATCTCAAAAGCATTGCTAGAATCAGAGGAATAGTGTCTAAACCAGACCAAGAAAGACAAATCCATGCATTTGTCTCCAGCGGGTGTGTTCCAACTACAGGGGGATCACACTCTTAAGCCTCCCTGGGAAGGTCTATTCAGCGGTTCTAGAGAGAAGAGGGTCCGTCGGATAGTTGAGCCTCGGATTGAGGAGGAGCAGTGTGGTTTTCGTCCTGGCCGTGGAACGCCGGACCAGCTCTATACCCTCAGCGGGGTCCTAGAGGGTGCATGGGAGTTCGCTCAACCAGTCCACATGTGTTTTGTGGACTTGGAGAAGGCGTTCGACCGTGTCCCTCGGGGTATCCTGTGGGGGGTGCTCCGGGAGTATGGGGTACCTGGCCCTTTGTTACGGGCTGTTCGGTCCCTGTACGACCAGAGTCAGTTTGGTTCGCATTGCCGGTAGTAAGTCGGACCCGTTTCCGGTGGGAGTTGGACTCCGCCAAGGTTGCTCTATGTCTCCGGCCCTGTTCATAACTTTTATGGACAGATTTCTAGGCTCAGCCGAGGTGTTGACGGGGTCAGTCTTGGTGGCCTTAGGATCGCATCTCTGCTTTTTGCAGATGATGTGGTCCTGTTGGCTTCATCAAGTCAGGACCTACAGCTCTCACTGGAGCGGTTCGCAGCCGAGTGCGAAGCGGCTGGGGTGAGGATCAGTGCCTCCAAGTCCGAGACCATGGTCTCCCACCGGAAAAAGGGTAGAGTGCCTTCTCCGGGTCGGAGCGGACCTCCTTCCCCAAGTGCAGTTTTAGCTTTTAATATACAAACAGTATTGTGGGAAAAGCCACTGCCAGTGTGTTAAAACACACTGTATGGATCCAGGAGTGGTCATTTCAACAAGTTTCAACATATATTTGCCATTTGGAATCTAAATTCATCCGGGTATCCCACTTTTGCCCATGGTTCCATGCCCGACGGGTGTCAGTCTAGTTGCAAACAGCAAATTTTCTCCATAGACACAGCAGCCTTACCTTCTGGAAAGAAGTAAATCCTGGGTTTTTTCAAGTAAAAACTTACAAACCTTCACAATCAAGTAATAGTCGGTGTGACTGTCTTTTACATACATCTGTGTTTCTTAATTGTAGAGAATGTGATGTGCTTTCATGGTCCAACTTGTGCCCGCACAGTTTCACATTTAGCTGAACAAGTCTATCATTTAAACCTTCCAAATTGTTATAGCTTTACCGACTTACTTTAGCTGAGCATCTTACCCTGCCTGAGATTTTAAGTTATCCTACAAATGGCATTGTATGCTATGCTTTACTAACATCTAAGCAAAGATACCCGCTTCTAAGAGTTTCTCTTTCTAACATTCTTTAATCTGTGCGATAAATACAAATTTTGATAAGACATTCAGGACTTTAAAACTTACCTGGACGTGTTTTCATTCTTTAACTAATCATCTTTCTCTCTCAGTTAAGACCGAGGCTCTTGGGACTGTTTCTGTACTCGTTCTGTATTGTATGTTTTTTTCTGCTGAAATGAATGAAGCTCTGTTTCCAAATACAAAGTGAACTGACCAGTAGCGCTATGTACTTTCATTTTCATACTTCAGAACAAGAGTTAATCTTGAACTTACTTTGTTTATAGGTGTCCCCTGTGGAATTGGTCCTTCCATCTGCTCTGTGCCATTTAAAAAAATATGTAATGCTGACTACAAAACAAAGCCACGTTAATTTACAACGTCTCTCAATAGCTGTCAATCTTGGATCACTACATGTGTTCCTGTTATCAATTCTGGATCAGTCTTGAAGTTGATTCAAGAAAATTGAGGAGATTAATTTGTTTTCTTAAAATTTGTTTTAGAAAAAAGGAAACTGAGTTTGAGACTTGTAAAAGTGGTTCATGTCTTGAGTGTCATTCATTATCCATACTGCTTACCTACCTGACTGGTGGGAACCTATCCTGGCTGACACTGAGCGAGAGGTAGGGTCCACCCCTGGAGCGGTCACCAGTCCATTACAGGGCCACACATACACAACAACACACATTCACATATAGGGGCAGTCTAGAGTTTAAAAAACCTATGCTGCATGTTTTTGGATTGTGTTGTTCATTTGATTTTGGAAATGGAAACTTGTCTTAAGTTTTGCAACAATGTTACAGAATTTGTAATGTTGTCTTATACCCCCTGGCCACTGAATCTCTCTCCCCTCATCTCCTGCTTTAAGTGTGTAGGTCAGGCATATAGTTAGTCCTCTGCCTAGTTTTTTGATAATAATTCTAAAAGCTAACTACGCCCTTTAGCTGTGTAAATCCACCTAGTATCACTAATCTAATTAGCTGTCCTTGCTGGATTCACTGATAAAACTAAGGCTAACTTAAAAAATAGAGACGTGGCCCTAAAGTCAAACTCATAGCTCATTTCCAACCTGTTCACATTTCGAATACATTTTCCCCACTAAAGAAAAAAACAAAAGAAAAGAAAAACCTTTCCAAAACCATGTTCAACCACATTCCTTTAAGTTTTTAAGAAGGCATTGGAAGTTTGTTGATCCAATTTAAAGGGATTATATAGTGTCTTCAGATTTTTTTTTCTGCTTGATGGATGCCATTGGTTTGGTGATACTTAAAAAGACTAACATATTTTTTACAGCCATGGGAGGTGTCTTTTGTAATGAGGAGCTACTCGTTGCAGTTGTTGCTCTCAGTTGGGGTTAAATAACTTGTTACTAGATGAAAGGCGGTCTCCTATGTAATAAATATCAACTAGGCGCTCATACCTATTTGCTTTGTCAAATCCAGGTTGCAACTATTTTTCTTTGGGCAGCTTATGTACAAGGTAAAATACAGGGCTTTATACTACACAATTAAAGGTCTATGTTCAGGTAAAAAAAGAGAAGATAGAATTACTGCACTTCTGATTACTGTTTTATAGCAGGTTGGGGAGTTTTTTTTAAAAAAAATTTGGGGGGGGGTTTCCTTGTTTTCGATAGCTGGCCAGCTTTTTGATTGGGATTGAGTCTGTTCAACTCAACAGCGGTGGAACCACTCCATGACTCCAAGCCAAATAACTGACCATTGGTTAATCAGAGGACAAAATTAAGAATCTGATGTTTAGGTTCAGAATGTTGTCAAGATACTGCTGAAGACCATCCATCTTCTTTGGGTTGGGATTGGGGGGCGGGGTGGCAAACAAAGTAGGGAAGCCCATACTACCCTAGCAGTGACCGGACAGCTCTTCTAAGAAAGACTGAACCCACCACAGGAGTCCCCAGGGAATGCGGTCAAGCGCCCTCTTCAAGTCCATGAAACACATGTAGACTGGTTGGTTATTCAGGACCCTGAAGAGTGAAGAGTTGGTCCATTGTTCCAGGAAGAAAACTTCACTGATCCACCTCCAGTAGATTTTCGACTATCTGATGGACCTTCCGGGCCTTCCTCTCCAGGATGCCTGGCTACACCTTACCAGGGAGGCTGAGGAGTGTGATCCCCCTATATTTGGAACACACCCTCGGTCCCCCCTCTCAAAGAGGGGGACCACCACCACATTTTGCCAGTCTTCCCCCGATGTCCACGCGATGCTGCAGAGATGGGTCAACCAAGACGGCCTCACAGCATCCAGAGCCTTAAGGAACTCTGGGCAGATCTTGTCCATCCTCGGGGCCCTGACATCGAACTGCTAAAAACAACATGGTAAAACCTTCATAAATATAGGTCAGTGTAATGTACTTTCCAAAAACACAAGATTTCCCATGCTTAACCATGTGGCACCGATGATTATTATAATGCTGAGTGTTTTGAAAATGTAATGTTTATGTTTATGCATTTCGCAGACACTTTTATCCAAAGCGACTTACAGAGTAGACACAATATTCCATTTATCATCACTATGACAATAAGCTATACAAAGGAGAAACACTGATCAGAGTCAGTGGTGACAGCAAGAGATAGAGGTAGAGGGGACTATAGAAGGACTTGTGGGTGGGATAGAGGTACGGGTTAGGATTAGGATAGGAGATGCTCTTTGAAGAGGTGGGTTGCTGCTGTTCTTGTAGCGCTTGGTAGGTCGTTCCACTATCTTGGAACGACACATGCAAACAGTCTGGATTGTCTTAAGAGTGGTGTAGGCGCTGGTAGACGACAATCCATTGATGACCGGAGTGATCGAGTTGTGACATAAGCCATTGCAAGAGGATTCAAGTAGATGGGAGCCTTACCCTTAAGCACTTTGATGGAGTCAGAGAGAGGGATTCAGTTTGGATGTGACTATTGTGGTGAATGGTTGGTTTGGCTGGAAAGACAAGCAGTTCAGTTTTTGAGAGATTCAGCTGGAGGTGGTGGGCTTTCATCCATTTTGATATGTCAAAGAGACAGTCTGAGATGCGTGCTGAGGCCGTGCGGTCATCAGGTGGGAATGACAGACAGAGCTGTGTATCATCAGCGTAACAGTGGTAGGAGAAACCATGTGGTTTAATGATCTGGGCCAAAGTGGTGGTATATATGGCAAAGAGAAGAGGTCCAAGTACTGAACCTTGAGGAACCCCTGTGGCAAGGTGGTGCGCTGCAGAAGCGTGACCAAGCCAGGATACTTTAAATGATCGACCAGTGAGGTACGATTCAAACCAGAATGCCTGTGATCCTTGTGATGCCAATGCTCGAGAGTAAAAATGTTCAGTCTTTGAAGAAGAGTTCTGAAATTGGTCCCGTGTCCGGTCTGTTCCTCCCCTTTGGTGTGAATCCCTTGTCTTGTGGAAGACGGATTCTGGACGATTTTTCAGGTCTGGCTGCAGGGCCATCTTTTAGTGTGCACTAACCAAGGCCTGGTCTGCTGAAAAGGTATTTTCAGACTCATATATTGATTTTCATTCACTACTATTTGATGCTATAAGTTTCCCTGTTCCTTGAAAACTGATTCTGGAGTTGTTCTGAGTCTAGTTTTTAGGATAACAGGATTAATGTTTTACTGAAGTGAAGAAGAGTAGCATTGTAGATATGGGTAAGAGGAGACCTGTGCATATAGTCTGCGGCAGTATTGAGTGGAAAATGCATCTAAAGAGTAAGGTGGAATATAAATATTGTAGTATTACAGTCTAACATTAAAAAAACTAAATACGTATGTTAATTCTAAGGTTTCCAATGTTGCATATACCGGATGAACATTTGAGGAATCAAGAGAAAACTTTAAAAAAAATTAAACAATTTGATTCGCCACATCTTTAAGAGCTGAATATTCAAGAAAGGGTTGCAGAGTCGTTAGTTAGGTTAGGACTTTGCAACATATTGGCCTCAACAAAAGATGACCCAACCTCTTTTATGGGGTACATAAAATTCTAGGAAATGCATATGACCAAATCATCATAGAATCTATACCAGCATTCCTCCCAGGGAGGGAACGGCAAAACATAGTCTACTGGAGAAACTAGGATTGGTGGATATCTGGAAACTTAAAAATCCAAAAGAAAGAGAAGACGCATTTCTCTCACTCACATAAGACTTATATCTAATTTTCTTTTCCTGATGCCACTTTGCTTATTGACCCTATTACAGACCCTTTTTATAGTGATAAAGGATGTTGGTATTTTGAAATTACATATCACGGCAACATTGGGATGCTGTTAAAAGATAAACACTATGTCACAAAATATAGATATCAAAGCACTTTTGGATATTAACAAGGGAACAACATAAATATTGTCTGTAGTCTTTGATAAACTCAAGGCATTTATTAACCGAAAATGAATACTTTATAGTTTATGGATGAAGAATGATGAAGTAAAAGTATAGAAAAAGAAATAGTTGCTTCACGCTACTCATTTTGATATTTTCAAGTTTGAATTCTTCCTCAAAAGTGCACAACTGGATTTCATGTGTTGTCGTGCTTTATAATATAACATCCTCCTTGGAGATGCTTTTTGATTAAGGATTTTTGTAGCTTATTAGCTGGTAATTTATGAGTCAGTCATGACCTTCCGTTGCCCCTCAGTAAACTTCCAGAAATTCAAACAACCAGATTAAAATCAAGAATGTAATCTTGATTAAGATTACAAATGAAATGACTGGAAATAATGTCATGCTTGTTTTGATGAATAAACCTCTTAATTAGTAATCATTGCAGGGAAGTTTGATTTGACTTTTAGTTTCTCGGGGGAAAAAAATAAGCGAAAAAGCTAACAGCTCGAAGGCAACAGAAAACGGCACAACTGTTTACAGAAGGCAATTCTCAGCAAATATTTCTATAGACAAGAGGAAAGGGATAAAAAGCAGATGACGTCATTAAACAACAAACACAATATCACTGAGGATTGTTTAACTTTGTCGTAAAGAAAAGAATACATAATACATATGTCAGTCCAGATTACCGTTCTAGAATAAAAACAAAGTGCTAAAGGTAACAAATCCCAAAGAAAAATGGTGACATGACAAGGAGCACTGAAATATAGCGAGGAACACCAGTAAGTTTAAGTAATGTTGAGGTTGACACCTGAGAACAATGAAGGTAGGTGAGGGATAAAAATATTGACCAGAAAAGGAAAGAAAATGAGTATCCTGTGGAAGATGACTCAGAAATAGAAACAAGCAACAGGAAATTAACCATGAACATATAAGCAAGAACAACATCAACTAAGAATGAAACAAGAAACTACGAACAACAAACTAAAGAAAAAATCCAAATTGAAAACTAAGACAAGGTAAAAAAACAAACAAGATTCCATATCTCCAAAACGGAGAAAATCACAACCCAAACCTCTTATTCATCACAACCCATAACAGGAAAATAAAGTTAAGTTTTTAAAGTCCTACTCTCAGATTCTGGTAAGTCAGTGATAGTTCATCCAACTTGTCTTTTTATTTTTCAATCTTTACTGTCACAGCCTTCTAACTTATGCTTTGCAGCAGTATGAGTTCAGTTACTCATCTGGCACAACTTGCCCACTAAATTGACTTTGCTGAATCAAGCTGAAACCACTTTTTTTCTTCTTTTTTTTCTAAATCCACATCAGCAAAGTAAGCCCATCTCTTATATGCATGGCAACAGTGACATGTTGAGTCTCTTAGGGGTATAACAGATCATTCTATATTCTGTGTATGATATGATAAATAGTCGGCATACAGAGCAATCTGCAACAGTTTCACAAAGTTCAAAACTGCTTCAGAAGTTCACCTAAAAATTATAGATCACATCTGTAGGAAAATGTAAGCATCTCTATTTCAAAACAAAAAAATAAAAAAATAATATGTCTGTGTTTGGCTGCTTATAAAGGAAATGGGGACAGATGAGGCTATGGATGAAAATGAATAATTAGCTTGTAGGAGCTACTAATCCTGTATTATGAGCTGGTCACACAGTTATGCACTTGATGTGAAGTCTAATGTTTCAAAAGCATCACTTTTGTAACATAAAACCACACTTTTCTGTCACTGCTTCTGCTTAAGAGTGATTTTATTTACTTATTTGAATCTATTAAACGTGAGTTCATTATTGAAAGGAGGTTGCCCTATGTTTAAAACAAAAAAAAATCAGCCAATTAACACTATGATTCATGACCATGCTTTTATGGAGACACTCAGTGCCACTTGTCTCTGATTTGTCAATACTTTCAGCAGCAAGTGACTTTTCTTGTTAATATTTTGCAAAAGCCAACCACTTCCCCTTATTAAATTACTGCAACCCCTAATTAAAACAAGATAATCAGCAGGGAAAATGCTTTAACTAAAATCTCAGAATTTTTTTTAAAGAATTTATGTGGCACTCAGTCAAAAGGGGTAATTTAGTGTCTACAACATTAAATTGGCAACACTTCGTGCACTACTGGGAAATGGATGAAACTACAAAATAAAACATTCTACTGTACGGATGCATTCTAAAAGCTGAAAACACGAAATGAAATCATTCCCACCGGCTTGTGGACAGCTGAGTTCATTGTGAAAAATGGCACGAGATGTAATAACCTATACTTTCTGGTACAGATCTGGTCATATCTCTGGTAACTTAAGTCTTATTTCAACACTTATCACTAAGTAAAATATTAAGTCCAAGCTGTTTGTTGTAATACAATTCTTATCTAGACACTGATAAAAAAATCTCCATAAAATACACCAAATAAGGCCCCTCGCTTGCCCTATAAATCAGGTGTGCACAAACATTTCTCTTTCAAAGAGTCAGATTTAGTGCTGAGCAACAGGATTTATAGACAGATTATTTTTTCAGGCAAAGTATGGGGACAGGCAAAAAGTTTACTCTGAAGTAAAATCATACTGTCTGTGTCTTCTGTATAAACAAGACTGGATATTTCTTCTGGCCACATGACCCTGTTTTATCAGCAAATGGTTGTGCTGCTCCTTCTGACACATTCTGTTCATTGTTACTAATTTATTTATTTAAAGTCAAGCATCCAAGCAAGAGATTGGATAACGTGTGGCTAATTTATGTGGAAAAAAACAGCCCAGTAAGCATAAACCTGATTTTCCTCCCTCAAATCTCTTCCCACCACAATGACGCAGATTATAAACAATGACACCCGTCTACTCAAATTTTCCTGAAAAATAGCAGTCACAATTTAAAACAGCTTTTTGTGAGTGAAGTTGGCTGGCAAAGCCTTCATGTTTTAAGTTTTACAAGCATAAAGGGAGAAATCTACGACAACACTCAGCAAACAACTTCTATTTAGTCCTCCAGAGCCATTTTGTACATGCTCATAAAGACAACGGGTCAAAATAAATTCATAGGTGGAATATAAATAATGTTACACTGCCATTACAAGACTCTATGGTTACTTTCACACTGCAGCCTGAAGTGACCAAAATCCGATTTCTTTTGGGTTTATTTATTTTTTCTATTTTTTTGTGAAATCTGAATTTTTTTTGTGTAGTCGTTCACATTTTTAAATATATGCGACTCATATACGATACCAAGTGAAACAAAAGCCTAAGTGTCCAGCATGCGCAGTAGAAGACGTAGTAATAAAAGATGTAATGTTTGAGTCTTTAATATCCTAAAATATTTGGCCCGAGGCTAATTATGTTTCATTAGCACAGGACCTAAGAAGGTTTATGCCCACGCTTGCCGATTTCTTAGAAAAAATCACCTTGTTCCAATAAGACCCCTCGAGTTTGGCCTGGATACAGCAATCCCCCCCAAATTTACTCAGACTCAGGTCATAATTGAAAAGATTGGGTACGTATCTAATTTAAGACGGCATACCCAAGTGGCTATGGGTTGCATTTGAGAAAAAGTCTGATCTGTTTTGTTTACACTGTAATGAAAAGATTAGATACAGATCCTATTTGGTCAAGAAATTCGTATTTGGGTCATTTCAGGCTGCAGCATGAGCGTAGCCAATGACTTTTCAACTTGTTGGTATATCAGTTTGTTTGTTGAGATCAGGTTGTTTTTCTTATATGCTTCACTGTGGTTTTGTGTGTTCACAAGGACTGATTTGTTCACAACAAAGTTGAAGTTGGTTCAAATTTAATATTTAGAAAAGGTGAAAAAATAGTCAAAGAATGCATTAAGGACAGGATCTTTTTCAAAAGTAGTCCAAAATACCAAGAACCCATTTTGCAGTGTCTTGGCATGTGCTAATAAAATCAAACTAATCAAAATGAAACTCAGAGGGGTTGCCTCCGAATCGCAGAGCTTTGTATCTAGCAGCAATCCTATCTACGAAATCTCAGCAAATAAAGAATCTCTCGAAAGTCTATCTGAGCAAAAATGAACAAATAATGAAAAACCAACGTGAATAGTGTTATATTCCCAGGTAATGTTACCAGGGCACATACTGTAACACACCACTAAGTCAGCAGATATATCCAACCAGATGAGGTAAAATTGTGGTAGGTAGGAACTTTTTGTTTGAGTTGGGGTTAAACGTGTTATTTTTAAAATGGTTAAATAAGGCAATGCCTTTATTTGAATGTAAATAGTAATTGATAACTTTGATATTTAATGATGTTGTACATACATTTGCAGTTTCACTTTAAACTATAAAAAATCAATATAGAAATCAAACTTTCTTTGTTTTTTTGCATGATTTTAGGTAGAATGTGTCAATATAGTATGTCAAAATGGGGAAAAAAGTATCTTGTGTGAGAAAACATGATACCAAACAGGATTGGGTAAAATGAAATACGGTATTTAAAAATACTCAATGTTGCCCTTTACTTCAGAGGGTTAAATGCCAGGTCTTCTCGCCAGTTTTCTGAAAATGTCCTTTTACCACCTCAGAGATTTAGCCCAAATAGAATGGACTATGCCAACATTAAAAAAAAAGAGACCAATTTAAGTGCAGAAACCTTTAACAATAGATCGACAACTTCTTATAAAAAAACTAAAAAACACCCAACCTTTGTGATTAATGATGTTAATAGTCAAATGACTGGACAGACCCCAAAAAATAAATCTAGTTTGACGAGTTTTTTCATCACACTTTCGTCAAATCCCCCCCAAATACATTGTACGCCATCATCCTGACTAAACCTTAATTGATCATTGTACAGTTACTTTACAAGGTTGTATGTTAAAAATAAACAAGACAACAAACAAAACAAAAAAATAGCAGCAAGGACTCATACCTTGGACAAATCCACCTCAGCTCTTATAGATTCAGACCCCGGCTAAGTCAAAAACAGACACAGCTTTAACATGGAACTGCTAATACAAGCCGGTATTCTGTGCAGTGAAGCTCAGTGTTCTTATTCACATTTGGGGGGATTCGAGAGGCAGAGGGGCATACTCCATGAAAGCAGATCCAGGTGCAGTCATTAGGTCCCTGACACAGGTGCGGCAAACAGCCTTGCTTCTTTGTTTCTGCTTTTACGCGCTGATTGCCTCGCAGTCGGGCTGGTTAAGTTTCTGTTTCTCAAGTGTGTCGAATGATTTCTGTTGGTTTTGTTCACATTACGAGTCATTTTCAGTCATTAATGCAAATGAAGAATGCCATTTATTTAGGTACAATGAGCATAATTTTAATTTCTTGGAGCAGCTATTATAAAGAATAAAAAGAATCCATGTAAAGTTGTTTACCTGTAGATTTAGACAAGGTACAGTGAGAGAACCCATTTATGAGTCTCTAAAATGCAGAAAAACGTATTAAGAGCAGAAAAAGATTAATTGCTAATGAGTCGAACATGTTAATTATGTTCTACACTCAAATCCATTTAATCAAATCAAGTGTACATCGGTCCTTTATTTTTCTGCTGTATTCCTAATTATTCAGTGTATCACCATATATGTTATTAGTTCTCACTCAGCTCACCCGCCAGCTTTATTTATAGACCACACTTTAAGCATTTCAAGTGCAATCCAACCTGCTTTGCAGACCAGAGCAAAAAAAAAAGACTCACGAGGAAATAAAAATTAACGCTGGTACTAAAAGATTGTGAGAAGTAATCAAATATAAACGCCAATGGGAAAGCAAATGTCAAAATACAAAGGATTAAAATGTTTACAAGACAGAATGGGCACATCAAAAATACACCAATAAGTCAGTTTAGTTCAATTTTACACAGACTTTTTCAGTATTAGTGGTTTGAGGCTCTAGTCCAGCTCTTGGTCAAATGTGATGCTCCCTGAGAGACTGAAACTAAATTGTGGAGTGGAGATAACTTTTTCCGGTGGCTTCCGATGATTTTTTTTGTCTCCACTTTTCACTTCTGACCTGACAAGCTGAACTGAGTTCAGTTATTATTTTCTACTACAAAGCACGAGAGCTATGAATTAAGTTTTTTATCTTTTTCTTAAAATGATCATTTCTAATAAAGCTGCATAATTGTCTTAGACTAGACTCTCTGTAATGTATTCAAATGAATTAAAATACTTTATTACATTATTATTTCTCCAAATCTTAGCAAATAATAGTATGTGAAAGTCCGAGTAGCAGGTCTGCTTTTTGCTAAAAGGATTCTTGAATATAGCACTTGGCAAAACAAAACATAAACTGTCTTTATGTTGTGAAATTCTCATGGGAACTTGTTGAAATGAATACTTCTCCTAACATATGTTAGGAGGATTTTAATGTAAAATTTATAGGGTCTCGATTTTTCTTTCTCTCTTCCTCCCTCCAAGATGTCAGGCCCTGTGACTCCAGGGCTCATAGCCCGAATACCTCCAACAACAGGAAATTAATAGGATAGTGTGTCTGCATTTATATTAATAACTTTATCAGTATTCACAAATCATGGAAGCCATCTCTCATTCATTTAAAAACTTTGTCATTTGCATCACGGATGTGCAAAAAAAAAAAAAAAAAAATCTTCAGGCGAGCTCTGCAAGCTCAATTTAGTTTGAAGGGTAATAAGAAAATTAAAGTAATTAAGGAAGATGCACTATCACAGTCAGTCAGTGTTAACTGACATGTGTGAAAGTTATTTTTCTTTGATAATACCATGACTTTATCTTCAATCTAAGACATTGGGCTATTTTAGAGAATTATTTCCAAAAGAAACTACATTTAAAATCTCGCACTTAATGTGAAAAATATCACCTATCTCTCAAAGTTGGAAAGTCAATAAAAAATACAGACGAAGCTCAGAAGAAATAGCATCAGCATTAATTATCAGACTTCTCTGCTTACATATATTGCTGTCTGACGCATAGGTATTCACATATTCCTCAGGGTGTGCGTCGAAATTCTGAGCATTGTGTGACAAACCAGCGAGGCGCTGGATCAAGAATAAAGAGTAAATAAATAATTAACTTTATAATCAATGCACAATGAGAAATGTGGAAACATGATATTAAAATCAACCATTTAGATTATTTTAAATATTTCAAGATTTTCAGAAAAAGGTCTGTCTTAGTGCAACATATGCAAAAAAATACAAATAAATTAGATTTTTTTTTACTAAGACTTTAATATGTTAATACCAATAATTATTCAGATTAAACAAATAAAAGACATGCATAAAGAAGCTATACATTTAATCACACCTTAACATCTCGCACAAATCAAACACACTCCAGTCCTTTGTGTGGAACAGGACACCACACAAAGGTGGAAGGTGGTGGAAAAACAGACCTATGGGTCAGTCTTTTGCCAAATGTCGTGTATCAGTATTATGATACGTGATTTGATCAAATCCCTGCTCAAAAAATGGAGGAAAAAAAGGACCAGATCATCGACTGAGAGGAACTTCTGGCACTTTGTTAACTGAACAGTCATAAATCAAATGTACTTACTCCACATCCAAATGTAAAAGGTTAGTTTGACTTTTAACATTTGTCAAAAAGTTAGTTTGACTTATTTACAATTGGGTGCGTAAAGATTACCACCTCCTTATTGGTTCACATTCTGCAGGATCACACTCACAGATCCCGATTTGTTTATTTATGAATGATATCTTTGACAACATGAAAGTGATTCTATATCCAACAATGAGCCAGATGTACAGTACTCACATGTGTTGGTGTACACGATTTCCTTCCCTTATTTAAAAATAGATAGATATATGATAGAACACACAAACAAACTAAAACTTAAACTTGTCATATAACCCTTTAAACCATGAAATAGAAATAAAATATGCCATCACATTAGAACAAATAAATATTAACTGAACTATTTAAAAACATACATTTTTTATACAGTTTTAAATACTAGCACATCTCTCTCATAGGGACTGTTTAATGAAATTTGGAGAAAAATTGGCACAGCTGGTATATGTGGGCAGACCGGGCTTATCTCTCCCTGGATATTTTAGTAAAGATGATAACGTAAAAAAACAAATAAAAACTTTGGACTTTGAATTAAGACACGCCCCCTCTACCGCTCATCTGGGAAAAATCGGCTAAATCTGTTCTGTGGGCTCGAGCTAACCACGGAGGACTTGACGTGTGGGAATGAATCCCGCTGGCGAAAAGACAAGAAGCCACATTTTCTCTGTCCCGTGCTTCCAGTTTGAACACGATTTTTGTTCTTAAATCACCTGACTGTAATTTAAACGCTGATCAACCTGCTTGCATTGAAAAAAAACCTTATCTTCAGGTCAACCATCCCTATTCATGTCTAAACAAACAAAACAAATGAGCATTTTGTACTTTCTCCTATTTTTAGTGGAGTTGCTTGACTATTTCTAAGTCTGTCCTGATGCTTAGATTTGTGTGGAAAGCAGTTGCAGTTTTAAAAAAAAATGGTTGCTATCATTTTTTCAACAAGAATGTGTGAGAGTAGTTTGCCATGAATGCAACAGTGTTTTGTTAAAGAAAGTGTTGGATTTAAAAATGTATTGTATGTCACTTTTCTAAAGGTTCATTCAATATTACATAATTTTTTATTGGTTTAACCTGTTTTTGTGACTGTTTTGCATACATTTACATGGTGCGGGCCAAAATGACCCTCAACATAATCAATGTAATTTTTTTCCAACATAATATGAGGGTTAAAACGACCTATCATGTTTTTGTGATGGCTGCATATTACATATGATATAATATTGTACATATAAGTAATCCATATGGCTTCTGTAATGGTTTTGTTAGCCCACCCACTCGATGAAACCACAGGCCATCGCTGGAGCGAACCAATGAACTGTGAGCTTAAATTAATGCTCGTTCCAGTGTTTGTAAATGGTGCTTTAATCAACCTGCGAACGCGTCCCGTCTGCTGAGGCTGCCGGAATCGTTTCAGTAAACGTCCACGCTGGGATCGCCGGGATAATCCCTCTCAAGGCCAAAATCAATATTAATCAGGACTTGCATCAGTTTATTTTTTATTTTTTTTAAAGGTGTTGAAGCTGCACCATGCCGATTTCCAGCAAAAGCATTTTGTTGCATTTAAGGGTGGGTGGGGGGTTAGGACTATCACTTCACAGCAACAGGGTGCCCCCTATAGACTTAGGGCCTTTCTGTGTGACTTCCCACTGCCCTAAAATATCCTTTTTAGGTTAATTCAAGAATCTGAATTGACAGTAGGAATGAATGTGTGCATGCCTGGTTGTTTGTATCTGTGTAATCAACCCCCTTCTACCACCCAGTGTCCGCTCCGATAGGCTTTAGCCCCCCCAATCGCAACCCCCAACAGAAGTAAGCAGGATGGAAAATTAAAAGATGGACATATCTTCACATCTGTCAATCTGACAGATGATCACTTCAGTTAAGTCCAGGGTATTATCGAAAACACTCCTCAAACTAGTTTCTTTTTTTTTTTTTTTGGCTGTCTCAGCTGCGCGGGGCCGTACACAATTAGGGTTACAAAAAACTGAAAATATTAAGTCCATATCTCTGGGACCATTCACTTGATATTTCCTCCTTTCATGCTTGACATTTAGGTAATCTAGGAAGTGTGAGTGAATCCATTTGAAGTCACTCATGAGCAATGATTGAACTATATCAAGAAAATTCCTTTATTCTATTCCTAAAAATATCCCCCCCCCCCATTTTCCACTCTACACTCAAATCCTCTTTTATTATTATTGACACATACACATGGAATCTCAAAATCCTTCTTGCGCATAACAAAAAATATTTCAAATCGACATTAAAAGATTTAGACAACGATAGACTAAAAACACTGTATATGGGCAAGTAAGACTGAAATACAAAATTAATATCAGTAAACAGAGAGTAAAGTTAAGAATAACATCTAAACTCTGTGTCATGGTCCTGATGACCGATCAATAATGTATTACATTACGTCCATTTGATTATGTAGAAACTGCCTTCAAACATTGTCCCTGATAACTAAACAAAATAATTACCTCTCACCTAATCATACAGCAGATCTGCACCAGATTTCATGCCGTCCTTAATTAATGATGTTATTTACGTAGCCCATTACAGTTGTTTGATATGAATTAAAGTTAAAATTACACACCTTGATGAGTATCTGCATCCACTCAATTCATGAGTCTTATCAACATTCACGTGGTTTAATATGTGTGATAGCTCAGTGTGTTTCTGAATATCTTTCATTTCAGGTAGTTTGCAATCAGTGAAAGCATCAGTCCTGTTGGTTAACTCATTAAGGTTATATCAAATCTCTGATTTTTAAAAAGTTTTCTAAGAAAGAATAAATGGAGTTGACCGTGGCGCATTCAGACTTTGAGAGGTGAGTTAATTTTTTATTTTACCATACATATATAGCCCCCTAATTAACTTTTTTACCACTGTCTTTCAACGTAGACTTTATGATGAAATTAGTTGTTTTAGATTCAAGTTTCCATGTAAATGAATTTCTTAATTTCACTGAAGCAGAAAAAAATATTTAGGGCCAAAGCACTGAAAAATATGTTAATTTAAAAGTTGTCGTTTTCTTTTCGGATGTGTTTTTGCACAGGTGGTAAGTAGAAATATGTATATGTTGGTTTAAATGTTCAATATTTCTTATATTAATGGAAAATAGTATATTCGTTGGATAATAAAACACGGCAAAAAAAGGACAGTGTCTCACCTTAATCCATTCAACAGCGCAAATACTAAATATTCATTATATCAGATTCACAAATGTCTGTTAAACAACACATTACCATTTTTAACACACTTTCAACCTGACCCGAACCATCTGCTCCGTCCATATGCTCTTGAGCAACAAACTGAAAACAGAAAAGTGCTAATATTGAGGAAACCCAAAGCATGAAAGCCATCCGTGCACCTATCAGCATCTGAGGAGAAACACTCAGGTCATCCAGTGGAGCGACACCACTCGAGCCATCCTGTCATAGAGCCCCTTTTTCCAAGAAAAATCCACTTACATAACTTATGTCTGAACACAATATGAGGCAGAACTTCTAATATTCACTTTCAAAAGCTTACAGAGAGGTTCACCACCACCGTTTGTGAGTTGCACGTGTGAAAATATTTAAGCAAAGTAGATGCAAACCATTGTTTATCTGAAATAACATTAATTTAGACAACTTCTTCACCCCATGCCAGAGTTGAATATTTTTAATTCATGATAATACAGTTTGATGTTTGCATAAGCCTGTGGTGTTTACATGGCCTGGGAATTCAGAATGTAGAAGAGAACAATTTGATAACCTGCAATTCTTTGAAACCCATCACAGGACAGTGACAACAATTAGTCTAGTTTGTGCACTTGTTACTAACTTTTACAGTTGTTTCAGTCATTTGGACTTAGAAAGAAAAGGCAGAATAGGCCAATTGGTCATTTCTTCAATTATTCCAGCATAAACTTATCAGTTAATATGTATGTATTGCAAATATAATTATAAATGAGCCTTTACAGTGTCACTTGACAAGTTCCACTTCCAAAGGAAAAAAAGCAAGTGAAAACTTTAGGAAATGTCCTCAACAACAGCCAAAAATCCACCCCCTGATGCAATATTCTGGCATTCTGAAATATCCATAAGCAATCGGGCCATACCTAAAGCCACTTATCCAACAACCCCAACCACTGACCTAGAAAAAGAAACTGAGGAGTTTTTTTCAATTAGAGCCATTCAGAGCCATTTGCATTTATTGCCATCGAGCCCAGACACGTCCGGATCCAAACTCGACGCAACTTCTTTTACGCGCACTGCACGCACGCACGGCACGCGTCCCGGGAGCCTAGAGCAAGCTTCTCATATGTAAGAAAAAAGTCTTTACCGTGAGCCACGGAGCGCCGGATGCTTCTTCTTTCCGCCGTAGTTGGAAGGGAAGACCGCTCTCCTCCTCCTCAGTGTGCCAGAGAAGTAACGAGGGGAGCGAGAAGGCGCAATGGATGGAGGTGGGGTGTCTATGTCTGGGGTTGTGGGGGTGGTGGTGGGGGGGGGACATGGGCTTGACGGTTTGTGAATGTGGTCTGGAGGATAATGGAGAGGGAGGGTGATGTCGTTATAAAGACTGCGCTCGCACTCTCTCTCTTTAACCCTTCGCGCAAGCAAAGATGCGACTGACCATAAAACCCTTTTGGATTATTTACCACTGAAATACTCTATCAACAGTAACTTTCTCTTTTTTAGAAAAAAATATATATTTTATTCATTTATTTGTTTTGACATTGTGGGCAATTAAACCTTAAACAAATATTGATTTATTATTATTATTTTTTCTTTCTTTCTATTTCGTCTATGTTTTAACAATAATGTTGCATATCTTTTAAAAAATAAAGCATTTTTTTCTATATATTTCTCTGATTTCAAACAAAGGTCTGAAAAAATAATTATTTGCATTTACTTTAACTTTATTTATTAAACAAATATTGTTTTTTTTTTCTTTTGGCTTTTTCTTTCTTTTTTTCTATTTCCTCTGTTTTTTTTCTATTTCCTCTATGTTCTAACAATAATGTTGACCCAAGGCATATCTTTTAAAAAATAAAGCATTTTTTTCTATATATTTCTGTGATTTCAAACAAAGGTCTGAAAAAATAATGATGTGCATTTACTTTAACTTTATTATAGTTATTGATAAAATGATATCAACCTCACAGTTATAACAGGATAGCAATAGTTGGCCTGGAGATGCACTCCAAGAAAGGAAGACATTGCGTCAAGACATTAAAAGAGTTAGAAAACATGGCTGATACCTGCCAACAGAATGTCAGTGGGGCAAAGTTTCAGTGCAGGACAAATATTATCTTACCTCAAACCACAGAAAGTTCAAGTTCACACTGCTGGTGTTTTTGTAACACAGAAAACACACTGCAGGACTTTTTCAGAACAGTCTGTGTCCTCAGGCCTTGGGATGGGAAGTGGTTACTAAAATTTTTTTTTATTTTTTATAAGTCCTCAGCCTATTTCAAAGATAAATCTTTATAGAATTTTTTTAATACATTCTGAAAGCTTTGAAAGTCTTTGGATAGGCGTCCTCCAGTGAAGAATGCTAATTTCCGGCATGTTTCTGCACTTTTTGCTTTCCCGTCTTTTGTGTCTTAGCTCTATAGAACCACATATCAGGTATTCAGTGTTGTTGGAATGTATGGGAAAATAGATCGTTCGCACTTTTCACATTTATTTCACTATGCATTTTTCAATTAGTTATGGCTATGTTTTAAATTTTAACGAGCATTAGTACTTTTTGGGAAAATTGGCTCATAAAATATTCACCTGCAGATAAAGTGGAACAGCCATCAGCAGTGAATAAATGTAATTATTTTCACACTCAGGGCCAACTATGAAATAGTATTAGATATACGCATGTGACATGTTCAACAGTCAAATTCAGAAATATAAACCAGGCGGGGTTTTTTTAGAGTCAAAACATCCTGTGGGTTAGAGACCCCTGTAATAAATGTGGGCTCTTTGTTAGGTGTTAATTTAAACAAAAGAAGAATATTGTGTTTTTATGACTATTTTTTTTGTAGAACTAGTTTAAGTTAAATTTTCGATACCATAACATTTGTTTGGGTAATCAGAATCCTTGTAGTACTGTCAGTGACAGTTAAATTCTTGAACAAAATGGTCTGTTTTGAAAATAATCAGCTGTAATTTTGCCTCCATGCATACATCATACATTTGGTAACAGTTCAAAATCCATTTTGATGTCTATGATTTTGTTTCTGCCAGCTATTTAAAATGCCTCATTGTTGTGTTTTGTCTTGTCTTGGAATAGGGGAATCCTGGGTTAAAAAAAAAAGATCTGAGCAAGTATGGATCACAGCTGCCAGCATTGTGTATCAGTTTCATTCTGTAGACAACCCCTTTTCTCCTGTTTCAGTTCCTCCTTACAACGATTTCTGCAGAGTGAATAGGGATGAGGGTTTCTCAGCTAGAGGGTTTTGGAGTTGTGCAACATGTCGAGTCAAATACTAGTTGTTGACATGAGGTATCTTTGTCCCTATAAATATAAGATATGCTTTAAAATGTGTTCAGCAAAAGTGAGGTTTCAGACTCATAAAAGCAAACATTAATGCCTACCTCTGCAAGTTACTGTATCGGTAAAAAATGGGGGCAGGGGGAATATTTTAAGTTGCGTCTCACATCCTAAATATTCTAGTACCATGAGGGCGAAAACAAATGAACAAAAGCAAAGGTTGTTTTACTGTATTTGTTATATTTTGTTGTAAATGTACTTTTATATTTCCTCACTTTGTGGACGTAAAATCAGATCACAGTCCAATAGACAGTTCTCTTGCTCAAACCAAGACCTTTTCTGTATATATATGTATATTAACATTCCTAATTGAATGTGTTGTCTGTTAACTCCATGCCTTTTAAATGCCTATTGTGCAAATAGTATTTTAAACTAAGCCTTTGGATAGTTCTGACTTTTTTTACAACATCCTCTACAAATTTGGTAAATTTCAACTGAAAAAGAATACTTGAAAATAATATTTTCTGGTATTTCAACAACACATTAATGATACCAAACCATAGTGAATAATACAGCCTCATTATCTGAAAGCATAAGGCAGAGATAAAGTGTGTGTGAGGTTTGTTCAACTTAAATTTGTAGTCAGTAATATCTGGTCATATTCTGAAACAATTGCTGAAATCTGAATCCATGGTAATTTACACAAAACAATATGTTGATAAAAGCAATTAAACCTATAAAGGTTGTCTGATAAAAGTACAACTGAAATTAATTATTTATCATAATTATTATATTTTATTATAGTATGTCTTTATCCTAATCTGTTGAAGTACACAAAAAACTGAGTAGTAACTGACCTTTGAAAGAAGCATCTTTTTAAATGATATATATTATATTATCATTATTATTAATGACAGAATACAGGAATAAAGTTAGTAATGTTCGTCTTATTTCCAGTATTTTCCTTGTTAAGCCAGGAAAAAAAAATCTGTATGATGTTCTGAATACATGTGTAATATTAATATGATCAGGTTTATTATTATTATTATTATTGTTATTGTTGTTTTGCTTTTTTCTGCAGCATTTTATTGTTTTTAGACAATTCATAGACAAATTATGTTAAACTTTTCATCACAATTTGAATGAATCCATCCATCCATTATCGTAACCATTTCTCCCCTAATGGTGTCCCTGGGACAATTTGAATTAGAATACTTTTAAACTATCATAAGTTTGATAACATAAGAAATACTGTATAATTGAATTAACGTCAAAAACTGTGCATAGAAATGAAAAAGAAAAAGGTAAAATATGATCTTTTGATGAAATTGTATTCTCAGTATTTCAGTTTTTTACATTTTATATCAATTATCAAAATGATGAACTTTAACACCAGTATGGTCTCAGTGCCCTCCATCATGTATTTACCAATATTTGAAAATAGAAGCTACTTTTCATTTTTTAATTTAAGACTTTTTACCTCACCTGGCAAGAGTGATCGGAACCCTGGCAATATAAGTTTATCTAAAGTAGATTTATAACAGAAACATTCACGTTACCTGCATTATCTTTATATTCTGCCGCACCGGAAACCAATGGGGATCAAAAAGAGAAGACAAATAAAACTAAATAAAACGCACACAGTCTCCCCAAGTTCACCGTTCTGATCATCATTTTACACCTGAGATTTTACCTGATATTGTTTGACAGACATAAAGACATCACGCAGACAGGAAAAAGCATGTTTTGAGACACAAGAGCTGATGAACAATGTTGGCTTGCTGGGAGCTAGGGAGATTTTTTAATATTGTGTGGGAAGCATCGGGAGAGTAAATGGGTGCTGAGGAGGAGAAATTGCAGAGACGGGATTTCATTTAGTCAACAGAGAGAGTAATGGGATGCAGACACGCGCTCGCATATCCAACTGCAAGCATCGCTTTGAAGTAGGGGAGGAGAAAGTGTCTGTGCAAACTGTTCATTCATAGAAACACATATTTTGGGCTAATGAAAAACTATAACTCATAAGTAGACCAAAAAAATGAAGGAAGAAGGAAGGACACGCATAATGTGTTTTTTTTCCCCTAAAATACTCATGTGTACACAAACAAACTACGGTGGACAAGCACACATTCACAAAGTCCTCATGCACAAATGCTATGTACACGTCTCAGCAGTAAGTGCACCATGGTGAGTCATTGGAAGTCTCTCCATCCATTTAGCTATGAGTCTCAACAGACTACAGCTGCCTGCTGTGTTTATTAAAAATATAATCGCCCTATTATACTCATTAGGTTATTGCTCTCACTAACACTAGGGTGGAAAAAAAAAAAGGTATGATGAAAAAAAAGAAAAAAGACAAACACATCACCTCCAAACAGAAAGACAGATTTGAACTAGTTTTGCATCCTGTGATGTTTGAAAACGGGATTTCCTCTTTTCACATTGTTCACAGTCAACTGACTTATCCAAAAATACCAGAATTTAAAAGTCTAGCCATATCTGGTCAAAAACAACTTCTACTGTTTTGAATAATGATTATAAGAGTATTTTTGCACAATTTAGAGTTATTTATAAAATGAACAAAAAGTGGCACATCTGTCAATATTTCAATTAGCTTCCCTCTTTTACTTTACAGGCGTCTTAAAGGGTAAATTAGGCAGGTTTATACTGAAGTGGAAAAATGACAAAAACTTAACTCCTCCTGTCTGTAACCACGGATCTATACGGGGAGCTGGGATGATATTCAGTGTGCAGACAGTGGTGAGGCTCCAAGAGGAAGTACTTTATTCATACAACGCTTTGCAATGGGGAGTAATAAGGTTTCAGGGAAATATGCATACCGGTACTTTGAAGTTTAAACTATTGCTGTAAAAAATTTGAAATAAGATGGAATTGATTGGATTATGGTTGCATTACCGTGAATTTGATTGTATCAGTGCATTGCACAATAGTGTTGTGATTTGTTGCTATATATATATTCATAATATTCCAAAAGTTAACTGTATATGTTTATATGATCCAACCATCCATCCATTCATCCATACCTTCTTATTGTAAATACTGACATATTAATATGTCAGTAATTTCAACATTCAGTCTCAACTAAATGACTGTATTCTAATTCAGACTAGCAGACCCAAATAAACTAAAAGTCAAAGTATTCCTGGGTGTCTACACTCAGTCAAGCTTTAAGTGGACAAAGCACAGGTCCTAAGCTACACTTTTTTACATTAACATTGTCTCAGAGTAATATTTGCAAATAGAAAACTGAAACATTTTGAAAAGTTATTGTCCGGTACAGTATGATACTTATACTACAGCATTTTTTCCCCAAATCAAGCCAATTTAAAAAAAATGGATGGTGCATCTTTTCAGTGTTCCTGTGTGTTTGAAGAATGTGACAACACAATGAAAACCAGTGAAACTCCGATGTCTTTTTGCTTTACAACCCACATCTTTTGAGATACCCTAACATTTTTTAAAATTAAAATAAGCTTAATTTGATGTGGTGCTAAAAAACAATTTATTATGACTATGAATGGATGCATTCTTTGTGCCCTACAGTTAGTTCAGTGGAATATATTCTGTTCCATAAATGTATTGGTAGAATAATACCACCCAGTTGCCACTTAATGTCTCCATCAAGCAATTGCATTCAAATTTAACGTTGACGAATTTAAGCTTTTAAACATGTCTCTCCTGAGATAAAACTGTGTAAACATTTATTAAGATGTAGGAATTACAACCGATGTTTAAGCGCAGTGGGACTTTGTTACCGGCTCTTTAACGTCTGTCAAAAGACTGTACTCCTTTCAGGGGCAAAGACTGAGGGGCAAGTGAGAAAATACTCACCAAAGCTACACCCTTCATGTCCAGGGTAGGTTCACAGACACTCAATCCACCCCTCTCTTCTTTGCCTTTCTATGGTTGTTGTCGAAAAAGCTAATGGTTTGGACTAACCATGGCAATGGGGAGGAGGGAAGTCCAAAGAGAAAGTAGAAAGAACTGTTCAACTGTATTAGTTTGAACTGCCATTAGCGTTTAAGTGAGATCTCAATAGTTAATTTATGTATTATTTTAGTTGACAAAGACACAGAATGAGTTTATAGTATACATTTTGTTTAAGTGTGTCACTTGTAATCAAAAGCTAGGTATCCTTGGCATAATTTTGTACAGTAAATGTATTAGCTATTCCGCCAAGATCCGTCTTTCCTTTCTTCGAACTATAGGTCTTTACATTAATTTAGATTATTAAGCTACTGATCCAAGATGGAAATGATTCAGCAGTGTAGTGTTGTCAGTTAGCAGCAAATACAGGTAAAATGTTTATGATTTATGCCAGCTCTCAAAAGACATTGAAGTTTAAGTTGGGTATTTGAAAAAGGATGTTTAAACAAAGACTTTTCAGTAAGCATGGATAGCTTTACCTAAGGAAAGGGTTTTAAGAGCTTTACTTCTAGAAATTCTAATAACAACACCTATTTAACAAGAGAAAGTAATAAAGAGAGAGATAATTTAGATACAAGTGCTGCAATAGAGAGGCAAGAGAGGGTCATACAAGCAAAACAGTGTATTAAAAAAAGATAACAGTAATAGCAATAACACAGTTCATTAGATATATAAAAGATCATTCTCTGTTTTACAGTAGTTGTTAGTAAAGCACAATCGAACTTGATCATAATTTCAGACTTTGTGAATAAAGCTGATCCAGAAATCGCATTCTGTCCACTCTGGTCCCACTGCTACCTGTTTATATACTGTAGCTCAGCATATACACACACACACACACACACACACACACACACACACACACACACACA